>VCRD01000309.1:140719-154338 GCA_006783055.1 Trinorchestia longiramus
TGTGCACACGACTAAATTGACTTACGTGGTTAAGGTGTACGTGCATGACTGATGGATTTACTTTTAGACGGCATGGGACTTCGGTATTGAACCAAGAATGGGCCAAACGGCTCGTTCCTATTGCCTTATTCTATTCTATTCTAAAACTTTTAAAAGATAAAATAAATTAACATTAAATAGATGTAGAAACTATTTAATAATCATTTTCTTAGAGTTAGTTTCGAAAAACAATGTTGACAAGACGTACAGGTGGTAGTTTTCAGAAGCACTCAGTAAAATTTACATCATAGCCTGAGATGAATTGTTCATAGAAATATATCAGATTAAACAACTGGAAAAGTCTCTGGCGTATAATGAAAGGAAACATTTTCAAATAGAAATCTATCCCCTTTAAGTCCATAACTTCAATTAAGGTCTTGAGAGCAGAAAAAAAACACTGGGTTGCCAGTTCCAATTAATTTAACGAAGAATAAAAGCGGCATTAGTTCAAAAGCTCTTCCACAGGAATGTTTTCTTTCCCCAGC
Source organism: Trinorchestia longiramus (assembly GCA_006783055.1). Lineage (NCBI taxonomy): Eukaryota > Metazoa > Arthropoda > Malacostraca > Amphipoda > Talitridae > Trinorchestia > Trinorchestia longiramus. Next base: position 141,244 of record VCRD01000309.1, read on the forward strand.
GAGCCAAGTACACTCACAATGCAGCTTTGGTTCAAAGTCAAAGAAATCGAGCATGACTTAGAAGCAATGGACGTCAGTGAGCTCACGTCTTATGACAAATTTACACCGTGAAAAAATGCATGCTGATGGATCACACACAGAAACCAATGATAATGCACGAACGTTATTGCAGTTGAAGAGTATGTAAAATAGAATTGAAAATACAATCAAGGGAAATAGCAAGTCAAACGAAAGACAGACAAAAGAAAAGTAAACTGTACGTATAAATTTAGTAAAAAGTGAGAATTAACAATATAAATGTTCACACAAAAGCGCTTGCTTCTAAAGTCAAGAATTTAACATCGTACTCCAGCGAGAACGATTTTTTCCGCAAATTCAAAAAATAACCTTTTAATACATGCAGGTGAAACATTTTTACTCAAATAATTTAAAATCTGACTAAAACTTACATTTACATCTGACTTACAATGAACTGAAGCCCGGAAGTATACGAAAAGTAGTGGCCGAGAAAGCCGTTACAAAGTTGAAACATTTGAAGGGATATAGAACAAAAATATATTAACTTCATACACCTCATAAGTCATAAATTACGGTCAGGATAATGTAAGCACACCTGACAGAAAAAAATAATGAAAAAAAAATTCGATTTAAAGAACAATTCATCTTTCATGAGAATCCTGGCGCACAAAATTAGTTACAGTCAGAGTAGGAGAAAAAGAGGAAGGAACTAAAAGCACGCACTTTCTCTGTGGAAGTTATCAAAAACGTTAAAAAAATTTACCATTTAAATTTTGAATGCTACTCGCCGTAAAATGAAGCAATTGATTCCGGAACGTTGCTCACATCACATCCGAACATAAGAATTTATTAAGGGAACAATAATGATTTCAACGATCACTTGCCAATTTATATACAATTCTAATCGAAGCTTAACTTTTAGATAGAATTGCAAATAATTGAGAATTGAATTTTCTCATTTCCTACAACTTTCATAATTTGTAACCTACACAAATGTGAAGAAAACTCACACAAAAAATCAGCAGCTTCAGCTTGGAAATTATTATATATTACAGTATAAATTCGTGCTGTTTATATCATCACCGACAATATAGCAATCAAAGTGGAACAGGAAAATAAAATGGTTCAAATAACTAAAGTTCCGAACAGAAACGGGGATAAATTAAACGTAAAATTTCTCCCCAGTCTCTGCTTGCCGAGTATTTTACAATTATACGGAGCATTTTAATGAGATAAAAAAATTAAAATTTTGCTATCATTGAAAATTATTCAGTACTATTGTAGAATACAGAGAAAATATGGACGACACAAATCAAGAAACTAGTTACACGGAATGGCGAGCTCCTCCAAGAAAGAAATAGAGAAATAAAAAAAGGATAGAAAAGTCCTATCTAACATTGAAACTCGGCCCAAGAACTTGTAGCCACAAGTGTGTTAGCATTTGCTGAGAGTAGCTAGGGATGTCACTTAGGAGTGTACTTTGCCTACAATGCACAGTAAAGCAGGCCTCCGCAGCACATTTCTGCGAGTATTCTGCGACCCTGTACATCCTTCCAAGAGTGCTATAGCTACCAAATACGCAGTAAAACATTTCCTTTGCTGACTCTCACTGAAGAAACGTGCATAGTGCTTTCAAGCCTTACTAATGGCTCTATTTACACACTACATTATCCTTAAGATAAGGAGTAAACTTGCAAACGTATTGTTTTTCGAAATTTTAAAAGATGATGCCCGAAAATTATTGCAGGGAGTTTATGTAGTAAAAAAATCAAATTGATTCTATCCATCAATAAACATACAAAATAATAGATAAAAGGAAATAATGCACAGATAATGTATACTGAAATTGAATTGTTAACTCTGAGAGCTTCAGGAAATAACGTCAGTTCAAACGAATGCAGAAAAACACACACTGGTACGTGTTCGCAGTTGCAACTTCGGCGACGAGCTCCCGTCGCACCCTCGAAGCTAACAGAAGAAATCTCGGTTGCGAACATAAACAAAACACAATGCAAACTTTGGTCGTCTAAAATGCGGCGCAGCGACAGCACCGGAGTTCGACTCACTTTGAGATGGCAGTCAAGGAATGAAAGAGTGACTTTTTTCGTCTAGTTGTACTGTTCCAGAACATGGAATTAGGGATGTTTTGAATGCGATTTAGAGGCATGGCAGAAATGTACAGAGATGTCAAGTTCGATCATGGTTATAGAGATAAAATTGGCTAAAAAATGGTCAAAAACATGTATTTTTATGAATTAGAGTGAACAACGGACTATTCTAACCAAAACGCAGTGAAATTAGCTCAAAACTTTCACTAAGAACTAAATTGTTCATCTATCAGGAGACAACTTAGTCGTAACAGTCAAGTAAGACGGGAGCGTAGAGAACAATTCGTATAAACGTACAAATGCATTTTCAAATAATTTTCTTAATTAATTAGAACTTTTTATCGCAAAGTCAAAGGAATAATATACGAAAATTAAATAGCATAAAAACTCGAGCTAATATCGGTTCACAAGTTAGGATACGTACGAAAATCTTAGATAAAATAAAAGGAAGAAGAGAGGTAAAAAGTATGCCGGTAAAAGTAAAGTAAATACAATGCAGGAAAACAAAAAGGAAGAGGTACGTTCTTGGTTTCAAGGAAAATAAACAATAGTAGTAGAACTGAAATACTCGTAATATAAAAAAGCAAGAATGCAGCAATTTCGTCAATTACCATAATTTCTGTCATTTGATGGGCAGATAGCTCAGAATAGACGTTGCAATGTCATGATCCTAGTTTTAAAAGCAATACATAAATGATGCAAAGAAAAGACTGATTCAGACTATATCAGACTGACAATGCCGATACAATAATTGCTGCGTCGAACCTAGAATGACGTAAGGCATGATAAAGTCTACGGACTTAACTACACACATTCAATTACCTGCGAGTTGACGCTCACACAAAGACATAAGTAAAACAACGTCTGAAAAATTTGCACGAGTTACAGAACGAAAAATTTCAGATTTAAATTGACACAAAAAAATGCGCAAATCTGAAAATAAAAATGAAACTTTTAAACTTTAAACTAAATAAGGAAGAATCATATGACTGCATGAGGCATTAGTACAAAGAGAGATAAACTAAAGCACAGAACACGACTGAAGCAAGTACGAGATCAATAGGAGGTGTGCGGACGAGTTCGTCATATTGTGTTTGCAGAGCACAGAACAAACGCGCGCTCAGCGATAGCAGCCTTCATTGTGTGAGCTGAGAGAGTATGAGCTGCAGCCTTTTATAAACAACTGCAAACTTTACTCTCTATAAATGTGCTTTGGCTTCCATACTCGTATTTCAATTTGGCATTGCTACTTTTGAACGTACATCCTTCATGTTCGTGATCACATTCTTTCACATACAATGTTTTTGATAATATCTATCACGCTCGAACAAAGTCCTGTAAATATTCTTCCCACATATGAATCACTAACAGAGCTGTTCTATCGTCGTAACATGTTGGCTGCGAGATCACTGCGAGCAGTAATTTTTTAACTTTATTCATTAATTAATCATAAATTCAAAGCACATCCACAACTTTCTTCAAGTTCAAAATTGGTGCAATCTGAATCACTCATTTGGGTAGGGAAAACCACTCGTTCTCTGTATGTTCAGAATTAGGAAGATGATCTTTACAGCAAAACTCTGTGATGCTTCAAATAAAGTGGCTCTTCACAGGGGTGATGTTCTTGGTTGGCATAACTCGCTACAACCAACAAATAGGCAGTATTAGCATTTGAAAAAACAAGACGGCAAAATGAAAAGAAAAATAAAGAAACTAGCGCGCAACTGAGTTTTGCACTCCCACAAGCGAGAAAAAGACAAGCAAAGAGAAGAGACAAGCCTGAAGTTCAAATTTACTACAGACTTCTTCAACCAGCGTTGTTGATTATGATTTGTTAGAACTAAATCCCCAAGATCTGCTGACACGAACAAACATAAAAAGCGTAGCGTTCTTGAAAAGAGCTCATAAATACCAAAGAACACGACGTTCTCACGATACGCAATAAAGCAAACAGTGACTTGTGGCCTTTCACGATAAAAGAGATTGAATAGAGGAATATGGAAAGGCTCATTTTAGCCCCATGTAGAAAAGCAAGGAAAAGTTTAATTGTAACGGTGGAAGTAATTAGTTAGTACAGATTGCAATAATATTAGCAGTATATTGACCTATTCTACCACTTCATTTTTTTACTTTGTCTATTCTAACCCCACTAAGGTTCTCGAGCGTGCGTCACTAATGGATGCAGGTTTAAAACTAGAAGATATCCCACCCAGTCTAACTTTTATGTTAAACTAACAATGGATTTCATCTACCACAGTATCATAAATTTGAATTAACGTAGACCTATGAATATTTCCGATACTCAGCTAATAATTTTAGACTGGGGAAGGATAGGCCAGTCAGTGTGTCCTAATGCTATCATAGTTTTCATTCTCAATCCAAAAACATGCTGAACTACGACTCCCCTGGATGGCAACGATATTTAAGAGAAGCTCCAAACGAACAACGAATTCTCCACAGAATTTCGTGGTATTTTACCCAGAGAGTAGAAGAGTAATAAATTATAGGAAACTTTGTCAAGAGAGAGGCGCATCCATTTGTCCGCTTCTCCCCCCCTCTCTCTCTCTCACACACACACACACACGATCAATGTCCTGAACTAGGAACAAATACGTGCGAGTGTCTGCATTTCCAGCCGTAAGTTTTGTGGAGCTAGAATTTTCAAGAAGAATTGCAAAGTCCACAGATTAGACCTGCGGCCAAGAACGGGTATCAATAACCCAAGAAACTTAAAAACGCCCTCTGACCGCCAAATACTAATTAAGCAAGCAAGTTTAATCAAAAGTCACTATCACCCGCAAACAACTGGCCAGTTCAGAACACAGGAAGAACATTATTGCAGAATCAATTGCGATGTTTTCCCAGGCTGCAATTCAATCAGTGTTGTTTTGGTCGGCAACTGACCAGCGCTTCTGATGCATGGAACTTCTGGGCAGCTCGTCCCAGCTACACAAACAAAACAAAAGACAGTCCCAAACTGCCCACATAAATTGAACGAAAGATGAAAGTTTTTCTCAAGGGTTTTCAGAGCAAGAACAAACGAAACGCAGTGAAATAAAAAATACATTAAACAAAGAAATACGAGTTCCTTACATAATTTACATGAAAAAAAAACATCTAAAACATGCTGAGAAAGAAATAAACGCCTAACGAATGCCTAATTAAATTATCTGAAAATTAAGACCCTGAGCTGTCAAATTTTGTGAGCATTAAAGTTATACAATTGTGCAACAAAATCTGTTTCTTCAAGCTAATAGGTACTTTCACACTAAAACATACATGTAGGTACAAAGAAATAGCCACAAAAAACTAACCTAAAACTAACTTTAAACTTCCTGTCGCCCACTTATTTGAAATACCTAACAGTATTTATTGCATCTTGTCTGTACAAGCAGTGAAAGCGTAGTGTAAGTTGTTACACAAATGTCAAGTCAGATAATTAGCCTTTAAATATAAAAACAGATTTTGATACCATTTAGCCGATACCCTGGTATTTCCCCCCTGTTGAGGCGGGAAGAAATTTCTAAAAAGTATATTGATTACAGAAGTAGATATGTTTTGCTTCTCCCGGTATTTACGTACTATAAACTGCTTAAAACTGGTAGTATATGAGCTACGTCACTATCTGAAAACTGTAAACATTCCACCGCAGAAATACAAGCGCAGACCTCACTAACTTCACACAGAAACTGCCTAAAACCGCAAAAGTAACACTCGTCTATTAAATATTTTGCTTGACCAGCAGAATGTGTGTGAAGTCATGACTGAGGGCGAGCAGGCAAGAGGAGTAGCCTGCAAGAGCTGGTGGTCCGGCAGCGCCCAGGCATTTGTTAAAGCAAAAATGTAAGGAACAGATGGCGAGTTTCTATATTTATTGTTAATTTGTGGAGGGAGCGCGGCTATAATTCTGCGGTCGACTTGAGGCAAGCGGCTTGCAGGATCCAGCCTCGACCAAACTTTCGATGATGTGTTAGGTTCTTTTCACAAGTATTTTATAAATATTTTCTTGAACTGAACTCAGATAAGATTAACCTTTATTTTGCTTTTACAATTGATTTTTTCAAGTTTGACAAGTACTAACACATTTTGCCCTGAAAAAAATTATTACGAAAAATTTGATTCTTCCGTTTTTTCTTCGCCATGATCAATGCTAAGCTAAAGATGATTAATATTTGCACTAACATTTTCCGTAAACAAATTCCCGTAGGAATGCTTAAGCAGCCTTACTTGCCCCCAGATAAATTTTTTCTTTTAGAGTAGTTAATGAGCATAACATAGGAAAAATGATCGCAAGATATTCATATTTTCAAGAAAATTATTGGAAAATATGATAAAATATCACAAGCAACGTTTATGTACACGCAATGAAAACAACGTAATTTAATTAGAAGAAAGAAAAGGTACAAAAGTTTAGTAAACAATCAACAACAAGAAAACACTTAAGTTTACATCAAATACTTAACTCAAACAAACTCGAAAAAACACAAGAGTCGTGCCTAACGTAGTGAAACAAATACGAATAAACTTTGGGAAGTTCGATAAGTCAATTATGACTACACGGCTGTATAAACCTTCACTAGGATTACTGTAACGCTGTACAAAACACTGTGATACTTTAATAGGACACACAAGTGCAGCGTGCCTAGAATATTGCGTACTTAGAGGATACACAGGAGCAAGCTGGGGAACTTGCATGCTGAAATGTGCCCAACCGTCCCCCTTGCTGCATAAACGTTAATGATCCCACATTTATAAAGGTTGATGTTCAAGCAATTGGCTCCACAGCTGCGGCGACAGTTGCACCAACGGAAGACAGGCGTGTCGTTGAGTACTCAGTTGAAAAGCAGAGGACGAGAACTAGAAGAGCGTCTGGCTGTGAACCTTTTATGATTATTTCACTGAGCATTAGAAGAGCCATTCCGGACAGTGAGAAGTATTCACCCACTGCAAAACTTACAGAAGCCTAGGCTATAAATTATGATACATTGAGGCAATAGTAAGATTATCAAGTCTTTCTGGGAAGTAAAACTTTTATCAAACGTTAAATGATATTTTTAATAAAGAAAAACGTACAGCTAAATGAAGTCTAAGAAACCTCCACGGTTCAACATGGAAACCAAATCATGGATAATCAAAAATAAGTTTAGAATAATGCACGATCTCCATACCAATGTTTTAAACGAAAAAAGGACAAGTTTAGCCTAATGATAACAGATCATCTGAAGCTGTTCTATCTTTACTTGGAGAAGAGGTTTCATCAATAACTGGAAAGTAAGGGATTGCCTGACAACAAGCTGAACAATTCCTGGAAGCGAACACTCAACCTGACGATGCCTGCAACGTTCCGAGACTCAAAGCATAACTCGAATCCTAATCGCCTCATTAAGACAAGGAGACTCGCAACGAACACAACCGCTCGTGTTTGTTCTAGAGAATATCAAGACGCGCGTACGTTGAGCAGCAGAGCTCACTTAGCAGCAACCACGTTAATGGATTTGGCTTCCTCGTTGTTTGAAGCCTCAACTTAATCCCTGCTTTCCGTAAGGCAAATTTCAGGCTTAAGGTTTTTTCGCATTAGTAGTGTTGTCCAGATCCCCTCATATGCACTAAGGAAATTCGTAATAATAATTAGAATTTATTACGAGCACCCAACACATACTTCAAGATTCAAAAAGAAGATAAAATTTCATTTATCTTCTTTAAGGAGATCAATGGTTGAGTAGTAACACCATAGTATTTAACATTCATTAGCCTAACGTTAGAAAAACAGTTGAAAGGTATGGTGTCGCGGAAGGACCATAGACAATTAAATGACTACATAGTTATCAGCAAGCAGTCTGAGTGCACCAAGTTAAGATGCAAATTACACTGCGCCAGGCATAAACACCAGTACAGACACGTAACTGCAGACATAAAACGATACCACTAATCTAATGGTAACAGGAAAACAGAAATCCATACTACAAACGTTATATTCTGAGACCAAGATTTCGAAATTTCATAATGCAGCAGCGAGAAGAGAAATTCAACAACACTAAAACACTCAATGGAACAAACCTGCGAGAGTGAATGTTAAAGAAAAAATAATCATGGAAATAAAATAATTACCAGCAGTTAAACAGAAATGTATGACCAACCACTTAAAAAAATTCAGCATATGTATAATACAACATACCATGGATGGCTGACAAATTGACCTGAAGTATTTCAAAATGCTCGTATGCAAACAACGCGGAGTGTACGGTTCTTGGGCTCGGTGTTCACTTCAAACGTAAAGGTGGAACTGTGTGATGAAAAGGCCTCGCTCTAACGAAAAATATAGAAGCTTACAGCAAAGAAAATCACATTGAAGAGGATCTTAATGAAGTAATCCAAGACTGTTCAATTACGACACACTAAAACGCCCCGAGTTCCCCAAAACTCTAGTTCTGCGCAAGAAACAATTCATCTGATACAGGAAAAGAAGATCATTTTATCCATGAAGTTCATTTACAAAGACCAATTTACGATGTTAATGACTTTGACGGCTGCAAAAGAACCGGCAAAAGAGGGCACCAGAAAAGTTTGCAAGAAGAGACCCAAGTTGGGTTCTCTGCGTTCAGACTCAGCAAAAAAATAACAGTTTGTTTCATTGGAGAAGAGACTGGGTCAGATTTACAGAGAATTTCTCGGAACTAATGTGAAATATTTCAATAACAGCATAAATTAATGTTTAATATTAACGTGATATAGACCACTACTGAGGTGTGAAAATATTAGTGAAGCTTGTTTTTATTTCGTATTTTATTCAGTGAATTTGATTGCTTACATTACCTCCCTGTCATTCATACAGTTCGAAGAATTAAAAAAGACCAGTACAAAGTAAATGAATAATTTTCAAGCTTACACCATCAAACAGAAACACTAAGAGATACTAAAAATACTTGCGCTACATAAGTGGAATTTAGTGTCCATACTGATGCTACAAGAGAGAGAGTGACTGGACCAACGATACAAGATTGTGGTACTTATGAAGAAATAAAGGTGAAGTAAAGGACCATCTGTTCTGAAACTTTGGAATTATCTCTAGCAGGAACGTGCGATGATTCACGCGTCGCGGGTGCAGAACACATTTCCAATAACAGACAATTTTCGCTCGACGACACTTGCCACAAAATTTATGACAAGAGTCGTAACTCGGGAGCGGTGATCGGAGCGAACTCATTTCTTCAGATTATTCTTAGCCAGTTGCAGCAAACTATCCAAAGAGCAATAAAATTGGCTCAATAAATAGATCGAGACCGTGAGAGGAGGTCATATATCACACACCACTTGCAGCCGCTGTGAACATGGGGACCGTGACTACTAGTTATCTGCACTGCCATCAAAAGAAGCGAAGCTTTTTTCAAACGCAAAATGAAGAATGTCAATTTCTTTTTCAGTGCATATAAATTTTTATTCTACTTTTAAATATTTGTGTGATTACCTGTTCGACATTTTGTACCTTCGGAGTTGCATACTTATTAATTACACATTTTCACTCTTTTTTCTTAATTTTCGTTCTTGAAATTCTGCTTGCATGTTTCCCATTAGGATTATTATGACATTTTAGAAGAGGTCTTCTTCACATATACCACAAGTCAACATAAATCACTCGTCCACCCACCCTCGGCATCAAATACATACAAACGCTGCCAGCATTTGCGAAGCTTTATTCATTTGAGTTCAAGTCGTCCATCTACAGAACAGAAATCTTCGTGTGTGAATCCACTCGTTTAAGTAGACTTTTAAAATAAAGAGATTAGAAATAAAATTTGAATCCAGAATTTCAAATCCACAATCCTGAATCTCATCTTTAAAAGTCAACACGCTTTTCGGTTGTTTTTGAATAGTAATTCTAATCTTCATTTCAAGCGTATGGAAACTATTCGTCTTCGAGCTACGTACATATATTCTTATTTCAGAAAACGGACCATGAAACAGAGAAGCAAACCTCATGTACTGAATAAAGTACGCAAGTTTCGTTGAAATGTGTGTAACCTCACTGGCACAGCTAGTATCCATCATTTACAGCAGCAAAGTATCAATTTGCTGTTGATTTAGAAGGGTTGCTGGCCTCTATTACGAACAATAAAGAGACCTTATCGGGCTCATCAGCCGCACTGGTCAGTGGTACATGACGGCACAACCGATTTATCAACTGACGAAAGTGCGCCATAATTGTAATCAACTAAGAGAGTTATGGCCCAAACCAATTTCCAAAAGCCTCTAGTTGAGGCCACATTGGTGAAGCTGTGAAAACATCGCTTCAATTTAGGCACATAAAAGCAATCACGCGAATAAAGTTCTGAAGCGACTCATTTAACGTTCAGCCCCTGAATTTAAAATCCAGTGATATTCAAAAACAAATGTGCAAAATTACTGAACGTAAGAGAATTTACAGGAGGACCAGCGGACAATCAGAAGTAAAAACAAGACGCACACCTTCAGAATCATAGCCCATAACAGAAGTCTAACAAAAGAATGTTCTCTTAAAAGATAAACTAAGAACAATTACAAAGTATACACCTATCCCTTAACTCATAAGACTGCGCTTGTGTACACCAGCAAAATCCGGTGACCTGGACAAGCGAGGCTGCTATGCACGGTCGACAACGATTATCACGTTATCGTCTCCATTAAGCACAAGAGAGAAAAGAACACGACTCATAAAAATATTCAGGTTGAACTCAAAAAGTTAATTATGGTCGATGAGGTGAAGGAGGAAAAGTAAAGAGGAAGGCAGGAAGCAAAGCACGCGACCGGCGGGCTGGTCACTAAGCGCGGGTTCATCAAGCGCTCGATAGCGAGCAATGCAGCGCTATTCGTTACCTTGCTGGTGCTCTTTGATGTTGCAGCCACAGAGTGGTCATTGAGGGCGTGTGTGGAGACGTGGGCCCTCCGTATGTCAAATTCAAACTAAAATATTCACCCCAATCAACTTCATAGGCAAGAGATTTTCATATTAAGGTAGATGCAGTGGCTGCTGAGTGTATGAGCTTCACTATGATTAATGCCGACTATTTTAGAATTTCACTTAGTCAAACGTATAAAACCACAACGTATTCATATGTATTTTATTATAGTAACAGCCCCGTATAAATTGTTTCCCTTGTAAGATAACTCCTATTTAATACAATAGATAATAAATAATAAGAAGTGATCTCATGAAAAAGAACTAAAATAACCCTATAAATTATTGTCAGTAAGTAGTAGTAAGTACAGCGGAATGAAAATATTTTAACTTGACAAATCATTAATGTACTTACACTGTTTATTATCATCATTATTGTGGCCGCGATCATAACAGTTCTTAAGACAGATTCAAGGAAATGCACATCACTATAACCTATATAAAGTGATTATTACTAAATAAGCAGGGTGTGAGAACGAAGACAAGGATGAAGAAAAAAATAACAGGGAGTGAGGGGGCAAAACAATGTATACCATCCAGGAAATAGCTATTGGCCTGGAATCATCCAACATTACGCATAAAAAAAAGCCAAACAAGAAAATACGGCTCTCACCTAAAGCTCTAGTTGAGGTGGGTCCCATTGCTTGACGTCAAAGCTGATTCCAATGTCATGTTAATCACATACGTAAACTCTAAATTAAAAGATAAATGGGCATAACATTTTCGTCCATTCAAGTTAAAAAAATGCATAGCTAACCAAAAAGATAGCTCTATAGTCTGCTAATATTATTCTTAGAAGCCAAGTATACTTTCATTTAGCCACCAAACAACGTCATACCGCAATAGACATGCATGCACAAGAAAAACGATAGACTATGACAGTAATATCTCACTCAAAGCGTTATCGTTCGTAAGACAATTCACTTAAGCCAAATAATGCAAGTTTATTTTTCCTTCTAGTTATTTTATATCATAGGTACTACTACTCATGATAATTACTACTTGCAAAAAAAAGCGAGCATGAAGATGCGCATAGTAAAGTGTCCCGCTTTAGCCAATTACAAAGGGGTTATCTTTCATCAAAACAATGCACGTCAACATACAGCAAAGGAATTCATGAATTTGGTTGAGAAATACTATCCCGTCCATCTTACTCACCGGGTATTCCTTCACTTGATTTTTATCTTTTAATCCCCTTTGTCCTAAGGACAAAGTCAAAAATCTGCTAAAATTCTTTTAAACTTAAAAAACCTAAGAGAGGCATTAAAAAATAGGATTTTTTATAACGGTAGAGGTAATATTGGAAATTAAAATTGAACTAATTACGCATTTAAATCAACCTAAAGTTGAACTAAAAAAGAAAAATTATGCTGAAACGGGATATACAGATAGAATAATAATATGAAGCTGAAAATTAGGGAGTCAAAAAGCCTGGACTAGCTCACAGCAATTTTCTTGCATACCATAAAATTAAGAAAAGCTGTGGACTTCAGGTACAGGACAGAAGCTGCACACTTTAACAACCTACTTAATGAAAAACTAAAAGCAATATGACGCAAGTAAAGTGACCTACACATTTCTTACATAAGATAAAAATCATCTTGAGTTTTTTTAGGAAGATAAACACTTTTCAACAATGCTCTGTATGTCACTAGTAGTCATTTATTTTTAAACAAATATTGGATAAGACTGCAAGTAGTCCTAGAGTTCAAATTTATCATTTATGACCAAAACACTACTTTGTGTGATCGAAACCAGATAATTTTAAATAGATGGCGAATAATGTAGAAGAATAAGAAACGTTTGATAAATTTCAGCACAAACTTGGTACAGTGCGTTGCATTTCTTGAGGTAAACAAGCAAATAGAATTTACTATAGAAAAAAAAACTCGCACATTGCGTGTGTGAAATAATGAAAGACATAGCTAACTAATTAAACAACCAATTTAATTATTGAAACCCATCATATATTACGTCGAACTCATCAGTCTCTTATCAACACCGCTTTGCAATTTCTACCCATTAACAACTCGAGAT
>VCRD01000309.1:154991-189845 GCA_006783055.1 Trinorchestia longiramus
TAATGCCCATGAAAAATAATGCCCATTAACAATAATGCCCATGAACAATAATGCCCATGAACAATAATGCCCATGAACAATAATGCCCATGAACAATAATGCCCATGAACAATAATGCCCATTAACAATAATGCCCATTAATAATAATGCCCATTAACAACAACTCGAAATACTCACAATCACGTAGTGGAAGCTGGCACTACAGAGAGGGAAACTTAAAGGCCAATCAAGCACATACCTGAAAAAAAAAATTGGCCGGTTAGAAAGTTGAGAAAACATCAATAATACGTATATAAATAAACTTACTGAGTACAATCTCTAAAACCATGTTAATTTTTTGTTGCAACATTAGTAACTGACGTACATGCAAGTTTACGGAGCTGCAGCAGAGGGCACAAAAATCCATTACTTATAAAAAATGGTTCAAAAATTTCACACTGCAAAGGAAGCATGTCTGGTAACATAACCGTAATGAGGCTCTCTTTGGACTTGCGTTTCTAACAAATGCCTGAGGAAACTAGAAATATGTTTTAAAGTAATATTCAAGCGTAATTTTAATGCTCCCTAAGAGATTGAAATTGAATAAAAGACACAAACTAGCCACCATGCACAGTTTTTCTGAGCTAGCAAAAATTATTGGCGAGTTGCGGCAGTTTAGACGCTATGAAATTGCTAGCCCAGAACATTTTCAGACAAGACAAATTAACACATCGTCAACATGTCAAATACCAATGCTTCCAGCTGAATTACTCTCTAAATCTAAGTAATACCTAAATCAACTCACTTACAAGGTCCAACTTGTATATTCCATACAAAAGTCTCTGCTAGAAACGTCACAACAGCTAAAAGCTCCTCAAATACACCTTTTATAAAATTTTCATTTCGAATGAACCTATTCCTCCCTAGTGACGCTATTTATGAAATATTCAGGAACGTAAAGGGAAACAATGTATTTTTAAGATCCCTCACAAACAACCGGAACAGAACACTCACCTTCCGAGCCAGGTGATGAAGGTCGTCCACCGTGAGACAGGACAACGCTAACTCCATCATGAGATTGACAATCAATTTTTATCGATCAACACGACACGTATGCAATTTGTCACTCCTCGAGAAAAGTGTGATAGGCACAACAAACAAGAGACTTCAAGCGTTCAACAAGAGACTTCAAGCGTTCAAACAAGACAGCTTGATACTAAAGTTAAAAACGGTGGACTACATCATTGTAATAACATTGAGCACGTACTATCAGAATTTCGAAAACATCGAGTGACTCGACCTTATAAAGCAGCAAAATTATTTTTTTGCAATGTAGATTCACTCAGATCACCTGAAATAATATACTATTATCCCAGAGAGCATAGAGAAGAATAGAACCAAGTTAATGCACAAGTGACAAGAATATTCGTTTTGGTCGGAAACAGTTGGAGCATAGTCGAGAAACACTCCTGCTCTAAGTGCTTTCAAGGCAATTCATTTTCTGTGTGATGAAAATTAGACTTGAGTGTGAAAAAATAGTGCATACACCGCTTTCATTCAGATCCTATTAAATAGCAAATAACACGGTTGCTTCTAGCAAAGGATATTAAAGAATTTTTTCAGACCACCAGCTGTAAAAATGAAAGATCCAAAGGTCATCTTCAAAGATCGAGTATATTTCAATGAAAGACATTTTTTATTGAATCTTCCATCACTGATTATTGTACTTTTTTGAAGGTAAAATGTATTTCGTTGATATATAATGTGCCAGTAAGGTTTCTAAACACTTTCTCCTCTGCACCAACCATTTTCGACCAACGTCAAAAGTTGTATGGACCATTAGTTTCCGACCAGAGGGAGCATTTACTTGCCTAAAATTCACAAGTACTGGAGCTATCAGGCCCACACCTACACCAAAAGGGAAGATACTTTACAAAATAAAAAACAAATCAGACAAAAAGAAAGTTTAAAATAATTCTGCAAACCATACGCTCGGATAAAAATTTGTTTATAGCTAAGCAAATGTAACAATTTAATATTATTGTCGAGCCTTTAAATATTGTTTTTTATGAACATATGCTCATGTACCGTAGTCGTGATTCTTCAAAGAGAATTATTTTATGTTTTCTTACAAGCGTGTTCCCAGAGTAAGATTATTTTCACTTTTACTCGATATTAAAGTAAATAAATTCTGAATTCCTTCAACATCTTCACTTCAAATATCAAAATAATAATGTACTAAGTTTAATATGTACTTGCAGGCCTGAAAGGAAACGTAAACAGCTGGAGATGCTCCGCTTCAGCCTTCACACCTCGCACCGGCGTCACTTTTCCGAAGACCGCGTGCGGCCTCGGTGCCTGGTTTTGATTGTTCCCTGATGCCTTCATTTCCCTAAACTGCTCCTTCATATTCTTCTTTATTGTTCACCTCATTTCCCTAATATTCTTTTTATGACAAGATTTCCTCAAAGCACATCACACGCGACGAGAGCGGAACACACGCTCGATACTACCACTGCAATTCCCTTCAGTTTTGTAAGCGTATTTACGTACTTCAAAGCTCTCGACTTCTTTAGTAAGTAAGATTGCAAACAATTCGAAAAAGCTAGAGGCGCTTCAGAAGGCCAGTGATGAGGTAAGCCTTAAATTGCTATCAAAGTCGCGCAATTGTTCGAAGTAGCCACATCTTAAGCGCCTATACATGAAAGAAGTGGAATGAAGCGTTTATTTATTGAATATTCATATTGAGCCGCGGTAAAATTTCCCTACCGTCAATAGTATGGAACTCATGCATAAGCTGTAAATACACAGCATCAATATTATAAATAACTTAGTCGTTACATCATAACTAATGGGAAATGAAACAGCGTTATCCTTAGGATCAGAAAACAAATTTTTCATCCAGTATTTATGACAACTTATGTACTGGGAGAATGCACCGTAATTTTAAAATAGTGCAAGTTCCAAGAGAGCGAAGAAAGAAAGAGTGAGCATCTTAAGGCGAACTGACACAAAATTGCCCCCATAAACTGTTCGCTTTAAAGGTCTGCCTGCTCAGAGGCGAAGCAATAAGGCAAGGCCATAAATAGAAGGAAGTCCCGCAGCAAAACCGTCCATTGCGACGGTGGTTTGTGAGCATCACCGGGACCCATGAAGAGGAAATAAAGCGCCATTTACTTACGAATATGACACCTTGTATGAACCATCAGATAGCCTAATGTGTTCTGGCAACCGTCTCGGGTGAGGACAAACATGTGTCGTGGAACCACTTTTTTTGTCGCCGGCCCAACTGCACTAGGAGACTGTGGAAGCATCGTTTCGTAGTTCGATTCCGTGGAAGCAAAGAATGCTATGAAAAATAAATAAAAATAAATTTAAGACCACTGCTATTCCCGAACTGCTCAACAGAACATAAAAATAGGTTTGAGCAAAACACACTCATGACATAGTTTATGTATAAATAGCAGGAGTCTGATTTAAAAATGAAATGAACAAACGAGTTCCGATTCGTGGAATTAAATGATACATATTTTCTGAATCTAAAAACATAAAAACAGGTTGAGAATTTACTTTAACACTGAGTAAACAGTATTGGGTAGATACCGATAGTCGTCAGATGTACGCTCTGAATAAATTAATTACATACATGATGCCTCTTCACTATACATATTTGCATTGCGTATGGTTTTACGATCACAGTCGCGGCAGAGGTTTTGTTATCAATTATACCACCACGTATCTTGAAAACACAAATACTTTAAAAAAGCATCACAAATCCGAGAGACTTGCATCGCAGATCACTTCACGCTGCATCGACTATGCCCAAATGTGAAAATAAAGAGTCGCAATAAAGGAATGAAACTAGAGACTACCTCCGAGCTCGAGCTCACACTAGACTCGAGCAAGAAGCGTTCTGCAGCAGGCAGCTCGAAAACACTCTTGAGGACTGTTGGGGACCGAAAGTGAGCTCAAATTATAGGTCCTGAACGTAAATGTCTCCAGAGGAAATATACTTTAATATACTCGTTGGACCGCAGCGTCTCAAGTCCCCTGATTTTAGTCATAACACTAAATCACTCCACATTACACTTGAAATAATTTCAGTTAAATAACGCTGACTTTTTGTGAGGATTAACGCCTGCTTCACACTGCTTCCAGTTACATGCACAACATGAAAACTAGAACTCTATCTGATATTTTTCTCATGTTTAATAGGATGAATCATTTTCTTCAGCATCATTGACGAAAGAAGTGCGTCAAGTTCACAGACCAAACGATGGAAATTTTCATGAAGAACGAAAAAATTTGCAGTCTGTCCCACGGAGGCTGAATGGAACGTTACTATAAGAAGGAAGCAATGCGGGGCTCTCCTTCGATCATTGTCATGCAGCAGCACGGCGAATCTGATCCCGGTGTCTGGGAAACCTTCAAGCAGCATACGAATAAGCAGCCTGATCTGTTTGTGGGCCATCCTACAAGGTCTTGTCAACATGTTCCTATTCGTTTACTTGTATTTAGTTCCTGTTAAATCGTCTCGTATAAATATATCTCCTCATTCAAAAAATTTTGCAGATCCCGTAAGCGACTTTGTCTTATCGATAAACGCCCTTTTAATTAACTCATTTATATATTCAGCAACCTGTAATTTACATTTACGACATGTGTTTATCTTTGTCAGCCTATTAAGCGCAACCATTGCTGGCAAAAATTTCCTCAACAAGCAAACAACATGAATGATACTCCCTCAAGTAAAACAGTTAATGCATACAACTTTTGTAC
The DNA here is from genome assembly GCA_006783055.1 of Trinorchestia longiramus. Lineage (NCBI taxonomy): Eukaryota > Metazoa > Arthropoda > Malacostraca > Amphipoda > Talitridae > Trinorchestia > Trinorchestia longiramus. Next base: position 159,750 of record VCRD01000309.1, read on the forward strand.
GTTGATAGGAAACAGTTGGCGGCGAGGAGAAAACGTTTAAAAATTCGAACTCAAGCATTAGACTTTCATCGGTATGCATAATACTTTTTTAAATTCAGGAAACAAAGATAAAAAATTAATTTAACGAATGTTTTCGGCAACATTAATGCCGGAATGTTTTCATGATTGTACACCAACTCTTCGGCCGAGTATTACATTTCTGTGAAATCGAAAAAAATTTGGGCACTTCGATTTTCTAGGATTTGCTAGCTCACATCTTCATCTTCAAACATACGTTCGTCAACTTTTTCTTTTATGACAAATTTCATTCATTCATGAATTATTATTTTCCCAACCGTGATGGTGTGAAAGCACAAGATACACTAGTGGTGCAAATTACTTTCAAATATAACAATAAATTCAGTTGTATCCCTTTACAAAGTTTAAATACGGAAACAGCGTTTCGTTACATACTGGACTGTAAGTAACGTACAGAAAAATATTAACAGCGTCAGAGTCGATCAAAAATTATACACGCTGAAGTATTCAAGGCTAACTCTACTATCTGTTCTAAATATTTAATCACAATTTTTGCAATGCTGGGCAAAGTTTGCCCGCATTCTGCACACCCAAGAGAGATAAACGAATCAGATTTCAATACCAAAAGTCTTAGAGAGAATGCGAAGCAAAATAAAATGATAACATGTAGTAAAACGCAGTCAAGGACTCATTTTATGTATCAAAAATACTGAAAACATTTCCTTATGAGTCAGCCAAAGGTAAAGGCTTTTTTGAATATTAATGTTTCACTATTGGGGGATTGAAACTGCTCCGTTCTTTTCATATCTAAGAGATGTAAGGTAGACAATGAACTTCCTCTTGTCTACACTTGGCATCTCTCAGCAAAATTACTTCGGCGGGACACAAAGAGTTCGACGGTTCAGCAAAGCCAAAGAACAAAAGCTAAGTCCTATTGTCATACGGGAGCCCTCGAATAACAATAGGACAGAAAGCTTCGTAGTCCATCTTGGAAGTCCGTAATATCGACGAAAATATTGGAAGAAAAATGATACCGGCGTCGATAAAACCACAGGAGAAAAATGAATTAAGAAGTATAACAAACCAGAATAAAAATCTACTGAGTTTTACCACTAAGTATAGCTAATATTTGTAGTAAAAGTTAAATTGCAAAAACGTGATAGGAAAAAATTGGTTGTTTTCAGAATCAACAGTGATTTAGCATGCTTATGATGGAAATAAACGTAGTGCTTGCAAGATTAACAAGAAAAGTAAAAAGACAACAAAGGAAGTTACTTCTGCGTCGCAGTGACACAGACAGGACTGCTGACGAAAATAGCTGGTCAATTAAATAATAGTCATCAATAATTCTTGAGAGAATTCGGGCTCTAGGTAGTCTTTTAAGCAGGAATTTCTTCCAAAAGCGTTATCGAACTTGATACATGAAAAATTAAGAAAATTAATGATAGGGTTTCCCATGGATTATCAGACGTCTTCAGATGGAGTTTCACTAATCCTACGAAAATCAGATTTACGAAGAAAACTATAGAGGATCAACTTCATAGTAGGGTTATTCAAAAATAAAAAATTCATGGAAATCTTTCAATAAAGTAGAGCAAACCAGTGCAAGAATCTGAGGTTTATTTATTAAAGAAGATTAATGAAGTTCAAAAGGTAAGCGCACAACACACAGCGATAGTTTTAGGAGGATTAATACGTTTTACATACCTACATTTTTGTGAGTAACAAAGTTACAATATAAACGAGTTATCATATCAGACTATTTGAGTAAATCACGATGCATATGAAATTAGGAAATTCATTAAGGGAAGTAAAGCCATAGGAGTCATACATGCCATCTAAATGTTTCATACTTATATTTAGTTGGGTAAAGATTCTTGATGGGAGTCTTGTAACCAAAATAAATAGCTCCAAAGAGTAGGGACTATTCGTAAACAAAGTTTACGCTGAAGTGCAAAGAAAAGTACATGAGGAATATCACCTGAGGTACGTAAAAAAAATACACATCCAAGTTTCAAGAAAGACAACTGCACTCGTAATTACAATGATGTTTCTTTTCCACGCTGAGCCTTGCCTCTTTCTATTCACATTACATTAATTCAAACAGGAAATCTCATCATTTTATGGAGCGCAAGGCAGATTTTAGTTAGTCAGAGCGATATCATCATATAATATTGCTTGGGAGGCGGACAAAGAGGACAAAAGTGCTGCGCTTCATCCATAGTCAGTAAATGGCGGCGTGCCTGGAATTTAGCCCTAACCTCCTTACCTTCGCCTCGCTAGGGAACAGGACGGTGACTAATTGTTGCGAGGGAATAGATTGAGGGAGATATTACGGGTATAACGAGGGGCTGCGAGATAGACACTTCTCTCCTAAAATAATGATCTCCTTGCTGAGACCACCTTAGCGTTATAATAGAAAAAAGCGGAAAAGGAATTTAGAGCACGAGGAGAAATTAATACTTTCATGTTAAATTTAGTGTATTACTCATAACAATAACCTGAATAAAGCATTATTTTCATTCTAAAATTACTATTAAAGATTCAATTTTACCTTTTTGTGAAAGGCTGTATCCATAAAAATTATGTGTGGCAGAGAAAAAAACCTTAAAATTCTGCCTAATACTACAAGAAGAAAATGAAATATTATCCCGATTTTTATGGTAAAATAAGAACAACGCCTGTAAGTCTGCATTTATTTACACCTATGTTACGCTAAGAATTATATATACTAAGAAAATGGTATAGGTTATTCGCTTCAGATATATGATGACCTTGCTTCTGAACGACTCTGAATACACACCGATGTCTGCTAATTAATGTACTAAAGGAAAAGAGGTGTATATATATATATATATATATATATATATATATATATATATATATATATATATATATGCATCAGGGATAAATGATCCTCAAATATTGCAACCTAAGTATTCATGGAGTCAAAATCAATTACAATTATAAGATAGCCGGGGGCAACATTGAGTACAGGGGCCGACTAAAATACCCTCGATATTTTGTTTAGCGAACCGTCACTATTGCCGTTGCTTAGAGGCAATTTGTAATGATATTTTTAGCAACAAATGCACAAGAATTTCATCAGGGCAGCTAAAATCTAAGTAAGACAGTGATACAATAATATCGTTACGAATGCAGTGCAAAATTGAAGAACGAATGCAGAATAAAGGCGAGACTTGATCGAATCTGTAAGCTTGCAGCCGAAAATTCAGCTAGAAAATTGAAAAATTTGTTTGCAGTGGTGAAAATGCTCACTAATAATTTTACAATCTGAAACTAAGCGTTTTTCCGCGAGAGTATTTTACCTCCAAAACTAGACATAGGTAATCATTAAGGGATTTTTTACACGAGCACTTGTACTTCCGCACTGGCTGCCACGCAATGAAGTATTTTTCTAAAGCATGGGTTCTAAAGCTGAGGAAAGTGATATTAGGCTACTTTAAAAATTTCATTAACATACATTGCCTGCATAAAATTCATACGGGTACAAATCAAAAACTGATGCAGGGATGCAAGTTTAAGAGGTAGGGGGGATAAATGATAATTTAATCACAGTACTTATGTTACACTCGTTCTAAACGCAACTCGATCTGGTATGAAATTCGCCCCTCACTTTAACGACTCCTCAAAAGCGTCACAGACATACATTTCCATTTTAAAATAAAACTCAATTATCTTCAACGTAATCATTTACGTACGCCGACCACGTTCACGGACATACTTTATTATCACAACAGCAAAACTCCCCGGAAAAAAACAACTCTTGCATACAATTTTCCCCAAGAGATTCAAGGCTCATGACCTCTGAATCTGTTTCAGAAAACGAATTGTAGGGAGGTAGCGGCCGCCGCCGGACTCCAATGACAGCAAGGAGAACTTCGCCTAAAATGGGATCCAAAAGAGGGATAAAATGCCAATTAAATACCACTGGGACCCATAACAATAGAGATAAAAGCACATCGAGGGGATTGAGGACGGCAGTGTTTGCCAGAAAGAGACACAAAGTTCCAACTTCACTTTGCTTGCACTACAAAGTTCTACTACTTCTGCCAAACGATTTGATCGCATAAAACTGGAAGAATAAAGTAAATGGAAGCTGCCATTAGGGAGCAAAGTTAAATTGGTGCCTCAAGTATTCAGAGGTCGAGTTTTCTCAGTTAAATTAATGGTAAATCATTGCTTTTCGGAATTCAAGCCGTATAATTTTTATCGTTTATCTCAAAAACACTAAAATAAAGTAAATACGCAAAATTTTTTGAAGCACTACGCCTTAGGTCATCACTTTCGCATATTAGGTATTAAACTACTTCACTGACATGCTATGCCACCTCAGAAACATGGTTTCTCCAGCGTTAACAATTTATTCTCAGAACCATAAAGTTGAGAAGAAGTCTCTTCTTTCAGAGGAGAGACGCTTGAGTCATTCCTCAGAACTATCATAAGTATATCGCTCAAGACCGATCAAAAGAAGTTATATATTCAAATATTCTCACTAAGCCATGAACGCCAATGGATGGAAAAGCTCCAGTTGAAGTTTTCAAAGACAAACATTGCCATTCAGCAGTTAAAATGTACTCGAGAAATCATTTGAATAACTAGCAGGAACCTTCAACAACACGGATATATACCTGTTCAGCATAATTTTAAATTCAACAGTTGTATATCACTGACCTCGAAGCCTGTCATCAGAGTTGGATTATTGTAGCTAATCTCATAAAATTATGCCAGCGTTGTTCTAGAAAAATATTTTATCATGCGTTAGAAGAAAGGCAAAAACGTAGAGTAAGATAAAAAAATCGAAGAATAATGATCAGTTCAGAGATTCAGCTATTTTAAAGGTATTCATTTAAATTTACATAAAATGAAAGCCTTATTTCTTGTTGTCTAGTGAGGATTGAAAAACAAATCCTCTCACGTTTATTATTCTGGGTGAATTGAGAGAACTTTCAGAGCCATGAAATCTTTGAAACTCCATGTGATGACGACTGTTGATGAATACCTCGTGCTTGACTTCCCTAGAACCTAGGAATGACAGGTGAGGTGTGAATGCATCAGAGCAAGACCAGTTTGTAAGCGTAATATGAATACGTCTGAGTTTACCGCGTGAACATGCAATGCGTAAGTCAACTACAGTAGAATTCCTTTAAACCAGCACTCGCTGGCCAAGCTTTATATACTTATTATGTTTTTTCTTCTTTAAGTGCTGTTAGCAATTGATATTGTTTTCCTTTTTGTCTAGCGTGTCTATGAGTTGTTTGTGGTTCCCTGGATGATATTAACCGGCAAACGCAAAGTCCCATGGGTGCTGCTTAAAAAGACTTATACTGTATTTGTTGGTTAACCTTAAAAATGTGCTATTTGAAAATTCTAAATCCTTATTTCATATGTTCCTCCTGGTGCCAAACTATTTCACATAGAATTTACATAATGAATATCTAATGTATGTAATATACTACTCCCGAGTTCTTAAAAACAATACTAAAAGATTAAAAACAATAAAAGAAAAATGACCCAATTTTTGCATATCAATATATTCAAACTGTGATTAGAATTCTTCATTAAAATTTTATAAAGAAATAAAATTTCGAGACGTAACTGCAGCTGATCACAGAAAAAGTGTTCTTTCTTGTTTTGATTTTCCGTTTGAATTCATACTGTACATGGAAGTAGCGAGCAATGATCAAGCTTATCATGGAATTTTTGAAGTTATAGCTTCTCCAGACAAAATTTACTTGATGCCTCATTGTTTAAATTAAAACTGAAAAGCAACCAATGCAAAAGTTCAGGAAAAATTTCTTACTTCTATCGCATCTGTAAAAAACACTAGCTTCTCATGTATGAATCTTGGAAATTAAAGGTTTATCTCGGGAGCTAACTTATAGATACTCGATAAGCGAGTGTCTATAAGTTGGCTCTACAGGACAGCAAGACTGGTCTTATGGAGCCACAGTTGTACAGACAGACGCAGTAATATCGCGCCCATCTCCCCTTCTCTCTCGTCATCACTTAAGATCGATCCCCACGCCAATGCCAGATCTCACCCACGATCTATGCTGCTCTTTCTCCTGCTTCTTCACATGTCAACCAGGTTACAAGTCCTTAGTATAAGTTATAAAGAATGGATTCCTGCAGACGCTGTGTTCATTGTCGATAAGTGCAGCAGTTGCAAAATCGGCTAGTTGAATTACGTTACGACAATAATCAAGCCTTACAGATATTTCACCTTAATTATTATTACTTGAGGCATATAACTATTTGCCTCAATTTATACCTACAGAGGGTTAATAGGAACGTCGAAATCATTCGGATAAATTATGTTTTATTCGCAGTACCCACACAGCGCAATAAACAGCTTGAAAATAAACATAGACTCCAATAAAAAAAAAATTAGAAGTGTTTTCAACACTTGCATGACACTATGCATACATCAATGAAACAGATATATGAAATTCACTAAATATCAGTAAAATAGTCCATATTTGTCAATATATTTTTTTTCCGTGCATATCGATGCAACCTTACGGGAATCCGTGCTATGTTTACCGGTTCAATTTTGGTCAAAAAGCTTACGTTAAAAATGAGCAGTGATCAGAGCTGGTTCTTGCGGTGATGGCTGGGCATAACCGCCAACTTTTTTCGTCATTTTTTTGCTCCGACGCAAATTTAGAGCGAGCAAAATCAGGCAGGTACCCTCGCCAGCTCCATAAATTAGAAGAGCTGCCAAAAAATCCCACACGCCGATCAGAATAAATCCCATGGAGGGAATTGGGTGTAGCCAGCGACAGTGATGAGTGCAGGAGGAAATACTGGAGGAAACCTTGCCGATGATGAATGGCGATAGAAACGTCCAGCGTGATTGCCTATCGTATACGAAAACTTGACTTTCTAGACAAGAGAAGCGCCGCAAAGATGGGGTGAAAAAATGGACGAGTCTCCATGAATTAGACTACCATAATTGATGAAAGTCTACAAGTACAGCTATGCCCGAGGCTTAGTATTCTAAAGAGGATCCAGAGACACAGTAGTGCGAGTAATTCACTGAAGTTCATACACGAGCAGCTAAGAGAAGCGGAGGAAAAAAGCGTGTACGACTTCAATACAGGAAAAACGGCCACGGAACAAATACGACACTTAACACGTTGACTCCGATTGCCTGATTGGTGTAAAACTTCACTTTGTACGCATAGTCACTAGAAGGATCTGAAAAAATTACAGAACCTAACCTACATGGTACACATACGTACCACTTTGGAGTCAACGTGTTAAACATGGAGCATTCACAGACTAGATGGAAGCCAAAACTCCATGCCCAGAAATACTTCTGAACGGCAAAACACAGGGATCAAATCAATAAAATAGTTGAAAAATACGTATAAAAAATTCTGAGCCCACATATAAGGAAGAATATAGCCCAAGAACTTTACGATCTACTGAAAGCTTACAAAATTGTAAAACTTGTCTACTATTTATTAAGCTCATTATGCTTCACTCAACGTATTCATCGATAGTTCACATCAAATTAACAAAACATGTATTATAACGCAGGGCTCAGTAGAGGAAACTGAGTCACAGCAGTCAAATTACGCAAATCAGTGGTACGAAAAAGTTTCGAAAAGATCACGCCATCTGTAGTCTATGAGGGTCTTGCATTTAAAGCAGAGGATGATCGAGTCCAAGAGGGGAAGTTAAATGAGCTCCTTGCATTCACACCAAATCTTCTCAATAAAAGAGATCGCGAGCCCGGATCGCAAGCGGAGATTTGATACGGCGGGCTTCCGGCGAGACTGAACTCCCTGCAAATTGGCACTCGTGTTCGAGAATTGCAGAACGAAAGACGTCATGCACGAAAAGAAAAACGAGGCAAAACAAATTATCTTCAGGTAAGTCAATCAACGTACGGGTCAATTGTCTGTATGCACGCACCGTACTTCTCAGGTAACCGAAAACTATCATAAAAGCTTCCTGTAATTGAAGATGAAAGTATTTCTCGTGTGACATGTCTATTTTCATACGCAATGCCAAGGTTGACCAATAACGTTGTGTAATTAACGGGGTGTTGACTGGGAAGTAAACTGACAGGGTAAAAAAACAGCTTCAATTCACAACTATGCTGGTTTAATGCTGTCCATGACGAACAATGGCGTAATTAGGAGATTGAACACAAAACTAACAACACAAGAAAGGGGAGTAATGTTGGTATAGTATACAGGGCAGTAGTGTTTTTTTCATGCTTGGAAATTTTCGTACATTATTGATAAGCTACACACAAATCCTATTTATCAGCATGGATGAAAAAACTTATTGTAACACGACTACTTTGAATAGGAAACCTGAATTTCATATGAAACATTAAAAGATGCATAAATTATAAGTTTTCAAACATTGGTTGTTCAAGTATAGGCAATAAAGCGGCGATAGAGGGAACGATAGCGAAGAGGAAACGGACGTGCATGGGGCGGTGCCAGGGCAGTCAAGGAGCTTACGATGAAGCCTTCGGGACTCGTTTTGCGAATGTATTCATCGAATGGAAACCTAATGCACACTTCGACGGTCGTTAGACAACTCTGTGATATCTCAGAGTCAGTTGAGGGAACTAGAGGCGAAAACAGACCAAATAATCATTTCTGTGATATCACTAAGTGAGTTGCTGAATCACGAGGTAAAATATCTGAGAGTAAATAATACGTAGTTCAAAACAATGCTGAAACGAGAAAGTTAGTTATATGTAGAAATAAGAAACAATGCTGAATTTCTTTCAAAATCGTGTACTTTCTCGAATGCTAACTTTTAAAAAGTTTAGTTCGGCCGGCGTTCAGAAAAAAAGAGGCAATAGTTGAAGAAAAAATCCCCAGTGATCACACACTGTGTCTATAAAAATACCAAACAAAACACATGTTGGAAGAGTAGGCAATTTAAACACTGCGCTAACAGTAACCGAAGCCCTAAACGCCACTGCGAGGAGTTTGTTGGCTCGAAGCAGGACTCGAGTACTAGTTTTGCGGAGAAATCGAGTTAAGCCAAAACGAATTTTGCACAAAGCACTGATGAACAACGGATGCTTATCTGAGTTCCAAAGCCAAATCGAGACAGTAAGAGCATAAACTGACTATGTCGTCTAATATCAAACAAGGCGATGCCCTGGATTTCATAAGACAGAACCATATGATAGTGCAACGCTGGATGAACCCGCTGATATTTTTTATCAAAGGATTCCGCCCATATAGTCAAGTTTGGTTCACATCACTCAGCCCACACTTGGTCGGAGCAAAGTTTAGCAACCGCAGTATTCGGCACACCACCGTCTCTTCAATGGTCACGAGTGGACCTTCAAGAGACACAATCGAAAGCCATTTCAGTTCAGGAACACGCACTCCAGAGGCAATAAATGGCGACTACGCATAGCGATAAAGGGAGAAACAAACGCTCAGGTAAAAGGTGGTCATCGAGTACCTGAAAAAATGAGCTCTACAAGAAAAGAAAGAAGCTGTCCAAGCAGTTCCAGCAATGGCACTCCGGAGGCGATAAGCGAAGGTGGGGTGCAGGGTGCGAGGAAAGGAGGGACACACGATAAGAAAAGCTATTGGGGAGGGGAGGTTGAAGAGAAGAGAAATGTATTGACAAAAGAAATGGTGAGGTGGGAATGGTTGATAATGGAAGGTGCTATTGAGAGAAATTATACCAAGGGGCAGACATCAATACAAAAGACAGGTAATGAATGAGCGGAATACTGAGAAAAGTAATAGGAAAGAGACTAAGAGTAGGGGATGACAGAGGAAATATTTTACATGTAATAGGGACAACAGTAGATATATACGTGTTAATTAAAAAACATGATTATAAAGTAAAATATAAAAGTAAAAAACTGCACTGACAACATTACACAACTAAGAGTTTTTGAAGATTGAAAAGAAAGAGAACAACAGAACAATCAGCTGGCGATCACAACAATATTAACACGTTTGTTGTGATGCGACCCACCGGTGGGTCACTTAGGTTAGGTTCTGTAATTTTTTCCAAGTCTTTTAGTGATTATGTGTACAAAGTAAAGATTTGCACCGGCTAGGCAATCGCAACAAACGCGTTAAAATCTGTTCATCCAATCGATCGAAATTCGGATGTTTGCTAAAAACTTTCCATCACATCAGGTTCCAGCTTTAGCGCAATGTCGTGTATTTGAACGTGTCCAGATCCCCTGGTTATTTCAGAGACCTGATTGCGCTTCTCGTACTAACAAAGACTAGCAACAGGCAGGCTATGAAGTCATAGGTGCCATAAAACATTGAGCGGTCACTCGAACTCGGCCAACACACGAGAGACAGCACCCAGTATCTAGAGCGTTAAGAGTGGTCAGCTTTATGTTCATTGCCTCAGCTCATCAGGATAAGAGTGAGCATTCAAGAAGAACATGTATAGAACATGTATAACATTCAAGAAGAACCTTGTTCAGGCGCGACATATACACTGTAGCAATGATTTTCAATAACATCAAAAAACAATCAGAAAAAATTCTAATATGTATGTATAATAATAAAGGTTATGTAAATATAATGAAGATAACCCTTCTTTAATATTTTATTAAAAATTAACAAGCGAATATGAATCTCCAAACAATGACAACTAGGTTACAACTAAGAAATGTCGCTAAGAATAATATTGCAATGAAGAAAGCGATATCTAACTCATAGATAAGGTAGGATTTCACACTCATCTCAAGAGGAATTTGTTTACAGTACAGTGACCAGTTCTGATACAGTCAGTTTCTCAGCACGACTCGCGCTTCACGTGGGTGTTACGCTGTAATTCGAGCATTCAGATTTCTTGTCTGTTTTTCCATGTCTAATACAATCGCATTTCATTCATTCCTCTCATTGCTTCTGCTTATTTTTCGCCACGAAACTATCGATGTACATTATATCGCAACCATGACAATAAAATAAGTGATCTCTGACACTATTTTTTGAAAGGGGCTGGTATCACCGCACCTCTTCCTCCTCCATGTATATGAATGGACTTCATATTCAGATCAGACGAACACAGCCTTACTTCCAGACGTCGCAGCACCACAAGAACAACTTACAGTTGCGAGTGTGTTCAGGAACACAGCCTTACTTCCAGACGTCGCAGCACCACAAGAACAACTTACAGTTGCGAGTGTGTTCAGGAACACAGCCTTACTTCCAGACGTCGCAGCACCACAACAACAACTTACAGTTGCGAGTGTGTTCAGGAACACAGCCTTACTTCCAGACGCCGCAGCACCACAACAACAACTTACAGTTGCGAGTGTGTTCAGGAACACAGCCTTACTTCCAGACGTCGTAGCACCACAACAACAACTTACAGTTGCGTGTGTTCAGAAACAATGACGCAAAAATTGCCAACAATCGGAAGGGTCCAATGACGGAAGAGTTGCACCAACGCACATTTATTAAAGAGCTATTGGTTTAACCCTCAAGAAAAACTCCAAAGGAGATGGGAGATTAAGTGAGGTTTTACACTTCGTACCACGAATAAAACATGCAAGGTACACTAAGACGAAACAAGCACGATACTGACATTTCAGTAGCTATGCTATCCCATCTTCGATAGACAAGGAATGAAGAATTGAAATTATTGTAGCTGAGAAGGTTTACAGTAACTCATTTAATTGATATAACGTTATCAAGCACAAGACATAATTTTCAATGCATATTTTAGGTCATTATGAACATGTGAGCACAAACCAAAAGTGAAATGAGCTAAAAACTATGTATCTATAATCCACTTTTTTCAATTTATGATAGGCATAGGAGTTGACAATTTTATTCAATTTTGACCTCCAAAAATTGTCAAAATCATTGAATAACTATAATTAGTTTAGAATAAAAACATACTTTGCTAGCTACTTTAGGTTTTCAAGCAGTTATCTTCATTCCACGGCTGTCAAAATCATACTTTTCACACAACCGGGAAGCACCTGATCACAGTTAGGTGTTTAGGTAAGACCAGTTAAGTTTCTTGTTATAGATACAAGAAACAGATGGATCTCACAAAACAGATGTTACTTCAACAGGAACTGGTCAATAAGTGAGAGAGATAAAAATAGCGACTGTCTACAATGACACAAAACTCAAGCACTATATACAGTACTGTACGAAACAGCATTCGTCTCATTCCGCCCATAGTTCGAGTTTAGTATAAAATACATGAATAGTATTCTAACCGTGTTTTGATAGCATTATCTTGATCATAATCAAAACATAAATATCACGATCTCAATTCAAAGTAATACGTAACTAGCCGGATTCAAATATATTATGGGTCAAGCATTCATGTAATTTACAATGGGTTCCATTATCTTCGAGAAAAAGTTACTCACGTGAATAACTCTCAAATTACCTTCATAAAAAGGAACAAAAAATTTTTCCTTGTCATACATTTTTCCCACTAAAACGCAATTGCTTATAAAATGAAATACTGCAAGCATCGGTCTAATGTTAGAATTGAACTTAAGAGATCAGAAGCAGTAAAAACACAATAATAATTGCCAACAGAATTTAAAATGACTGATTAGTAGATACCAGTATCTTTAAATAATGATTTTTATCTTTATAAATAAACACCGAAGATACAATCAAGCAAAAAAGTCCACAAGACACTTCTCAATTCTTTGCGTATTAAGGAAAAGTCACAAGTATTCGTAGGTGATCATTGAAGATATCATTGACAAGCCCAAAAAAAATCCAATTCGTTCGTCATTGATTACGGCAGCAGTCGATGAGGAACTCTTAATGTAACGAGAAATTAATGAAGAAAATGAGTCATATCGCTGAGAAAAATGGTGGTCCTGGATAATAGGTAGGCTTGATTGCAAATGAGATCCAGAAAAATTGAGTTAGAGAACTTGATGAGCGCCAGGGAATCCGAGACCATTCTGCATGAGCTCGTTAGGCATCGCCAATCAGGCTGTGCCGTCAAGTACGAAATTGTCTCAATTATGCCCTAAGAAGCCGTCTCCCGCTGGGCAATTGGTCGAATACACAGAGTGCCGAGCTCACTTGGCAGACGTGTCCATGTAGCCCTGACTTGTTTCTGAGAACACATCATCAAGTGTCCAACAGTCATGTGTTGTCCTGAATGCAGTGAATAGGGTAGCTTCCGTTAAGGAGGAGCTACGAGGGGATCCAGTGGGTGACAAAAGACATGAACATAAATCTTAGGAATTTACTAGAGCAGAACTGAGCCAAAATTACACGTCCGTATTTAATGAAAATACGGCCAACCAGTCGCAAAAACTAAAAGAACCACGACAAATTGTTTCAGTCAGTGTTGCTAAATCTGCCGTGGGTAGTATAATAGCTCACGCCATCCAGCAGTGGCGTCCACTGCAGACGCTGTCTACGACAAACACAAGTAGCACATCACTCTGACTTTAGCTCAGGCGTTCTTTTTATTCCTCTAGCACAAACGTACATGAATCAATAGTAAACGATAATAACAAGTAGTACATCCGTCTGACCAAAGGTCTGGAGTCCTAGTTATTCATCTAGCACAAACATACATGAATTAATAGTAAACGACAAGCACAAGTAACAAATCCCTATGACTAAAGCTTAGAATGAATTTATCTATCGATTGCGGACCAACATAGACGAATACGTCACAATAGAAACGAAATATTCATGGAATGCTTTAAAATCTAAAATGTGTTCTTACTGTAATATTGTGAATCTTACTGTGTTTAATCTGTTGACTTGTAACATGGGTCACGATCAACTTCTAAAGTTTGAAGTTATGCTAAAATAACTATAGCAAGCATCTACAATGTGGCCAACGTTTTTGCCATGTCTCACATATAATCATAACGCTATATATTCAACACAAAGCATAAGCTTAGAATAAATGAAGCGGCAATGCAAAAATGTCGAACTCAAAATCGAGCTCACGTTTGAAATATTTACTTAAAAGAATTTCAAACGAACCAGACAAAGTCGTAAACATAATTAAGTTTTACAAAGAATGCCTTCGAGGATCACACACATAACAGATTAGAATGCATTCGAAGAGGTCGTATAATGAAATGGAAGACTAAGCACCTCATTAAGGTCACGCTTATACGAACAAGTAAATGGGCTCCACAATGGAGAGAGGGAAGCGATCCCCAAGCGGGGAAGTGATTGAGGGAGAGCTGAGCCGTAGATTTCTGAGCAGCGAGAGGGATGTGATTGAAACTGGATTTATTATTGAAATTGAAACTGAACTTAGCGGGGAGAGAGAGAAGCAAGGGAGCGTGCAGGACTAGGGTGTCTCTTAGATAGGAAGGGGGCAGGACTTTATAGGAGGACACAGGATAAAATATCAGCCGTAAAATTACGAAAGCGAAGGAGAGAACCCTATAAAATACAGGGAAGTAACGCGATCTAACAATAAGCAAGGACAGAAGAAGAATAGAGAAATCGTTCGTCGACTCATTGCATCACTATTGATAGAAAATGAAAATTCGAGCAGAATACACTCAAACACAATGGTAAAACAGGGACTTCTTGAGACAACTACATAGGAAATCTTGTTCAAATACCGATGGAAGTGATCAATTGTGGGTAGATTATTAATTTTGCAAACCCAGATTTTTTTTCTCACTCAATACCCTCGCTAATGGGAACTAACAATTGTTACTGAGTAATGTCCTTCTAAAATTATCACCTTATAAGAGTAACACGAAAATATGTTCACAAACTTGGCAACGCAGTGTTTACAGAAGTAAACGTCAAATGCTAAGATATCTAATGTTACATATAAGGGATAAGTGATAAATATTTTTGCAGCCTACACATTTCGTTAGACTGTTGTGTTCACAACCAATATTCACCTGTCGTCAAAATACTCTACACACGTCGTCCGGATCATAAAAAAAGAATTCAAATAGTTTCCCTAAACTTTATATTTGAAATTCAGTATACTGCTGTACAAACATTATGAGTTCATATTACAATGGTGAAAAAAACAGTTCCAGAAACGATATTAAGTTCGAGACAAATTCTCTTAATCATTTAGAAGATCAGGGCAGGTCCCTTTAACTGGCCTCACTTGGCTACGGACTTGCGTGAGACAAATGTGTTCTTTATCATGTGTTTGAAAAGTGCGTTTACAAAAATACACGACTATTATTTAATTGACCAAAAAAAGTAAATCCATAGTTTAAAAACGTATCGTAGAAAGACAACTATCGCCCCTAATCTGTTACTCTTAATTAAGAAAATGATCAGTTGTCCCTTCACCAACTAATGAGTGTGACAGAAATCGTCAGAGATCATTGGAATGAATGAAGTATTTAAACAAAACAGCAGAAACAGAACAATGTGACACTAAGATCTAGCAACAACAAAACTACAGTGCTACAACCCATGGCAGGGGCTGCATCAGGCATGCACCTTAGCCACAAAACTCTAAGCTCTCGAAGAGTCAACAACAATTTGCGTAAATTTTCAACTTTGCAAGCGGACGCACGACGGTTGCTTCTTAAGCTTACCGGTTAACGCCATTCCAGAGGATTACCTAATTTCCTTTTAGAACGCTCCATATTTCGGGGGTGGCTTGTGCGAGTAAAGTGAAGCAAGGCCGGCGGCGACGTTATGCCCTATTGTTTGGATGGACTCTCAGAGGGGCCTCTAAAGAGCTCCATTAGTGTGGATGAACTGCCCTCAGACCGCCCTGCTGCCTGCCCTCAACTACTAAGTCCAGTTAGCTCAGCGCTTTCT
The DNA here is from genome assembly GCA_006783055.1 of Trinorchestia longiramus. Classification (NCBI taxonomy): domain Eukaryota; kingdom Metazoa; phylum Arthropoda; class Malacostraca; order Amphipoda; family Talitridae; genus Trinorchestia; species Trinorchestia longiramus. Next base: position 175,529 of record VCRD01000309.1, read on the forward strand.
TTTCCCTTCGTCTGATTGAAATATGGAAATTTCTACCTATAGGTAATAAAACGTCTGATATTTTCACATGAAATGAGCAAGAGAAAAAATTGTACCCAAAACAAAAACTACGTAAGGAGAATAAGATTCAGTGTAAAAATTACTACGCTGAAATTAGCAGAAATGGAGCAACTTATCGTTAGTCATTCTCTCCCCAAGAAACTGAGTCATGAGGACGCAATTTTGCTTCAGGTAATAAGCTTAAATATATATAATGAACGTTAAACAGAGCACGCCAATTAAAATGATACTGGGTATTTTGTACTAACTAGACTCTTACTTAAAATCCTATTCAGCAATCCCAGATAAAATTATTAGCATTCTGTGAGAACAGAGACTGCAACGCCACTAACATTAATTCCAATAATATTAACGCGGCCATAATAATCTCAAGGAACACCAAGCAATCTCCGGAACACAAGAGCTGGCGGATATTAACCTTTATCTCTACTCCTTCGCATCGTTTAGGTGTAATTTATAATCATGCAAATATCCAGCGAGTACGCGCGAACTTAACAATTACGAGTAGTACAGGGTGGCCCATATGTAAGGCCCCTTTTTAAAACTATTATAGCAATAAAACTACAAATGGTAAAGAAATTTGGTCAATTCAGAATGAATGGAGATTTTAAAGTTTTCTACCAGCATATCCAGTCTACCGACAATCACAACATATTGCCCAAAAAATTCATAAAATCCACCCTCAAAATGAATCGCTATGCAATGGAACAACGAGCAAAAATAATGGAACTTTACTTCCGATGTAATTGTTCAGTTACTGCAGTTCAGAGGAATTACAGGAATATTGATGGTATTCAAAGAAGTACTTCGAAGAAGTGCATAAAAAACTGGTGTTGAAATTTAGAGAAACTGGGACTACAGAAGACAGTCAACGTTGTGGCAGGCCCAGGACCATACAAACTGGTGCTTCAATTCAGCTTGTTGCGAGTGTTGCTGATCGGCCCAAAACGTCAACTAGGAGACGTATTCAAGAATATTTGATACCTGGAATTGGAGATAACACAGAAATTACCTTTTTCAACCAGATGGAGCTACAGCACACACAGCGAAACAAACAATGCAAATGTTAAAAGCAATTTTTCCAAGCAGAATAATTCCTCGTTTTGGTGATATACCGTGACCGCCTTAATCTCCAGACCTAAGTGCTCCTGATTTCTCTCTCTGGGGACGCTTAAAGGAAAATGTTTACATTGAAATGCCTGATACTTTACAGCAATTGAAACTAAACATCATTCAAGAGATCAACAACATTTCACCAGAGCCATTAAGGAAAGTAATGAACAGCACCGTTGAAAGAGCACGCCATTGTTTGACTAATAATGGAGGTCATTTAAAAAAATTGTATTCCATAGTTAAACGTGCTTTATTGCTTCACTTATAAATTTCTATTCAACTTTAAAATTTCTCCTTTCATTTTGAATTAACTAAATCTCTTTACCATTTGTAGTTTTATAGCTATAATAATTTAAAAAGGGACTTTACTTATGGGCCACCCTGCATAATAAAAAACGAGTTTAGATAACAACTAAGCTTACAGCATTAAGAATTGCATAAATTAATATTTCAAAAGCACCATTCGTATAATTATCGAGATAAACGGGAATAAGTGAGCTCAGTGAAGTATGCAAGGATAGTATAATAACAGTGTTGAATAATGTTCCATAACAGGGTGTGTATAGTCTACGGATTTTAAAACTAACATTTAAATAGCGACGCACACCAACATCTTAACTTGCATACAAGTTAAGACTCAATTATAATGAACTTATAATTAGAAAAACGCTAAAGTAAAATTACTGACGTCAGATAATATAAATTTCATCCTCATATACCAAAAACAATTACATGCAGCCAATAAAAATCCACACACCACGCACACCAGGCCATCTCCTCATTGAATCAACGGCTATTTATTGGCACGAGCTGAAAACCTGATTAAAATTTTGGCTAGCACTCAATACCAAAAACAGACACTGTGATTAACAATGTGTTACCGATAAAACTGTACTACACTGCGCTTAGTATTCATGGTTCATACAAATATATAATGTGATTAGCATTCCAAGGCCAAAAAGTACAATCAATTTTTCTAGAGATGTAAAAACTCCACAGCAACAAAAGATACATGGACAAGAAACATACTTGAATTAGAGACAACGTAATTTAAAGATTCAACACTTCCCATTTCTTCTTCACATAAAATGGTCGCCTGACGAAAGAAAAATCGTCACGTCTAGCAGCCCAAAGAAATTCAAAAATTGTTGCACAAGCACGCCTCGGACGGTGCCTAAAAATACCAACATAAACAGACCGAGAGAAATAAAGTCGCAAAGACTTTGGAAAACACTAAAGGCATGTACGAAGCAATATTATCGAGAGTGAGGCTCGCTAATTGCATCAATATTGGAGGGACTATTTTCAGGTGAGTCTACGCACGACGGCCAACTTTCTCATATTCTGGAAACCACTTCTGGCATTGGCTCAATGATCTCATAATTCAGCACGAACAAGTCTGTCCACTACAAGGACGAACTTCTCGAGTCATATTTGCACTAGACTAGATGGTCGGCACCGCAGTTGGCTTTAAAAATAAAATATTTTTGGCGAAAATTTCTATACCAAATAATTCAATGGAAAATTGAATGTATATTAGAGCGCAAAGGTTGCGACGTCACAACATCAGTTGAATAATTATAATTTTTTGTTCAAATGAAACTACAGCACAGGATTATATGCGTCTAGTGACACGACAGTAATAAACCAGAAAAAATCCTAAATAAATTCATAACTGTTAAGGTGTAACTGCACGGTTTTTTATAATTAAAATGACAGTAATTTTTCAATGAACATCAAGAAATCGTACAATTCATGTGCCCATATGACTTGAACAATCTTTTTAAACATTAATACTACACACGAAAATGTTTGAGTTCGACGGAGATGCAGAAGTTGTATGCACGAAACTAAAATCGTGAACAAAAAATGTAGTACAATGAAGTGTACGGATACGTTGTCACTTACTATAATTATTTAACAATAAAATATCGTGTAATTAAGGGTACGCAGTATCCGCTCAATATTCTAAAGGCAAAACAGCAACACTTGCTCCCAGGACACAGTTTATGTCAGGTGTCACAGGATTCTTGACAGCACGCGTTCCATGTCCTCACCAACAGCGCCGTCCAGAACGTCGAGCCTTCAGAAAATAACTCGAGGAAAGTGAACAATTTACTGATTAAAATTCTAACGTTTTCATATGCGACGAAAAGCGTATGAAATAAGCGAGTTCTTGTACCGCGTGCGAGTGGGGTGAAATCACAAACCGTGTCTCGAAAAGTGAATAAGATCACTTATACATTTAGTTACCTGCATTCTGTTCAACTCTAAGTGAACCTGCCCTACTACGAACAATCGAAGTTCTTTCCTTATACCGGAAAACATACAAGTAAAACAAAAAATAAGGATACTGCAACAAGAAAACACAGATTTTGGGTAATCGAAAGTAATTATAACACGCATGATAAAAACATTAAACTAAAATGGAAAAAATTACTGTGGATCGTTATGCTATAAACGAGTCCGCTACAGAAACTTGTACACACGCTAAACTATCCTTCGTCCTAAACAAACGGTGTTTTCTTACTGATGCGTTTTGTGATGTCAGTTAACACAGAACATGGAATACGCGAGCATAGAATATGCGCAGAGTACGCGAGTGCCACTCCTAAAGTTTTCCAAAACTAAACGCTGTCACTTGACTCAGAAACAGTCAATACGATTGGTTCATGCGAACAATAGTTAAAAAAATATCGCGCAAGCTAAATTTGAAAAACACTAATTAACAAAAATACACTTTCCTCTCCTGTTTCTACACTCAACAATAATAAAACCAAACCTAATTACTTTTATATTTGCTTGACCGAGAGTAACAGAATGTCGCTAGGAGTTTCACATGAGCTCTAACGTATTTTGTGTCAAGGAACTAGGGCACAAAAGTTATTTATTTCATCGTTGACACTTCCAGTTCAAAATGAAATATTGCTACAATAAACTCAAGTTATCTTGAACGACTCAGAAACGAGTCTCCACTCTGAAAACATTTACAACAAAAGTTATACATAAGTTGCATTGGGCTTTTTCTTCTCGTAATTCACAGTCGTGGCAAATACAAATCGAGTACAGTTCCCCGAAAAAAATTGACTACAGCAAAAAAAAAATCATTCGAGAGCGATCTCATTTGGCAGGCGAAGGCGAGACCAACATTTGGTGTTTGAGGAGAGCAAACGGAGGCTCTGCAGAGGTATAATTAACGAGGGGTCAACGGCAGCCTCATCAGGGTCACTACAACTCATATTTTATCTGCTCATTAAAAAAATCCTTTTATTGTCAATTATTTTTACCAAAGTCATGATTTTAGTATGTGAATTTTGGTGAAAATATAAACGCTAATCGACTAAAACGAAAGCTTGAACGCTGAAGTAAGTTCTTTCTATTCAAATAGTCCAGGTAAAATAAAGAAAATTTAAAACAAAGATCCTGACACATAACCCTAAATTCTACAAATAATACAAAAATATTCAGCTTGAAATCCTAGCAAAATTTAGACCATCAAAGCAAAGTTTTAAGCCGAGTTAAAACGAGTTAGTGACCTAATCAAGACATTATATTTACACGACATAACAGAGCAAGACCATGGTTAGCGTGCGGCTAAAGTAGGTCTGGCTTTGCGTACCTCGACTAAATTATTTACCCTCACTAGGTAACCAAGAGACCTCGACTGAACTATTTAGCCTCACTAGGTAACCAAGAGACCTCGACTGAACTATTTAGCCTCACTAGGTAACCAAGAGACCTCGACTGAACTATTTAGCCTCACTAGGTAACCAAGAGACCTCGACTGAACTATTTAGCCTCATTAGGTTACCAAAAGACCTCGACTGAACTATTTAGCCTCATTAGGTTACCAAAAGACCTCGACTGAACTATTTAGCCTCATTAGGTTACCAAAAGACTTCGACTGAACTACTTAGCCTCACTAGGTAACCAAGAGACCTCGACTGAACTATTTAGCCTCACTAGGTAACCAAGAGACTTCGACTGAACTATTTAGCCTCATTAGGTTACCAAAAGACTTCGACTGAACTACTTAGCCTCACTAGGTAACCAAGAGACCTCGACTGAACTATTTAGCCTCACTAGGTTACCAAGAGACCTCGACTGAACTATTTAGTCTCACTAGGTAACCAAGAGACCTCGACTGAACTATTTAGCCTCACTAGGTAACCAAGAGACCTTGACTGAACTATTTAGCTTCATTACGTTACCAAGAGACCTGGACTCGAGTTCTCCGTCGTAGATCAACACCTAATGAGTGCCTCTCAAATTTGAGTGTAAGTCGACAAATTAAGTGATTCTTCCAGTCAACAATGGAAAAACCGAATTAGCATCTTCAAGATACCGCAGACACATATTTTGAGATACTTAAAATACACGAAAAATTACTCCACGGTATTTGTAAACTATTACGCAAAAATGAGAGCATAGAAGCGTAAGCAAGCAAACGCATCGCAACATAACAATTGCCTTACAATATGGACCTTGAAGGCAAGACGAGGGCGACTTCTCAACAAGTTATACTGGATAGCGTGGTGCATTCAATTGTGAATCTGAAGTTCGAATCTGAAGCACAAAATTAAATAATAAATACTTCAACACAAGTAGAGAAAATATATTGGCTAGAAAGTATGTACATCTAAACATTTCTTGAAGAAAATAATACAAAATAAAAGTAGAGCGTACTATTTTTACGAGAAATGCGCACAGGTAAAATCGAAAATAATCCCTCATAAATACCAATTTCTGTGACGATAGCACCAGTACAATTCATTTTGTTTAAACAATAAACAAAATACATACCCACGCGCTCGTAGGTGTGTAAATACAATGAAAATTTGTTGTATAACTAAAAAGATAAAGCACTAGAAAGCGCAGCATGAAATACTGCATCTACAAGGGCGACGACATAATCAATTGCTAGGAGCTGCTAAATGCTTGAGAACCTCACGCAGCATTAGCGTGACAGCTGGTGGTCGTCACACAGCAGCCATGTATCAAATGTCCGCAATCTTGCAAAACACATCGGAATAATCGTCAAACATTGCGCAACACTCAGAATAACGGTAAATGACAGAGCATCATGAGTGATGATTGAGCGTCCAAAAGCCAAGGAATAAATTAAAAGTTCATTCAGAGTCTTCGACTTTTGATCACAAGGTCGCATTTTCCAGGAGCTCGGACCGGTCGAGCGGAGAGACGGAGTAACGACGCCTACACTCAACCGCCGCGACTCGTCAACTGAACGCCTGGATCACAGGACACCGGAGTGCGGCACTCTCAGTGCCTGCGAGCTCAGTGCCAGTATTTCACAGTGGGAACTGGAAATGGCAGTAAGGTCATCACAGAAACTCCAATGAAATACAGAAATTGCAAACAAAAAATGTGAAGGAGAAACTCCTACACAAATGTATGCAATGTTGCTTTACTGTTTGAAATACTGTGGAAGCCTGAAAATTGTTCCAAAAATATGAACACGTGGAGCAAAGGAAGTAATCAAAGAAGATATTTGGTCTGCACTATTCCCATGACTTGCAACTCTTTTCTATTTTGCCGAGCGTTATCAATTTTATTGACATGGCAGAAAATGTGGAGTACCACCGTCGTTGTAGACATAGTACCACTGCTAATGTTCATACCACCATCGTTAGACATTGTCCCACTGCTACCGTGCACGAAGTGAAGTTAAATTAATAATTCTTACGCACACTGAAACAACTTACAACATTTACGCTTTTGAAGAGACAGAACCTTACTTCAGATTAATTTTTATTAAGACGCATTTGTCAGGGAAATAGGAAGCGCTTGGGTAAATGAACTGTGAGAAGAGACACCGTAGAGTTGTTTATCCCTTCCTTGCGTCACACTAAACTAAGGAAACGATAGCCCTAAGCGGACACTCGTGATGTGTTCAAACAAAAATTTCGCAAATTTTGTCGATTGACTAGCCTGTTGCAGTCCTAGCATGAATTAAGAACTACAGGCTGCTAACAAGCAAATCCAAAACAGAACAGCTTGCTCAATGTTTGCTCAACACCTTTCTAGGTTCGAAAAAATAAGATTCATTTAAATGTGACAAAAAATCATATATTTTTAAGAGCAAAAACTGAAAACGAATTGGACAATTAAGCAGCAATGGCCTGGACGCATGAGAGTTCCGTGACCACTGAAGTAAAGAACCACCAGAATTGCTGACCAGTGACAACAAATGAAGGCAAAGCGTGTCTTGAACGAGTCGTCGTCCTTCTCTCCATGTCGATAACTTGCACCGCAAACCAGATCTTTTATTTAGGAGCAGCCCTTTCTATAAAATGACGATAAATACCGAAAAACACTTCATTCATTTCTTTGTCCGATTCATTACTGATGTTTCAGTGCAGTTCACATGTGCGCTCTAATTAATGCAAAACTCAACGGACGCGCCAGTAATGAGAACCGACCAACCAATTAAAAATGAAATTCATGTAGGAAGAGTTCACGAAAATGATTCAATACCTTCCTTATGGAAATATACAATTGGCTACTACGTGAATTAATACGTTAGTACGGAGCCTCTCCGTACTAGGAGTGTAATCGTGAGTGGAATTTTCAGCTTCTAGCTAACGAGGCCAGTGATGCTTAGTGAGTTAAGGCGTCCGACATTCACTTTCTTACAAAAAAGTACTAGAAAATGAGAAATAGACCGGAAATAAATATATCAATCTAGATAGTGTCTCACTTATTCATACTAAGTAAAAAGTTAGAGATAGGAACGTCAACAACATTGTAATGAAGCAGTAGTTAGAGATACGAGTACAATTAAGCTGAGAACGCAGATTTAAGCAAAGTGCCGGCTGAGGAGAAGCCAAGAACGCCGGACTCACAGCCCCCGTCCTGCTGGCAACCAGACCAGAAAATACGTTACTTGGTGCACCGCGCCCCTGCCGCTACGATTTAAGCACACACTGCTACCGGCAGCACCAGTTTTAGTTCTAGTTCTAAACGCAGCAACATCAACGCACGAATTTGAGTCCATAACGTAAATTCTAGTCCAATGTCTCGCAAATATTTGAGTAACTCCCAATCTTACGATCAAAGTGCTGCGAAACTACTAAATGCTAAATGTTTTAACACGTTGCCTCCGATTGCCTGATTGGTGTAAAACTTCACTTTGTACGCATAGTCACTAGAAGGATCTGAAAAAATTACAGAACCTAACCTAAGTGGTACACATACGTACCACTTCGGAGTCAACGTGTTAAATTATATGCTTTAGGTTTTCCTCATAAGCACGTATTTACAGATAAACCAGAGATATTTGCGCATATCATTTGCCAAATGAAGATGGAGCAAATCACGACTGATCAATAGAGGATATCACCACTGATCAGCATTACCCTCTCTGAGGGACAGACAGATTGTTTCAAATACGATACTCTAGATATTTACTCTGGTATTAGACGTCTGCCAATATAAGTGGCTATCCATGGTACAAGTCATAGAGAAATAAATTTCCGAAATCAAGTCGATCGTTTTTAAATTGATAATGAACTGAAGTATCATCATTTGAAAAGGACAACGAATGAGAGACAATCAAACTGAGATGTAAAGAAATTTCAAAATTTCCCTAAAAATATTCACTAAAAATTTTACCTCTAAAAAGTAGATCATGTGCTCAAAATCATCGGTAATCGAGATTGTAAATGATGCAAGAGGTCAACCATTGCCGTCTTCTCAAACAATTGAGCCTTTAAGAAAATTTTAAAGGCATAAATTATAGTAGATAAGGAAGATCAGATTGCAAGTTACGAGAGCAACAATCAAGGTCTCGGAGTTCCCAGAGTTTAGCTCATTTGGTGTCAACTTTTCTACAGCACTGCGAAGCAACCTGCAGTTCACGAAAAATCGAGTGTCCGCGAAGATAAAAAAAATGAATACACCAAGTTGGAAGTGTTTCGCTGCAGTACATAACCTTATCAACCATTCTAAAATAATCGTAAATACAATGAAAATCGTCCTAGAAATTAACGACAATAAATGTTGAAGGGGTGATTAAAAGTCTGCCTAAGTCGATAAGAAGTCGCCTTTTATCTCGGAAATGTGCAGGAAATATTGCCTCAAGGAGAAGTTACGGCTCAAGTTAAAGATAAAGCGAGGTCCATGAACGTCATAGATAGGCTGATAGCCATTGCAAGCACCGTCTTGAGAAGCCCTTCTCAAAGTTCCGTAATAATTAACGAGATTAAAATGAGCCTCGCGACGGAAATTTTCAATTTTGCGTCAATGTGGTGAATTTTTTTCTACTTTATGAAAACACAGTGTCAGCAGAAGACGTACCACGGAACACGAGCTTGCAAACATTTTTTATTGAGATGAAGTAAATGGATAAAAAATCCCACATTTGAGCCTAGCATTTTATTAACGAGTTTATAAAATTCCATAACCCTCCATAATTTTTCACATGTACTTTATCCTCATTTCTCAAACCCAGGGTAACAGTAAAAACCATTCTCACAATTATTTACAAGCGTTTCACATATTCTTCCTATGATAGCAATAAATTTGTAAATAGTTATTACAAATACATACCGTCAAAATATAATATGGCAAGCATAAAATTGAACCCAGCATATCAAAGATTATTTCTTGGGGCAGGAAAAAAACAGGTGTGCGATAAATTTGTTGTTTCCTAAAATCTTGGCTAATATGCATGAATCAGGAACATAATAAAAGAATCACTTGCAATCTTAACGCACGCTTTGCGAAATCATTTTTCCTTCTGAAAATTCACTTGACCACAATGAAAAGTTTCCAATTAGTACCACTGTCAAATACAAAACACAAATACAGAAATAAAGTTTAGTAAATGTTGAGAAAGCTACAACATTTAACACAAACATATGAAGGTTTTCAATATGCACTGAAAGATAAATTTCACGGTACAGCAGAAATGGGAGATGATTGTTCGCAGAAAAACCGAGGGAAACCTTCGCTAAGCGCTCGGAAACAGTGGCCAGAATAGCGTGTACATCCCAGAGGCGCTGCCCGTGGCTCTGCTCCTGCCATTACCGACGAGCCTCCAGAATAACAAAGCCAATAGGCTGCGCCGCTTGTGATGTAGCTTGCCGAGTGAGGGGAGGCCGATATGACAGCGCCAGATACTTCTTCCCCCCTCATGCTCGTGCTGGGTGAGAAGCCAAAGTTGCGCCACCAAACGTTTCCATTTTTTACTATTGGGTTTCAATAATTTCTTGGTCATATATTTCTTGGTCAATAATTTCTTGGTCAAATTTTGAATTACGAAACCCCCCCCCCAGTACTACATCCTACTAACTATGTCCCTAACTCCTTAAGGTTAATGTATGATTGAGATAAATGCTCGTGACATAAACGCCAGTGCGTGAGTGATATGTGTGCACACGACTAAATTGACTCACGTGGTTAAGGTGTACGTACATGACTGATGGATTTACTTTAGACAGCATGGGACTTCGGTATTGAACCAAGAATGGGCCAAACGGCTCGTTCCTATTGCCTTATTCTATTCTATTCTATTCTATTCTCATGTGAAGATCTAAAATTCACACTCAATGTTAATTAAACCATCTACATTACGATCTTCAGGACTTACGCAGTGTAGTTGAGATGCTTGGCTATAGAAAGATTGGTTCGACACAACGAGTTTACTATTGAACATTCAACATGAAAGTGAACTTCCTTTATTATAATTGAGCAACGATAGCTGTGGCATTTAGTAGCTTTCCTAATATTCATCAAATACTATTCAGGTCTTTCAAACTTTATATTGAAGCACCAACCAGTACACTAAATCTACACTATAAACTGCAGTTAGTAACCTCATGATAGCACACAAATAAATTACTCTAAATTTTTGACTTAAGAAGTAACAGGAAGAATTATCTAAATGCAATCGTTAGATAAAGCATTAAGCTATAAGATATTACTCATAAGACTGCATTACAGTCAACACTGAGAAACACGAGCGTTGTAGCAGTAAAACGGTCATTCAGAGTTAGGTTATTAACTCGTAAGAGCTGAGTTACGAGTGACGTTGTCCATTTGATTACTGGTCAGGCGACCTCACACCGCCACCTCGTCTCTTCATAGCAGAACGTTGCACGAGCCAGTGCTCCAATTGCAAAAAAAATGGCACCGGGACAAATTAGAATGGAAATTTACGGTCAAAAAAAAATGAGTTGATGATTCGACGTTATGCAAAGAATAGAGAAAAGCTGTCTGAGAATACAAACTTTCATAAAAGGAACAACTACGAAAGCTGTTTTTTTAACCTCAGATGAGCTATAAAAAGGATAATTTAAATAACAATTGTGTAATCTGTTTTCTACTACAAGAACAACGAAGTGCTGCGAAATTATACGGTGGCAAAGTTATGAGGGAAGGGAGTGTACAATAATAGTGTAGAAAATTTAAAGAAGGGGGGCAAACCGACGTCCATGAAGATGCTTGACAACGGCGCAAGTGGCGGTGAAAACAGCCCTCGTACATTAAAAAAGATACCGGAAATTTTCCTGTCACATTCATCAAAAATAAACCTTCACATCCTTATAAAAAGAAGAAACTAAGAAAACAGATGAAACTTGTCTATGTATAAGACCTAACCTCATAACTCTTTAAACAATTGTTCCTTATTTCTCCCTGAGTACCAAGCAACGAATAGGCATGGAAGACAAGGAAAGGAAAGCCCAATTCTTGAAGAACAAAACCCTACGCAGGTGCTGCATTTCCTATGATCTCGATGTGAACTAAAGTCCCCTCCACACGTTTTAACTGTACGCTTGAGTACAATCTGCTTTACCGTGTTTATTTCAAGCGTTCTTTCCATCAAGTATCTCTCTAGAAACGAGCTATGCAACAAGATTCAGCGCTTCGTCGTGTGTACGCATCGTTACACGCCAACACTCCCGCAAAATCACATGCTGAAAAATGGTATTCATTAAATATTCGAATCCAGTGCGAAATCAAAAAAATTCAAAAAGATTAAGGCTAACGTTTCAAGCACATTTGTTTTCCAGACGGCAGTACAATTTTAAAATGCAAATTTTTGCTAGTGCAAAATTGAAGGCATCTATATTTGCCTATCGTGCCGTATTAACGCAGCAATAAAGCCTCCAGGCGAACAAGCAAGTCCCTAAAAGCTTCCAATAAATCGGTTACAGCAAATGATCAAACTTCAAAGAGAATTCGAGAGCATTACTGAGCAGGCCGTACTAAGTCAGCACGGAGGAGAGCATATTAAAGAACTATTTTCTTCTGAAGCCAAGTCACAATTTAAGAATCTTTTTATTAAGCTGACAGTAACATTTTCATGGTTGTCATTAATAGAATCTATTTCAGTATTTTGACAATACTGAAAATAATGCTAATTAAGAAACTGCAACATCACCAGCTTGGTCGACTGCTTATCACCAGCTTGGTCGACTGGTGAGCGAATCTGCTTTCCAGCGGGAAGACTCGGGTTCGAATCCCGCTGTCGACATGGTTGACGCGGCTAGAAATACGGCATGGGACTTGGGTAAACAATCGAATAATTATCGAAGTAATTATCCGACCCAAGAATGGGCCTGATGGTTCGTTCTTATAGCCTCATTCTATTCTATTCTATTCTAAGTGAAAAAATTGCTTCACGCTTCACATTAATTTTGTAACTCCTCGTTAGCTGAGAAGCTGGTGCCAGTGACGCAATAGTGGCTTCATTCGTATGAATAAAAAATTGACGAACCACACAAAACATGGAAAACATTTCATTCCATATTAAGGAACATATAAATATGGACTTTTCCATTAGAGTTTATCGATCAGTATAAGTAATGGATTCAGTATTCACTGGTACAAGCCATTTTTTCCAATCAATGCTGATGAAATACAACAAATTTTATTCGCGCTTTCAAAGAATGGCGAGCAAGCTCCTCCCGTCCTCCACGCCTGAAATCCAAAGATTTTTGCTTTAATTAAATTTGGATAGAGAACGTCTGTGGAAAATGCTGACAGACTGGCTTAGTTTCCCTCCCTTTTTGAATTCAAGCATAAAAGCTTGTTTTTGATGCAATCGCACGTTCTCAGAAGAGGGGAAAATATTGTTTCCCTCACTCACGCTTTTTTTTTACAAGATATATGTATGCTCCATTCTTAGAGTGTCCTCAGCATTTCAATGTTCTGAATGATGAAATTCCGATTCTCTTTTGGTCATGTCTTGGTTCACGAAAGAAGCGAATGGTTTTCTAAGCATCGAGTGCCTTGTTCATTTTTTGTGACAGAAAGGGAGGTTTTGGGTCGTACATCAGTGCTTATTATAAGAGACGGCCAAAAGCTGCTCAAAATCCGCTCTAACGAGCTGGAATCGTCACCGTGATCCCAAAATCTACTGCAACACAGGCACCCACCACGCATAAACAAAAAAAATATACATAAAAACTAATAAATGAAAAAAACACTCTAGCGCTCAGCCCGATGATCTGTACGGGAGATCTTCAGAGGGACATCATAGGGGCGCCGAAGATGGGAATAAGAAAACCTTTCCCCCCTCACACATTTCTTCGTCGCTACTCTTTAAGTTCCACAAATGTGAGTGAAAACCACTACCTCTCTATTGAGTAAAATAGAAGGAATTAACACTAACAAGTAATAATGCAACATACAGTTATTTCATATTATTTAAAATGCTTCATTTCAACTAATCCTCTAATAAAGTGTAAAAGGTAATTATTAAACCTTGAACCTTCCGAATCGCTTAGTTCTTAATATTTTCCATCAAGGTAATAAGACATAGTCTATAAAAATGACAGAAGTAATAACTCTCCATACTTAACATTCAACTTTGGTTGTCCGCGATTAAGAAATTCGAAACAAAGAATAATGAATGTAGAATAGAATAGAATAAGGCAATAGGAACGAGCCGTTTGGCCCATTCTTGGTTCAATACCGAAGTCCCATGCCGTCTAAAGTAAATCCATCAGTCATGCACGTACACCTTAACCACGTAAGTCAATTTAATCGTGTGCACACATCACTCACGCACAGGCGTTTATGTCACGAGCATTTATCTCAATCATACATTAACCTTAAGGAGTTTGGGACATAGTTAGTAGGATGTAGTACTGGGGGGTTCGTAATCCAAAATTTATCG
>VCRD01000309.1:190074-346410 GCA_006783055.1 Trinorchestia longiramus
TTGGAAATGCCGGTTATTTGCACCAACGTGCATTACTGAACATTTTTCAATGTATGTTGAAGCTCATTTGTAGATAAATGAACACTACTCCCTATTTTCAAATAATTGATACAAAAAACTTTTATTACATTGAAAATGAAAAAAATTTCTTAACTTACTACAGGGTGCGAAGGCTATTTGAGGACATGTAGCTTTCAGTGTATTACACACTGGAACCATTTATATTTTCTTCAGAGAACACATTTAAATTATCAATGCAAATCCTTCTGGAGTGCCCAGGGTGATGCACACCAAATTTCCGGCTACTGTGAAGGTTTCAGGTGTTGTGAGTAGTGAAGGTCATATCGTGACACATTACATTTTTCCACAAGATCTTAGGGTAATTGTTGCTGGATACATTGATGTTCTAAAAACGGCAGTTAAGCCTTGGATAGATAAAGTATCCAATGGAAGGCTAAACGTCTTCCAGTAAAACTCAGCACCTTCTCACAAAGCCATAGTAACCCAAGATTGGTTATCAGAGAATTTTTACGATCATGTGACCCCGAAACTTGCCAGATTTAAATCTTATGGACCATTATGTGTAAAGCGTTGTTGAAAGGGAGACTAATTGACATCCTCCTGACACCATAGCTTCACTGAAAGCCGCTATTGTCCAGGTGATGTTCAAAATGAATGAGGACCACTTAATTTCAGCTTTTCAACAATTTCGGATCCGCATAGAAGCAGTCATTGAAGCCAAAGGTGGCTTCATAGAATAATTTGATAAAAAATTATCATTAAGATATTTGTATAAATTTGATTTAGATCTACATACATTTTTTGCTCAAATATTATTATTCATTTAATACACTAAAAATGTCCTCAAACAATTCTCAAACCCTATATATTCAATCGATACAGAAGGAACAATATGTATAATCACTAAATGAAAAGAAAACGTCTACCCAACTGTAACGTGACACGCAATCCACCTGAGCGAAGTCGGATTAATGGTTCTTTGCCCAGAACAAATCCACGCAAGCCTGCACTGTTGTCATCCAATATGGATGCACCAGACCACCGGACCCACTCACCGGAATGACGGAAGACGACGAGAAAAACGAATACACACACGACCACACCGCATGATCGTTACGAGAGCATAATGACGAGAAGGCTCATCTAGGGTCGTTAATCACGGAGTGCGTAGGGGTGGTCGATTGTGCTGCCATGCGTTAAGTGCAGCTAGGCGCGAGAAGCAAAACAACACAAGTGTGTGTTTGTTGTTCCACACTGCATAAACGATGCAGCAATAATTATTCTGAAGTGAATAAATAATATTCTTTAGTATTAGTAATCGAGAAGGTTTCTCTTGATAATTATACCGAGTAAGATAAATCCCGATACCACACAACGCTAATATTTAAGTATGTGTCTTGACACACTAACTCTTAACATAAATATAACTTGAACTTTACCAAGGCTCTAAACTAAGATCTCTAGCTACGTTCATGCAGTATAAAGTTTATAACGGATGATAAATGAAGTGTATGCCAGTTAACAGATAAAGTGTATAACTGACATAGGAGTAAAATATAACACCTAATTTTGCATTGAACCCTCGCATTAGTCACCGCTTTATAATATAAATGAACACAAGGCAAGGCTCCTTAGTGATTTCGCTCCGTCTTCTGTGTTCGGAATAAATTAAACGTTGGACTTAGACACACGTGCAACCGGAAACTGGTGGCCGGCTAAGCGATAGTGATTAAAAATAATAGTCATGGTAGAACACAGTAAATCGGTTCTAAGTTATGAGATTGTTTAGGTTTGAAATAAATGTGATAAAGTGGATCCGATCAAAACAATTTTTATAAGTGAGGAGTTTAAGTATTAATATGAAATGGGTCTTCAGCATTCTTTTTTTTATACAAATTATACTTGTTTTCTAAATACTGACCACGATTTTTCAAAGCTGATTCCGAAGATTGTTTTTCAAATTGCTCATTTAATATAGACTCTGAAATGTCCACTTGGAAGAACTTCAGAAACATTGTTAGTCGCCACTGCAAACCAATTCGATACAAAGGACTGTGCAGTCGAACGCCAAGTGTAGCTACAAACTTTTTCTCCCAGGAATGCCATTGAATTTATTGAACGCATAATTTGCGTTGGATTGTCTTAATGAGAGTTCACAACTCCAAGAACTATATTTTTAATACACTCAATTTCTCCACGTAAACGATCCTCAAGCGTAAAACAATAATAAAAAAAGCACGCAGTAACTGACACAGAACACTAAATTTAAGAACTAGATTTATAATGCATTCATTCCTTAAAGTAAACGACCCTCAAACGTTAAAAGAACAATAATACAGAATAAGCACCCAGTTACTGACAGCGCACTGTCCACCACACAGCCTTGTGGCGCTGCTCCGACGATCCACACAAGTATTCACTTGAAATTAATTCTTTTCGTGTTCAATTATTGATAACCAGCGGAGTCCCAAATAGTAAAACTAAATTAATCTTTCAATTTTAAAGGTATGGCGTTCAATCCTCCAGCATGTGTATGCGTAAACAGAAACATGCCCATATGAATTTAGAGTTCAGTATCTCGCCAACACTTCAAGGATTTTTGTTTAAAAATTCATATCAAACAGGGATTCTAAAGAGTTACTCATCTCGAAAACACGAATGTCAGGCAAAAGACATTAACAAATTAAATTCCATTTTAACTCACGCTAAGCGTTAGCGTCGCAGAGTGACAGGCGTCGACGGCTCCTAACATCACTCAAGACCAAGGGATCATTTTAAAGCAGCGCCTGAGCAGCATCGTAGAAATTCTACAGGGTCGGCACAGCGCCATGAATTAATGCTGAGCTGCCGAGGATTGTTTTGATTGGTAATGGACGGGGCGCAGAAGGCGCAGCTCATCCATCGCTCATCTTTTCAAGGCGACTGGCCTTTAGAGTTTGACGCAAAGTCACGTAAGGCTTCAAATGAGTAAATAGATATTGAAAATCGTCAAAATTAGTAAATATTAAGATAAGATTATTTCCCCTAATAAATAAAATTTTAAAGGATTAAATCTGTCCGTCCATAAGCGATTCTCTTATGTCTTTTTTGGACACGTATTAGAACTGTTTGCGTATGGATACCATTTGTTCCGTGGGTCATATCTGTTATCTATTAATCGTGTCATGTTGTTACAGCGAATTATAGGTCAATGAAATGGAACTACACAATACCCCTACAGATTAACATTCATGTACGCTAGACAGGAAAGATAAACAAGCAATTCTAACACCGACGTTGTCAACATGTTAATTTCCACACAGAAAATCAACTTCTGAAACGAAACTAAACCTTTCCAAGTGTAAGGGGAGCTTGAAAGTGGAAAATCTTCAAACAGTCGAAGAATCTATTGTTAGCGAACCGAATTATGGGTTACTTGTACTTCCCATGCATTTTGGCGGAACAAAAGCACTCATGATTAACGTTTATCCATAGGAGTGTTGTCCAGCAGTACTCAAACACGAAGAAACTCAAAATATGGTCGTAGAGTGTTCACGTGACCTAGGCTGATCTTACCTATCTTCTGCAGGCACTTATCTTAGATGGTCATTGAGATTCCAGACGTCATCATCTCAGAATCATGTCCAGGGCTTGACAGGTAAGTGGCCCAGCGGTTGATCACAAGTTTTCCAGAAACATGCAAGTGCAAGGGTGCAACCCTGAGACTAAAAGTTAATTCAGAAAAAGATCTGAGCTGAGATCATTTGTTCAGATTAAATTAATGCCCGCAATAACTGAAAATTAATTCATAATAAATATTATTATCCGTACCTTTACGCTATTACGTTTCATCGTTGAAATAAAATTTCACAATATTGATTTTCCCAAATGATGACATTTACCACTATGATCGCACTTATCTCGATCAAATAGCTCTTTCCAAGTGACTTCGCTCTTATGAAGTAAACGAGAAGTACTTGGAACATTTCGAGTTGAATTTCTGCCCAACAATTTAAAACACTACAACGAAGCTCTGACTCGGGCTCATCGTAAAACAAGCGCTCGAACTACAACTATAAACAGACATAGAATCCTGGCTGTTGTCACGTCATACGAAAACCCTGCGCCACTTCACGGTCCACTCACACGTGGAGGTATTCATTAAACTATAACTAACATCTTCAACTGATTGTGAAAAAGAAATCAATCACTTTTGTAGAATATTGACTTGTAACTGTTTCCTTCTTATAAGCAGAAGTCTTGTTCCCATGCCAAAGAAAAATGTTTCCATTATTAGTTGAAATAAACTTTAGATAAATATGATTTACGTCTACAGATTGTACAACTGAAATAATTCCACAAATGTTCCGACTTTCGATAGCTAAAAAACTTTTGTGTTAATTTCGACCCTCGTTCATTTAGTGCTTTCTCGTTCATCAGAAATGCAAGTCGCTGATTGTGCTTACACAAGCAATCCTCAAGTAGCCCAAACATTTGTTTACTAATGTGCTTCATAACTGCAAACGATTTGACGGTCTTCATGACACTGCCAGACAATCACATTCTACTTGGGCTGAAGAGAAACACTTCTAAAATGACTAAGCATGCCTAGTAAGCGCAGACCGTGCTACAGTTTTCCCCTGGTAATCCAAAGCCAAATTTTCATTCGAGCTTAGTTGGTTTTGGAAGCCTGAAAGAAAGGTCTCATCTACCCTAGAGGCATTTACTCGCCGTTGGCAAGCCTATTCGCTTACCCGAAGAGCTCAGTTCTAGCTCATTGTAGCGCATTTGCCGTTGTTCTTACGCGCGTTCCCTCGGTTGTGGCTAATTGAAAGCTGTAAAGTAGAGGCGGCAGTAGAGCAGAGTGCCACGCGCAGGCCTACATGCTACATAGTCCACGTAAAAAATATAGCTGCAATCCAATTTTTTACAATTTTAACAACAGTTTCCATGAAAATACGCGCTAGAAAGATAGTTCGAGGAAAACAAACTCAATGAAGAATTTCTAAGAGCGAGTTCATTGAAAAGGTTTCTTTAAAGGTAGAGTTGAGCTTGCTTCAGCTTGGGGTGAGGGTTCTCTTAATTATATATAGCATAGGATTTCACACTAAATAGCAGGGTTTGATAACTCTTCAACTACAAGGCTATTTAGCGAATAGGCAAGAATAAATCACAGTATTCAACATTCTGAGTAACAGAATGACAATGTTTATACTTTTTTCTAACAGCCATTTTCCTCGTTGAACACGAACATGTGTAACATGTATTGCTACACTAAAACACATATAACAGATTATAGTTTGGTTTGGATTTTCATTTGAATTTAATATACGATGTACGTCGTGTACTCGTGAGAAAACTAAGCTTAATTGTGACCAGGAATCATTACACACAAACTGGCTGCACATACGCCTAAATACATTCGATCAACTGCTACGTATCTCGTTTTGAAGGAAACTGAAGAGCAGAGACTGATCACCAGCTCGCGCTCCACTTTCATCTCGTACTAGAAGGATGATTCAGCTTTCCGTAAACACACCTGTTCCTACGAAAAAATAATAAAAACGTCGTGTATCAAAAGATCTACAGTATGCGTTTTGACCCATAATGGACTTTATGGCTATACTAGCGTGTCCGTTAGAAGGATAATGGCAAATCTTTTTTAAGACGGAGTTGTCAACGTATGGTAAAAGCAAATGATTACATGAATCATATTTCATAATCAAAGATAGATAATGTCCTTAACCCTAGGAACATAACTGTTTATTTTATACTATCAACAGTTTAATATACTGACTGCTATCATATGAGAACAATCTTTTAACTCACAGCATCTCAAGCTTGCCTCTAATCAATACTTGCTCCAGGGTTAAAGTACACAGAACACTATACCCACATAAACATTAATTCGATTCAATTTATCATACCATAAAGAAAAGGAATGAAAGGGAAATGCCTCGATGCTAAAACAGAAAATGATCTGAAAACATCCCGGCACAAACTTTACGCTTCACAGTGACGAGCTTGGCACACTTTGAGTAGCGCTGACCGCCCCGAGCACGCAGATGAAGACACACGCCATCAGTGAAGCTCCTTGTTGAATGGAGCTCAAGATAACCCCGAGGACTAGCAAGTCTACGAACTAAGATAAAAAGCGATGTCCTAATGCTTCCACTCCTCGGGGGAACCTAAACTATTTATGAATTTACAGTTCTTTTGCAATATTTTAAATTTTAAGGGAATCTAGAGAGTTTACAAATTTTCAGATCAAGAAAGATTTTAGGTCTTAATCATTAAATTTGGTATGTCACGCGTAGAGTTGTAAATTTTCAAATTCATAAAACACACTTAAGCGTCATGTTCATGTCGACACTACACATACATAATTATAAAAAAGATACGTCATAGTTTTTCATGGCCATCACTCAGCCCTGACGTATTATGGAATAGTAACAAAACGAGTATACCCGAGTCTTCTCACCATAGATCATTATCGTAGTAGTAGTATGATGAGAGCAGTAAATTGGTACAGATGAAGAAACTCCGTTCCCTCGCTTCCCTGGTCCTGTTCTTGCGCTGAAGTACAATGCCCTCTCGCTCCTAATACTTGGCTCTCACGAGTAAATCGTTAAGTCAGGACGAGGTAATCGAACCTTGCACTTACTCCAGTCGATCGTTGAGCCCCTGGAGTCCTTGCCCACCGTGTCACCAAGAAAATTTGCGTCTATTAAAGTATATTGCCTGACGGAAGGCACGACAATTACATCACAAGATTGGTTCTATTTGGCGTGAGGGTATTAAAGCAATTCATTTTAGACAGGATATCAAAAGGAGGAGTTAATGTCTTGCTTGAAGTAGTGCAGGACAGAGTAGTCAAAACTAGAACAGGTCTTGCTAAGTCTTGCCAGCCTAGCTATGTGTGAGCTGGCTACACAAGACAGACTGCATGAACATTAGCTCTTAAATCACACTGAACTTAATCTTGTGTAACAAGACTGATCGGTCTAATTAGATTAATAGATCGGAAAATGTAATCTAGTACTCAAAGATTTTCAGTCAACAGAAAATCAGAGTCAAAAGAAATACAGACCATTTCAATCGACTATTAAACAGTTATATGCACAGTAGTTACATGTAACAACTATGTAGTAACTGAGATATAATCCTTGATGTTAAGAGTTATTGTTGATGGAGACGGTAAAAAATATTATTATAGTGTGAAAATTGTCAGGGAGGAGGAGCAGAGCAAAAACCTTACATTGCAATGAAAGAGATGCTTAAAACATGAGAAACTGCTTCACTGTACGTGGGGAAGTATCACCCATAAGGAAGTAGCAATGCGCACCACACATTCGTTTTATTATAATGTTGTGTCATATTTGCGCCAAATTTTTTAAACTCAAACAAAAACAAATGTCTCTAAACAGCTTTCTAGTGGAAAAGAATTGAAGCAAAGCGAGTTGTGCCAAGGCCTCTTGAAAATTTAAAGCTAGCGAGAGTGAGTCGAGACTGTTATGGCAGCGAGTGAAGAGGATGATCCCTTGGTGGAAGATTCTCTTACTTCACCCAATTTTAGATAATGCGACCCCATTCTTACCACCCTCCTCCGTCTACGTCTTCCCTGCACAGAGAGTTACCTTCTTTTTTTATAATTTTCTATAGTATACACATTTATTTTTATTTCACTAACCCGTGATTTGTTTCCACGGTTCATTCATATTAATAATTTTTTATTTCACGTGTTAAGAATTTTGAACTATTATAGAGACAATTACAAAATATTTTTCCGTAATTTTTTAGGCACGGAACGCATTATCGTTTCTTACATTTATTTCTCAGGGAGTTTCACTTAACTAGCATGTCGCATTACGAGCAGGATTCGGGAATAAATTACGCTCGTTGAACGAGATTTCACCGTACGCACATCTTTGCAATAGCAGTACTACGGGCAAACATAGGTCTATCCTAGAACATCTATAACGCCCATCGGTATTGGACTGAGCTGAAGGGAATCTGTAATTATTTTGGCTTCGGGTAATCAGTTTACAATAATAACACTGCCCTTGTCCCGAAAATGAATTTTTTCTGATTTAAAATTGTTTATTTAAATTCGATAACATTTTCTACGTATCGATCAGAAACCAAAACAACGAACGACCTCGAAAAAAAGGAAATGGCAACGCACGTTCTCACATTGCATGCAAAACATAGGCGGGAACTGTACGATAACAGGAGATTTAATTACATAAGAACGAGACTTCAACTTAAATGGGCACTTCTTGAAGGAAAACTACGAATGTTATTCACAATGGGGTAATCAAAAACAACCAATATTAAGGCCGGTCTCAGAAATGCCGATGATCTGAAGAAATGGCTTACCACTTACCCTAAAAATGCCTGAATTGAGCATAACACAAGGTATAAATCCAATACAAACCCGAAACAATTCAATAAGCTCTAGAAAACCTGCAAGAAGAAGCCATTCGAAATCGAGTTAGCACCATCCAATCGTCCTTAACGTTTCCATTTCATCTGCCGTGAGGCGGAAAAAACACAAGAACGAGATGTGAGGGAGCTTGAATAGAGGTGGTCACTGGGAAGATTTTACAACGAAACGAAAAGGTTTCACTGCGAGGCGCAAGGATTTCAGAGCGAGACGTAACATTCGACTTCAGGGGAAAAAGAAAAGCAAACAATATACCGTAAAACGTATGTTCCGAGCAAAACGAAAGATTTAAATCTGAAAAGAATGAAGAAGAAATGAGAGTTTAAAGTGAAGTCCTAGAATCTGATAGTAAAACAACAATTGAATTTCATTTTAGAGATCGTCAGAGATACTTTATTTCGTAGAGTATTTAACTTCACTTCGACACAAAATGTTACAGTAAGAATGATTTCATGGAAATATTTAATTTCGTAAAGGATTGCACTCAATTTCAAGAAACAAAGTGTTACAGCACGAATAATTTCATGGAAAAAATACAATTCGAATATAATTTGAGTACCTGGTGAACAGAAGTCTTGTGGCAGTTTTTCTGAATTATGCCTCTATGAGGAGGAGCAAATGCTTTACCTACGACGTTGGTAAAATATGCCATTTGTTAAAATTTGCCTGTGTTTTTCGGAATGGAAAAATTATTCAATACCTGATGCTATTCCCTGCAAGTAGCAGCTAAGGTAGACATTATGCCTGCCTGGACGAATACCTAATATTTACCGTACAGCCCGGCATCAGTTTAGCAAGAATACTATCACAGCTCAACTAGATCCTGAACTTGAGGTATTTCTAGTATAATCATTGATAATGTGAAAACTTTGAATTTCGAAGTTTCAACAAACTAATATTTATACGAGTTACCATGATTGAAACAAAAGAATGCTCAACATTGGACTCGACTATCCTAACAGGCAAAGCTGAGCAACAAACCGTTGTGGTGACATGCGTGTACCACATACAAAAAAAATTGTTTTCACCCGAACTGTAATACAAATCGAAATCACTTCATTTTGTGTCATGAAAATACTATTCATACTTATTTACTGGGAAATTTAGTAGACGATCGTTTGAATAACATGATTAACAATTAAATCAATAAAATAAAATATTGAAAAAATCACAAACCCCTCTGAGGAAAAACTGAATTGAAGAAACGGAAAATTAATACTACAGCTGTGTAAATACGTCAATATGTATTGGTAAAGCGCCAATTAGATCCCTGAAACTTGAGAAAATCATTGGTCAAATTACATTATGAAATTCTTCCGCTGTGACGCTCAGAGTTCAACAGTGTTGGTGGTGAGAGTCACTACAATGTTTAAAATTGAATATAAATTGGACAGCTGAAGTATTGAAGACACTCGTGCAAATGGATGCTTACACGAAACATGCGCTAACTGCCTAACAAAACATATCATCCCAAACATGAGGAACATTCAGAAATAATTGTACTGTACACGACACCCAATGCACGGCATCACTTTCAATGGGAACGCAAACGGTACAAATCTTGGCTCCTTACATAAATTATACGTTAGCAGACCGTGGTGATGGGAAGCATGCATTCTTAACTAGAAGTCCAGCATCAGGTATTCTGCTTGCGTCGATCGTGTTAGGTTTTATAGGCCGTTCTGAAGTGTTATTGCCTATGCTTGCACCATTGCTTTATTAGGCAAGACCGACGAGGGCCGTTCTCTATATGCTAATGCAAGACAGGCATTCATTGCTCAACGTTGACGAGTGAACTCCTTCTTCTCTGGCACACTGTAGTGCTGGGGCGAATTGAGGTGTGAGGCGTAAATCGAGTTTTGACACCACAAGACTCGGCCAAGGAAGGTCCAGCATTCGAGGTACTCGAGGCTGTAATTACTTCCATGGGAATATTTGACTTGTCTGATCAACAAAGCGGCGAAATACTTGACTTGCCTGATCAATTGAACATGAGATATAACTGTAAATTTGGTTTGTAAATGTATTATTGTCCATTCATAAACTTGATACACTGATATTCTGAGGTATATAAAAAATTACTCCAATCTCCCGTAAGCACTGTACGAGTAATTTGCACTCCAATTGCAGAGACTGCATTTCATGTTGTAATTTTCGTGGATTGTTTTAGCCTTCCTAACGAACACATAATGTACTCAGTAACGTATAATGTGCTTAAATCATGTGGGACACTGACATAATAAAAATCATTGGTAACGCCGTCGTTTTAATTTGAGAAAACAATGAAAATTAAAATGGTGACATAAATTACAAGACTTCCAAATTGAAAGTTTTTCAAATACACATGACAGTATGAAACACCTATTGAAAAAACAAGAACGAATACTTTTTCACAAATACAATAGAACTTTTGCAGAAAGGACTCCAGAAGACATGTATTTTTTTCTAAAACGGAACTCTTAAACAAAGGAAACTCCAAACAACGAACTACAAAAACTCCGGCTTCGCTAGCCCTAAGACGCAATGGCCAAACTTCGTCACTCATAATTGGTAAAAAGAACAAATGAATGCATGTTAAAATAGGTGAGGGTAGATAGATGGATGTGTAATTAAATGGAATAGCACAGTTGGCGAAGAATATTAATATTTTAAAAAAAGAACTATTTTTGTATTGTGACCTCAAAAAGTGTCAAAAGCTGTCAACTCGTGAGCATGAGGACAATTCAACAAGCAACCTTGAGTCATATTAATACAGTCGTAAAATTAATTCATTGTTAACTTTGTTCTTCTTAACGTTACAATTAGATTTTTCAATATTAGCCTATGACACGATTTTTAACGATTATATTATTATCGTATATCATAAAATGAAGTGCATAAATGTATGTAGGTGTGTGTGTACCCCTATGTTTAATTTACCAATGTATAATTTGATGATCTGGTTCTCATTTCGCTTTAAATTACACTATGGGCACCGAAGAGATACATTGGACATGCTGCATAATTATCAAAAATATCATAATGAACCATTCAAAAAATGTCAATGTTAATATAAAACATTAAAAATTCGCTGAAAAACACCTTCTCTGGGAGCGCAAACAACGGTATCTTGAAATTAGAACTCTCAGTGAAATAAGGTAAGTTTTCTGGTTCGCTGTTGACAGATAATACTATGAACATAACAAATTGTCTTAACATCATAAGCACTACTATTATTGAATATTCTGTAAACTACATTGACTCTTTGTTTTTCGACCAGAGTTTGTCACACATTATTCTAATAAATCAAAAGCCTACACTTGAAATGAACATACTCTGAAATATGTGTTTTACGTGAATTTTGAATCATTATAAAATATCAAGACAACAAATATATGCTTGTCTATTGAAATACAGGTGCTCAATTCACTAACGTGAAAACGAATACAAAAAATATGGCAATAGATCTCGTGATAATGAGGATAAACAACAGAAAGACTAACACACTCCACAAACTAACATTCTTCCAGAATGAAGTAGAAGAGACGGCACCTGATAAGTAACAGAATAGCGGGAACACATCGAAGTACCTAAAGCTAGCAGCCAAATCAAAAAGTTTAGATTGATCGTAAGGACATCCACTTCCATGAGAAGGTTGTGGAACATCTGCGTATTTGGCTAAAGCGGCGCCTGCTTGAGAAGCTTCGTGGATCGGCGATGGTGGATAGAGCGAGACGTAATCCAGAGGCGGCCATGCGCTGTGTGGACTATACAGGCGCACACAGGATTAGAGAAAGGGATTTGCGAAAGTGGTCTCGGCTTCCAGGAGCGACCGAAACTCGCACTGCCAACGACTCGAAATGGAAAAGACGGATTACCCTGGATTGCCCTCCAGCCTGCAACGCACAAAATACAATGCAACAACTGGCAGCTACGAGTTCTTGTTTGAAGACAACCCAACAATAAACAATCGGGATGGTTTTAATCAGAAAGGCAAGGACGACAATAATATCAAGAACTCAAAATTTCGTTGAATATGAAGTGTAGAAGAGCCATAAAGAAAATTAGACTTCTACATAGTGAAGCAGAACGTTTGCGCGCAGTCGAAGAAAAAGCCAAAATGAGAATGGAATAAAAACACAAACATTTGGGAAATAGGAGCGTAGACTGCGGACAGGACACGCTACATTGGATTGAAAAAACTCCCGCAAATTCTTTACTTTACCAATAACAAAGTAAAGTAAATTGTATTTACTCAAGCGTAAAAGTAAGTTAACAGGAAAACTTATTAGCACACAATTATAAACACATTCTGGTGTTTGCCATAGGTCAAGAGGAAAAGCATCAATTGTTATTGTGCAGGCGGGCTTTATATCAGCATTTGATGAACTTAAGCTTCTAAAACTCAATTTAATCAACGGAAACCAAATTTAAGTAACTAAATTATTCAATTGATTTGAATATCAATTCAATTTTCTGAACACATTTACTTATTACGGAACTTATTTCATAAGTATTTCATTTATCAACAGAAGTGGTGCATTCATCACATAACTTGAACTTTTGGGACAGAAAAGAAAGTTATATACTTTGTCGAATTACCATTAATTTGCTCCTGATCGTTGTTCTCAGAGGTCATATAACCATGCAAGAATATTTCTACATGTTCAATAATTAAGTCCCCATAACGGCCAAAAAATATTGCTATATTTCTAAATGACTCTGTAATAATTACACACTGTCATAAAAATGAAATAGTTTGAAAAGTAACGGAATATCATGTTCTATGGACAGCTCAATCGCAAAATCTCAACAAAAATGAATACGAGTATGCGGAGTGGTGAGGACACACACTGGTTAGCTAGTTTTAGCCTCCACCCTCACCTAACAATTAACTGATGCTTTACCAAAACATGAGAACAGTGTTCGTTAAAAATTATTCAGACCCTTCATGAACTTGTTCAGCTGAGCACTGGGTACGATATGAAAGCAAATGGAAGTCTACACAATAACTAAATTTATTTTCACGTATTTAATATTTTCCCAGACGCCAGTATCTCTGTACGACACAAATCACTCTCACCCAGTTAAACACTTACTCGGAGAAATTTAGAAATTTATTCCGGAAATACTGCACGTAGAATTTTATGTTATATCGGTTTACCAAAATTTTCGTGTGACTCATTTGAATGGAGCTGCTGAAACTCCTATCATACGGCATATATGCTCTCCTTTTTGTGATCAACTGAATCTTTTATCATATATATTCACTAATTACTATTCCTCATAATTTTCACTATTTCATCCGGCAGACCAGATTTTGAAACGTTCCTAAATTAAAATCAAATTAGGCATTTTTGAAGCTCACCTATTGCTATTATTTCAAAATACTCATTTTTAATCCACACATTGACGAAGTTTTCCATCTGAAAACTGATTGTAATTTTATATAATTCTTTTTGTAAGAAAATCCGTTGTCCACGCAAGTTATTCGTATAATTACTGCATGCAAACTAATACGAACGAATAGAAGTTCGAAGTGAGATAGAGGGAGAACACATCAACTTCATATGCACAAGACAAGGTTGCGTGCATTCTAGCTACGAAACTTATAGCCGGCGTGTGTTTAGACGTGGGCGGCCAGCATCCAGACCTGATGTATCCAGTAAGATTGGTCTGGGTCGAAAATGAGACAGCCCGGCCAGGATCCGGATCCTAATGAGATTGAAGTCGTCAGCTTGATTGGGAAACAGATTGGCCGTCGGATACATCAGTCCAAATGATACGGTCCAGGGAATCCTCACGGAACGGCTCTCTAATTGAAAGCCTACGCGGACTAGATTGATTAACTGAGGAGCAATACGTACGATCCAAACAGAAACACTACAAAAAAAAGCTGTCAAGATTGTCGTACACAAAGCAGGGGCAATATTGTGCTCAAATATGATTGGATTGGAAATCAACGGATGACGATAAATCAGTAAACAAAAAAAAAAAGATTTAGCGCTTAGTTATAAATTAGAATAAAATTTTCTTGGGACTGTTCACAATGATTATCTGGTAAAGAAGAGAACATCTCTCGTTTGTCACATACCACTTGACCAGATTTGTGAATAGCCAAAACAAAATAATTATCAAATTGATGACATATCACTATCATAAAATACAGGATTTTATGCAGCTTTATATTCTTTTTACCAACTTTCTACGGTGTACCTGTTCCTTTTCGCGTCCCATAAATGCTACGTTGAGAACCTAGATTCTTCGAACGATAGTTATATGTGCTGTCCAAAATCGAAAACAGGAAGTAAGCATGTGAGCAAAAATGATCACAATACATTGATCGATAATTAAACTAAATACAGAGAAAAACTACTTCTGAATGCTGAAAATATGTTGGTGATTTATCAGATGACGATGGTCTTGTTCTGCAATCAGTGCCACCATTCTATTCATTAGTTCAGTATAAGAGCCTTTGTCATAAACGAATAGATTACGAAAACGAAGTAATGGACACATTTAATCTTCAATTTGACGAAAAATAGTATGTTTTAAATTAGGTTTAGTTGTTACTTCGTGATCCAAGCGAATGCTTCAAAAAAATCTAGATCAAATCATCCATCAACCGAAAACGCGTGCAAGAGGCTCAATTTAAGGCTACTGCGAACTAGCATCACTGAATTGACGTGACTAGATGAGTAACTATGACGGAGTTCCAACGTTAAGCTCAATTGTAACGTTACTTCCAATTGTTGCATCTAATTGCTAATTGAAGAAAAAACAATAACTGCATTTTTTTCATTTAACCTCATGTGGTTTTCCGAGAGTAGGAAAACTCAGCACACTTCGACCTTGAGTCAGATTCAGCGCACGTAGGTCGATGTAATTGGTACAAGCGCCTCTTCTTCCATCCACCCTGCACAAACAACTGCAAGGACTCGCAGACATCATGACAACTAGCTTTTTCCCTTTGTGTTTTTATGTACTACAAGGTGTGGTTCATTGTGTTTAAATCATTCTGTCTGAAGTCATGTCAAAACACGTAATCATAGAAGTAAGAGCTTATCGCTATCACTTCTGCTTCTCTCCCTTACATGGCAAATAGCAGTTATGAACTCGCCTCACCAAACGAGTTCCTGAGAAGAGAGACTAGTTTCAAAGAAGAGATAAAGAGAAGTGAGCAGGAGAGAACAGAGAACTTGAGAGCAGTCGGTCTGGCGGCACCACTCGAGATGATTGAGTTGCAGTTTGCAATGCAACACGACCCGAGCGATGTCGTCCCACAAACAAAAGCGCATAACACAAATCAATCCCAACGAACACCGGAGATGCGCCAGGCCCAAAGAGAAATAGCTACACAGTTCTGTGATAAATGCACGGGTCATCGTTGGTGCAATTGGTGATGGAGCCCTAGAATATGTGGCTTTGTACAGCACAGAACTAACGGACACAAGTTTTTCGACCTGCTAGCAACTTGCTATGAGGTCAAAAATTCTCTTCCACCACGTCTTAGATTGTGAACTCCAGATTAAAATATACAAAACAAAAAAGGAAAACTTCGTCTTTTTTGATATTTCCAGAGTACGAGAACGCTGTTAAATTACATAAAAAGTAGTCTATGAGACGATAGCCACCTATTGATTACATTTAATATTATCAGTAAAGAATTTTTCAGCTCCAGTTCAGCCTCAGAGGTAAGCCAAACTCAAGTTCCTGGATCAGCGTCCAAATTTCCGCAGGAACAAATTTTAAACACATTTTGTCCTCGACCCTCGAAGTCATATTTTCACGGAGAATAGAAGAAAGCTAAAGAATATTCTAAAAGCATACGTATGAAAATAAACTTCTGAATGGGAAAATAATTGACAAACAAAAACAGGAAGAGCCACAGCTCAGCCTAGCCGCTGAGAGGGACTGAGACGGAAGGCTCAAGTTGCAAGGTGCACAGCAGCCGAGCTACTACATATGTACATACGCTGCATAAGCTGCATAAGCTCGCTGCTTTAAATGTCATGCCTCCACTACCAAGTTACCACAATTTGTACGCGTGTAAACATGGAGTCCAGATGACAGGCCTTCCATGAGAGAACTTACACTCGAGTAATGAAGAACGATTGCAATAACGCGTATAAGGGTATATAAAAAAGTAACACGTGAAAGCATCTTCAGTGAAAAAATCAAGCAGGGATGTATACTCGCACTCACATTACAACTAAGAGCTAATACATATTTTCACGCACTTCAAGAATCTCGAGAGAAAGTTTTAATATAAGTAAAGATAATACTATCCTCAGAGGGAAGAAAAAATTCAGCTCATGCAAGTTCCTCTCAGAAAGTCAATTAAATAATTCCACGTACAAAGGTAGAGAGTAAAAATGTTTATATATATACGCATGTCCAACAAAAGCTGCAACACTCATTCTTCTGGCGTATAGAAATACATAACATGATTCCTTAACGAAACGAATGGACAAGGGGAATAACGAAGTAATTCCAGGCATTGAAAGTACGACAAAATACGAGTGCCCCTAAGGGTCAACAATGACGGAAAAAAACCTGGTGACTCCCTCAGGAAACCGAGACTAGAAATTGCAGTTCATGTAAGCGTAAATTACGCTTGAATAACTCGAGCAAACCTGTAGATGACGACATGAACTCCGCTAACACGAGCAGGGAAGCTGTGATCACCGTCAATTAATCATTTATTGACATCCAACACGGTAATAATAGCCGTTCAATTGTGAAATTTAATTGGCACAATATTGAGAAAACGTCCATGGAACCATTCATATGACTAGCAAGCTATCAACCAGCAGGAGGGTGCGCATTCAAGTACTGTACATCACAACATAGCGCTATGTTCGCATACACTTCTTAACACGTTGGCTCCGATTGCCTGATTGGTGTAAAACTTCACTTTGTACGCATAGTCACTAGAAGGATCTGAAAAAATTACAGAACCTAACCTCAGTGGTACACATACGTACCACTTCGGAGTCAACGTTTTAAGAGAAATATTTCATTGAATTCAACGCAAAAACAAAAAAAAACTAATTAAGCAACGTATTATAACACATCAGACCATTACGTGAATATAAATAAATATATACTGTAAAGAACAAAGAACCCAAAAAGGCAGATTTCTACACACATTTATACTGACAAAGGCAGATTTATATAATGTGTAGATATTGTTACCTGAAGTACTGCAGGGTAATATTTATTTTTCGACATAATCGCAAAAATGGATACAGAGCGATGCCAGAAGTAATAATCATTCCTATATGTATATTTTATTTGTTTTTGTAAGAAATTCAGTAAATTGTAAGGAGATTTTATAGCGACCCTGTATAAGTCTTCCAGAACGAATATCTGAAATATTAGCTAAAGCTTTAAAATACGACTGACGTGAGAAAGATATACATAAAAAATTAAGCAACCAATCATTTCACCAACACAGCTCCTTAGCATTTGAATGTTCAACTCTCTAATTATGTCAAGCATACGAACATGTGAGTACATTTTCACGTATCAGCAGCAAGCTTCGCAACTATTTAGAAACAAAATGATCAGAAATAAGGAACACCAATTTCGCCTACGGACACCAGAAACATGAGGCGGGAAATAAGCAGACGCTTAATAGATGGCAACTCTAGGCGATCGCTTGTGCAGCGCGAGCTCTACGGCCAGTTTACGTCGGCCCTCATTCCGGGCCCCAGATATTCCAGAGCGTTTTGGGCCTTTGGCGGGCGATAATTACAGGAAAAAACGGACGGTTTACGAGCCGCCGAAGCGAGTGACACCCCGTCGGTCAGGGTAACGGGGTCCAGCACACCTGAGCCTCCGTTCCTGCGCTACCATCAGCCTTGTCGGGAACATTCGTGCACAATATTTATTATAAACGATAATGTCGTGCCATAATTATTATATGGAGTTTACTGACGCATAACGCAGCTAGTACAGAGGATGATAAAACTATGTGACAGAACAATGTACCCGAACATATTTTTTTGGAGGATTATGTAGCCCCAACGTATTTGTTTTGGTAGACTATGTCGCCCTAACATGTTTGTTTTTAGAAGATTATGTAGCACCAACATTTAAATTTTAAAGCAAGAAACTTGACGCATCGTCTTTATTGATTACGCTGAAATTGAGAGAAAACATAATTTACAATATCGTTGAGTGGAAGTTTGTATAAACGGTTACGAAAATTGCAGTCCCATTCGAAAGGGTATGTTAATAACTTATACACTTTCTCACAAACGAAAAATTCAATTAAAAACTATTCCACAACTAATAATACTTCAACAAACATTCTCCGCATAATCCTCCTTAAAGTTTATGGCACTGAACAAGAAATAAGGTAAAGAAAGTAAAGGCAGACATGGCAAATAAGAAAGCAATAGCTCAGTTGAGTGGAACGAAGTCATTTCGCAGGCGAAAGCGTAATGAAGCAATTTATATTTTAGAGGTTTTTTCCCTGGCCAGCTCAGCGTTCTCACGCACTCGCAGCTCCTTTCTTCGCTTCTCATCTGGGAAGCAAATGCTGGTCTACTGTTTACGGTTCCATCGCTAACTGAATTCCAAACGGTACACAAGTCAAGACACAAAGCTGACTGAAATGCGTGTTCAGCTCGAGGGCTGCAGCACCATGCAACTCCATGCGTGTGTCGTCACTGTGGCAAGTATCACCAAGCGCTCTATTGGTATCTCTTGCCAACAGACTAGTTTACAATATGCACAAAATAAACGCTAATTCTGTAATAAATCTCACTACTGTCATTTTTACCGTTTCCTGCTACTCACACGGAAAAATGAATGCAATTTCCCAAAAAAAGTCTAATACGAAATTTTTGGATGAAAATTAAAATTAGAATACGTGTACATAATTAGAATTAACGAACTCTCACGCAGTTTCATAGAATAAAGACAAACTCGCAATACAAATCACCCTAGAATCAAAATTATTTTTCATAAATTCAACGTAGGTTTCACTTAACCAGTATTGAAAAAGACCAGTTTTTGCACTGGGTTGCAAGCATCGGTCGGGAGCGATCACATCACACACATAACGCAACGTCGCTGTTAACTTTACCAAACACAGGAATATCAACGTCATGTATGCCCTATAACTGGGAACCATTTCCCCTCAACTCGTAAGTCGAAACGCAACTGCACCGAGAACTCGAAATCTAAGCCGTCAGAAGTTCAGTGGAGCGGAGGTAGGAAGCGGTGTTCGAAGCCAATGAAATGTTTACATCGGAAACTTTGTGTACAAAGTTCGAGGTAGGCCGGCGGTCTATTTCCACACAAAACTGGTAACATAATTGCCTGCGCTCATAACTTTCCGTGTTGGCACAATCAATTAAATTCAGAATTTCCCCAACAATCTTTGAAATTTAATAAAAAAAAAAAGACAACAGTAAATCTTTAAGCTTGTAGATGTATGATCACATCCTGTGCCACGGAAAAGCATTCAGTTCCAGTGATTTAATATATATTTATAATAATTTGTTATTTTTGTCTTATATGTATCCCATATGATAAAATTAAGCTGTTGAACGCATTACATTGGAGTGCAAAGATTTATGAAAGTATTTAAAAACATTATTTGCCAAAAATCAAAACACCATCAGCTAAAGTATGGAACACACTAGTATACATATCACATGACCCAATCATTTTGTAATGATTGGCTTTGAACTTATATTAATTAGTTGCTTTTGACCGACCACGACATTGCACAGTGTTCTATTCGTCCCAGACAACGCTTCTAATCTCGTTTCACGGCATTCTAGGATACATGACTGTACTCGGAACGATGCATATGGTGAGAGAATTGTAAAATGACATGCATGAAGTAGTAATGAAGTTTTATAAACAAAGTTACGGACGTAATAAAATAACGTATGATCTGAATATGCTAGTAGATATGATAGGATAAAAAGTTCTGAAATCATTGATATACAATGCGACGTAAACATTTATGAGAAAGGTTGCAATATAACTCTTTCCCAAGCTGGATGACTCGGACTCTTCGTAGGAAAGTTAATGCTGATACATGGTGAAATTTAGAATAATCTAAAAAATGTGGAGATTTAAGTAGGGAAGGATGCAATTATCATCGATCTAAGATCACGCAGGAGAACACTCGAGATTAGGAAGAAAACACCTTCACTGAAACAAGCACGTTAATACAAGCCTGAAATTTTTCTAGAAATAAAAACAATTTCTTGAAACCTGGAGTGAAGAAAGGAATGTAGTCTTGAATCGAGCGGTTTGCTAGGAGCACAAGTACCCATGTTTAAAAAAATAGGAACTGTCGATTAAAACAAAAGTAGCATGCCAGCGTCAGATTTGAAGATAAGAGTACAGTAAAACGCGGGTGTTTGAATCCACTCGAAGCTGTGAAATGAGAATAATAAAATGAAGGAATAACGCCTCCAAATAAACAATTTCGAAAGGAAAATCAAACCAACACACCACTAGAACACTGAAATTATAAAATGATTCTACATTTCAGCAATACAATGATCCTAAACACACTGACAAAGACATTCAGGTACTGTTTGTTGATGAAAAAATCGTTTGAAATTGGTCTAATGAATCTCCTGATTTCAACCTGATAGAATTTGTAGAAAAAATTCAAGTTTCAAGTTCCTGCGAGACACCCTGAAAATATTCAATATGTAGGAATTTTGTAAGCAAGAATGAGCAAGAATGTAAGCAAGAATGAGCAAAAAATTTCTGCAATTTTGGGTAACGAGCTTTCTGAAAACTACTGAGAGGCAGTAAAACAGATCAACGGTTGTGTCTCATAACAGTAATTAAACGTGGTACACATTTTTGTGTCATGTTTCAATATATTTTACAGCAACACATTTGTTCAAATATATTTTTATAACTTCTTGCATTTCAATAAAGATAAGTAGAATTTGAACATACAGGATAAATTTCAGGTCAAAGACGACAATAATTGTAATGGAACATAACATTTCATGTTTCAAAGACATTTGTATTACACTGAATTTGCATTACAGAGCAGTCATCAATGAACATCCATTACAACATATTACCACACATTCAATGCACACAGATTCTGATCACCCCACACAATGACATTCCGTACAAGAAACGAGTTACAAATAATGCCGTAAAAACTTAACGTTCTATGTATGAGAGAGTAACTGAAAATCCCTGAAGTCAGCCGAATAAACGGCACAGCACCACAATAACTAGCGTCACAGATTTCCCTCGAGATATGAATTCACTCTAATCCTGCTTGAGGAGCTAAGCTTTCGCGGGCACGACACAACGCTAACAAATTAATACAAGAATAACAGAAGAAATACTGAATTTTCATGAGCTGTCCCAGAAATACAGCAATGGACTCGAAGGCTACAGGCACCGGGTCAACATTTGCATAATCGAAGAGGCTGCCATCGCTCACTCTAGCGCAGACTTAACATAAACAACCGTGGTCTCGGCCTACCAAAACCAGTCAAGATTAAAGCAGATTTTGAGTTAGGAGACATCAAGATTATATTGACGTAACCTAAATTATAGATTTTAGGGACATGTCTAAACTGACAATACCAAATAAGGCTTTCTTTCAGTGAACAGGTAATGTGAAGAGTATAATATCTGAAGAACATAAAAAATATCAACTTGGACTGTGAAGTTATTAAAAAAGCTTTTGTTCTCTACTAAAAAATGTGGTCTCGCAAGGAAGAGACGCAGGAATGTTGAACACAAACAAACATGACTTATAGAAGAAGCCTCATAGCGAGTGACCACTTTTATTAATCAGTAACCGTCACACAAAACAATAGAGCGTAATGCGTTAAGAAATAATGGAACACAAGTAACTGTTGTAAGCACTACTACCAACATGATGAGTGATCTACCTCTTTTTTCTAAAAATTATTATTTATTATTATTATAATTATTTTGAACATATGACACTAATTGACACCACTACTAATCATCAGATACAGGAGAATGAGGCAGCGTATGTAGAATGATGTTAAAACGAAACGGCGAAGGGATAAACAAAAAAGAACATTCTAACAGAAGACTAGTCTATCTACCTCGAAATAGAAAAAAAGGCGAAGAAGAGGGTTCTAAAAAGTCACCCAAAACAGACGCTTACGATTAATATCACTGACTGACAAAGATTGCTAGGGACACGAGCAAAGTAAAGTCTAAATCTACACTGACAAACTGATATCATTAAGACAGAGGCTGAGAAAAGAACATGAAATGAGATCGAATCCCAAGGGCTTATCAAGCGCAGGCAATGCAATGACGTATTTATCGCAATGTCTAAGTTTTGAAAGTTTCTCAAACTGCTGAAATAACGATGAGCAAGCATTAGTTTGAAGAGAAGCTTCCTTGGCAGTTACGCAACGGATACTGCAGGATCTTCAAGTGATGCTACAAGGAGCTTGGCATCAACTGCACCAGGAAGTTTTGTTCGGTCTTTACAAACCATCTTCTGTAAATTCCTTCATTCAGGTACTTTCCTCTATAGCCCACATTAAACGACAAAAAGACAAATTTCGAAAGAAAGTATTGGACATTACTGATGGGACAACCTGATAAATGCAGCACTCAAACTGTGACTGCTCAGATTTTACTAATTGACCTTACAAAGATTTCTTTTATTTGGAGCTTTAATTTGCTAAAGACAGCAAGAGCAATAATTATTTAGTATTATCCTGTTTATCCTAATGTTGAACACTATTGATCCTATTTCTATTTTACCGTTTCAACATCAGTTACGAGAACTTTTATTATTGCGGACAAAGTCATGTTCACAGATACATACTAGATTTATATCTTCTTTGGATCATAGCTGCTAATCAATCACCATTGTTGCAAAATCCTGACATCAGTGGACTATCAACAGATATTAAACGATTTTATCTCGAAACTTATTACGTCGTTCAAAAATCATACGAGAATTTTGTATTATATTACAATGAGTCTTAAATTACCAACAGGTCATCTAGGAGACGCAGCAGACTGGCGCAAACAAGCTATACTCGTCTCGCATGAGCAGCCAACATAAAAACATTCGAATGGAAATATAAACACACTTCCTTCAAAAAGCCCGACCATGAACCACCACTAGTAATAAATTAAGCTGCATCAGAATAATATTTTCTGAAGTAATAGCTAGAAGAATGACGAAACCCATTTCGGGTGCCACGTTGCTCAATGAAGCTTGAAGGGTTAATATGCTATGGAGGGGATGAGGAGCTTCTAAATGTCAACAAAACCAGGGCATACAGAGCGCAAAGGGAACACAAATCTTTACGTGTAAAAATGACTCAGCGTTGGATGTGAAGACTACTGGGACTATCAACACTAGGAGAATAAAGTTCCGTAGGACGGGATAGCAAGAGAAAGCGACCCCCACATACGTCAATCACTCACACCTCGCACCATCAAGCCTGTACCCGACACAGCGGCACCAGCAGCCCCTGCGGCAAACTCGACCTGAACGAAAGCAAGCAGTATTCCAGTCAGCCAACGATAGGCTTTTTCGCACAGCCATGGGGGCTCCTTTTCACGAGCATGTGGCGTTCATGGCATACAAACGGCCTCCACAGCTCCAAGCACAGGTGCCACAAGGCGTCACAACTTCTCTATCAAGCAGCATTCTACAGTTAGTTTTCAAAGCCACGACAAGGCTGGATAAAATATCACTGTACATTTATAATGATGTACTGTGTTAACACTTCTAAACTGGATCGATCGAAATTAAAGTAACTTGAAAATGTGTCCTTTTTTTGCCTAACAAAATTATCAGGATTAATATTGAAACTTCCATAATTTTTGGGTACCCATAAATATCTTTCAACAATTCTCTGTGATGCATCAAAATCTCACGATGCATCAATAATAATAAGTGGTTCCTGTTAATGAGCACATAAAGTCCAACGATTTACAAGTCTACGGTAGTCCGTCTTCATGTTACAATAATTTACCCAATACAATGCAGTCGTAACAAAGGTAGCACCGTAACGTGTCTACGCTATAAATATATTAGAACGTTGCAAAAAAAAAATTGACGCTTCACAATAGCTGATGTAGCTCATGAAGCAAGTCTCCGGGAGAAGTAGATGAGCAGGACACACTCGCGTGAGACGTCGCCAGCAGACAACTTGTACGACTAAGACGAAATAAATAGCAACACTTGCGTCGCTCTGATGTTACTTCTATGGAGATGTGTCCATACTTCGTTTTGACTGATGAAAACAATTTTCGATTTCCAGACGACAGGAAGATACAAGTAACGGGTATGCCTTAATCAAACCTCAGGAATTATAGCAATCAGCTACCGCAACGACTCTAAGTAAAACTCATGTACAGTGTTACAAAGTGAGCAGAAACTAGAATATTATTTCTGATATGAAGGAAAGTATTAAGCCATTAACAGTCATTCATAACCAATAGAAATTGAATAAAAGAATCCGATATCAGACTAAATTGATCAGAAATCAAATACTGTTCCAAAGAACCAAAATAAAATCGATGCCAATTAAATCATCTCTCCTCGCAAAATTTTGGTATGAAACATTTGTAACTTGTACAGTCTGAAAAAAGACACCCATATTTGATGACATATCTTTTACATATGTAAACATTCACCACACAAGTTAAGCTACAAAAAAGTTTGGCTACAAAAATGTTTGATGACAAAACGAATGACATCCCTTCTAAATTTATTTGAAATTAAGGTACAAAAATATACTTGTAAGCAATAGTGTAATTACTCCTATTCTCGAATACACACTTCAACACAACTCAAAGTAATGAATATTACATGCTAACACATCAGTACAAGGCTTGATCGTGACACTGATCACATGCCAATGTCACACGGATTACACGCCAACTAATCAGTACAAGGTCGGCATTTCTGTAGCGCCTCACCAAAGGCGCGGAAGCGGGTACAGGGCCATGATATATCGTGCATTCAATATCACGGTATTTTAGAACGCTAAACTTGTTAACTTATATAAGCCATGGAAATATGACATCGTGAATTGCGAGAAACAAACATCAGTGAGCCAACATGACATGCAATGAGCGCGTCAGGCGCGAGCGCTCCACCGTGAAATACGACAACCAGAAATGCCATTAATTTGCGGCGCGGTTCCGACTCGCAAAGTGATTATCATTGCGTGTCTGGCAGAGCAACGTGCCGTAAATATTGCCTCAGAACCTTTAATTGCCAGGGTTGTCATCTTGCCAACATCGCAAACCCTTCTATAAAATAAAGCACCCCCCTTGCAATTCAAGAGAGCGACGCAAATGGCTGCTTTCCAAAGCTTAAGCTTTGAACAACTGCGACAATATCACCACTAATTGACCTCGTTTTTTCCGAGCATCGAGAAAATTGGGTGGAAGTGACATCTTGATGATTTTGGTAGGATTCTTCGTTTTAAGAAGTTCTTAAAAATTAATAAAGAATGACAGTAAAACTCTGGATACTGGAAGAAAATTGTATCAAGCATGACTTTTAGTACCATATACTTGAAGAAACATTTAAGATGCGCTTCAAACTCAAGTAATAATGAAAAGAAAAAAAAACTTCCGGCAAATAGTAGCCAGTATGAAACGGATAGAATAGCGAAAGGTGAATGTAATTCTGAATTTTTAAATATATTTTTACAAATTCCCACGGTGAATATTTAAGCAATTGTCTCACAATTTAGCTTTAATACTAACATTACCATTCTCTATTACATGTATTTATTACCATTATCACATTTATTCCATTATTATTATATAGGAATTTAACTACCGTATTTTCTTGAATAACATTTCAACAGTGGCACGGAGCATATCAACGACATGAAAAATTGAAAAATGATTTAGGCATTTGAAGTATCGATCAAAATGATGTAGAAGGTTTGTTGTACGGTACACCGGCCTACACATAACACTTACAAGAGCCTCCTGTAACACCAGCTTGGTCGACTGATATCACCATCTTGGTCGACTGGTGAGCGAATCTGCTTGCGAGCGGAAAGACCCGGGTTCGAATCCCGCTGCCAACATGGTTGACGCGGCTAGACATACGGCATGGGACTTGGGTAAACAACCGAATAATTATCGAAGTAATTATCCGACCCAAGAATGGACCAGAAGGTTCGTTCCTATAGCCTAATTCTATTCTATTCTATTCTAACATGTGCTGGTGGTCATGCAGTGTGTGTGTGTGTAGCCAGGTACGTATACCCTCACCCTGCACTGATGATCACAGTTACTCTCACTATAGCCTCCTTTCAGCGAGGCTCAGGAATCCTTTGTATTCCTCCAGAAGTGCTTAAGTTCTCTGAAAACATTGGAGGACAATCCACCTCTTACAACATAACTCCCTGAGAGATAGCAAAGTTGAACACTGCAGGAAGAAGTAAAAATTGGAATTCTAATATCTTCTTAACACGTTGACTCCGAAGTGGTACGTATGTGTACCTCTGAGGTTAGGTTTTGTAATTTTTTCAGATCCTTCTAGTGACTATGCGTACAAAGTGAAGTTTTACACCAATCAGGCAATCGGAGGCAACGTGTTAAGGAAGAATGTAAAACAGTGAATAAGTCATTCTCATCTTAAGGTGTAACATCGAAAAAAGGAACCAATTTAACATGAAAAATATCGAACCTGCTTTGTTTCTGTCGCTTGGGAACGACTAGTTTGAAACGTCACACTTAAAAAAAACAACCAACACATCTACTCATATTCAATACAACCTATAATAACTGAGATTATTACACTCTGAAATTACATAATCTTTAAGCTGTGGAAGTTCCAGGTATGTTTTTCCTTAAAATAAGAAATGTAGATATGCAATTCGAGTTAATTAGACTGGCATTTAATATTTCGCACAGTCCTATTTTAACACTCAATTGTCACAAGTACAAATGCTTTGTGATGTCGTGAGAAAAAAAACCTGCCGTAGACAATTTTAATCGCTCTCAATTGGACACAATAAAGTATTGTAGAAAATTCCCCACAATTTGTACCAAGAACACATTTTCATAATTTTTCCAAATTTCGGTTTTGACAAATTAAATCCCATCAGCGTGCAATATAAAAGATGACATGGGAATTTTAATATTACGTTCTAGTAATATAAAATTTAATATTTTATCCGAAAGATTATTACGAAAGATTTTTTTTAATTTTACGAATGTGCACGAGGTATGTGAGCACAGTGAGGCAGCGTTATCTTAGGCCTAATAGCCGGGACGGTGCAGACTGCAATGTTGTGCAAGATGAAACAAGTGTTGCGCAAAACTATTTTTAAATCGTGCCTAAACTAATTAAATGGCCAACTAATTAAGTAGAATCATGTACAATTCTGCTTGACAGTGTTGTTGAGATGGTCAAGTAGCAATAAACTCAAGACCCAGCTTTAGTACTAGAGCCATTAAACGAAATTATTCGAAACAGTTGCAAAGTAAGCCATGCTACTGCACAACTAGAATCAAGCCTTAAGCTCTTAGTTGAGTTCAGAGCTTTAAGCTCTAAAACTCCTCACTTATACATGCATTGCGACCGGCTCGGTCTCGTGAAAATTTTCTACTTACAGAATTAAAGTCATTTGTCTCTTTGGCCTCCCAACGCTAGCGTAAATGTTTGAATCTGAAAGATATTTGTTAGGCAGGGTTTAACGCAACTAAATTTTCCCTCCAATACTGTAGCCATAACACCGACTTTGCGAAGTAAAATAGAAATGTTTGCCTCGAGTCCCTATGCACTGGTCGTAGTAGCACGTTGGAATGTCCGCTTGTACACTACGAAGAGTTTTGGAAACGAAAGGCTTAACAATTTTCTCTTCAGTAGCAGAATCGACTATCCTCCTTGACAAGAATGAGCAGTTCACGTTGTTCACGCTACACAGAGTAGAATGCAACATGCAAACAGAGACCTCAGAAGCACAGCATAAATAACAGTACTCGGTTGTATTACATAAGCTTACTCTATACGAGGATTACGTTCGGACAAAATTACCGTAGTAAAGATAAGGCGTGGTCTCAACACGACCGCACGAGCAAGACATGTTCGCAAGGCATTCATTAGGCAAAGTTGTGCCCCATGAAACTGACGCAACCAAACTTTGGGCAGAGACGCTCAAAAATGTTGTCCGGGTCCATGTTACCATTAGAGTAAACTACAACGAGTAACGCACGCCAACACAGTTGTGCAGAAAGAAGTGAAACTACAGGGAGTTACGCAAGACAACAAAGTCGTGTAAAAATATACTTCCAAAATTTTTTCATGCAACGTGTGCAGAGAAACAAATTTCAACTTCCCATCTGGATCAAAACCAAAAACATACTTCAAAGTATTGTCACCTACGGTGTATCACGGGTTGTATGGTGGTCGTTCGTGCTACATCGTATGTGTGTTATTCCATTGAGGATTATACACAGAACTGTAGAAAAATGTTTTCTCATCCTTGAGTCAGTTGTCTCGATTTAGGCGGCATGCAAATGCACAAGTTTTCGTATTCCAACTCGCAAAGCACGACCTGAT
Source organism: Trinorchestia longiramus (assembly GCA_006783055.1). NCBI lineage: Eukaryota > Metazoa > Arthropoda > Malacostraca > Amphipoda > Talitridae > Trinorchestia > Trinorchestia longiramus. Next base: position 219,060 of record VCRD01000309.1, read on the forward strand.
ACAGGGAGCCTAAAAAGTAGTTTAATCTTCCTCAGCTAACTAAATAGGGAATTCAAAACAAGCATGACAAAGAAACAAACCCATTTAAGCCAGAGGGTGGTCCACTCGGCAATTTGAGCGAGATAATGCCGGCTTCGTCTCCCTCCCCCTCAACCCCGAGTGCAAACCCTGGACGCTTGTATCGCTAGTACAAGCATTTTGACGCTACTGTCATGGCTTATTGCTATGAAAATTGCGTTACAACAACGTAAAGATTAGTAAGCGAACAAGAGAATCATGACTGTTAGAGAATTATGATCCTTTCACAGTATTTGTCCATACAAGCTGGCCTTATTATGAATTAGAGCACCTCGTAAATAGTCTCAAAATAGTTGAAAGGCGAAAATGTTCCTTGGTCACTGAATGTACAAGGCCTGCACAACGTTCGGAGGGTAAATCTTCAAAGCTAAAAGTTTTTGAGTGCAGATAGTGTTAATAAATAACGCACATCGAATCAAAGAAAAAACGCAAGACATCGTAATATTTCTGCCCTAATGTTGAAGGTCTCGTGACACTGCTTGACACACACATGCATCTCAAGGCACACGAGGGACGGCCAGACAGAGACATCACACTTGAAGTCACAGATGAAATGTAAGCTGTGCAGTTGTCGCAGTGCACAGCGACCTAAATCACACCAGCAACTGAGGGTAAATTAATAAACTCTTCCAAAGAGACGCGTAACTGTACTACACAATCACGTAGTTACGGACTGTTACGACTAAAGGTCTTGAACTCGTGCTTGGATCTCTTAGCTCAGAATTCATGTCGCCCACTTTTTCATTATGATATAGGGATAAATTAACTTCGAATATTATCGTCCGAATAGTAAAAAATTATTCGATGAATTATAAATCATCAAGATGAATATCTCGGGAACAAATAACAAATTACTCTATCGAAAAAAGATTGAAATTATACGCTGGCTTCTTGGATGAGCCGTTTCGTCCTTTGAAGATACTAGAACTGTCAAAGGATAAATAAAGAGCCCTCTCATCGCTAGGCCCTCAACTCAATTCTTACGAGCGATTTATCCTCCAAAACGTCAACGCCAGCGTCCTAGAAACCCTGACGAAGCCTCCTCTTCGGCAGCGGCGAAAGGCTTCAAACTCAATGGAGGAGAAAATTAAAGTATAAAGTAAGGAGGCGTCATTCAATGAGGGTGACCGTACGTGGTAGACAATTCAATTTTCATGGTTGTCTGTGAAGGAGAACCTCGGACAAAATAAAATGACGAGCAGCAAGAAAAACAATTTGGTGGTCGAAAACTCGACTCGCCAGCCAAGGGTTGTCTGCTAACGACGCTGCTGCTGCTCTTGTGCACTCCGATTTAATCCAAAATGGGAAAAGGAGAACTGAACTCTCAGCCCAAATAAAGGCACTTCCAGAAATAAAATCTCACATTTTACAGATTCAGGAAGCAGAACACCAGTAACTGCGCTAATATCACTCATCTCATTCGAACTGTGAAAAAAATCAGACAACTTACGAAAATAAATCCGAATTTTATATAAAAAACTTTCCGAACCAAAGACAACTAAAATTATTGATTTTTTCACCAACAGCTAACATTTCTGCCAGTTTGTTTTAAATATATATACATATACTTAATATACACACATATGTATGTATATTACAGTAAATAGTCCGCTCTAAGTGCACGCACAACTTTAGGAAAATTTTCTATGAAATAAATGCTAAAAACTTACCTCGGGTAACTCGCAAAAAAACAAACAAAACTTACCAACAAAAAATATTGAATTCATTTAGAAGAAGCGCAGGAAGTCATACTAGCGATAGTTTGATTTAGAAGTTTATCTGAGCGGTAAACATGGGAGCAGGGTGCAGCAAAATTCCCGTGGTATAGAGCTTCCTAGCTGCAGACATGCAAGCAAATAACTCCTTTATTAACAAGTCCAGTTGATGCTTGACCGTGCCACGTGAGCACAGATGCTTGTAAAAGATTATGCTTTCGTCCCCATCCGCAAATTTTCGAACTAAAATTATGCTTCGATAATGCGATTTTTATCAATAAAATTAACGACACAAGTTTTACTACAAGTAAAATGGGTCATTTCTCGAAAAATTTGTGCCTTTGATTGGTTTACGGAGTGTTAGAAAACTCAGTAAACACGCAGTTAGCAGAATAAATATACAGGACTTGTTAGTTTTTCTCTGCAGTAACAATATGAAGGAAACAAAATTCAGTATGGAACCGAAAGTACGTATTTAGCCAAAACGAATATAATGTATCAGAATCGACATTGAAACCCAAAGATGTCAATATATTTGTTTTAAAACCGTTCATGCAGCTTCGAAAAGCTTCTAAAAACCTCTACAAGCAAATGTAATGTAGATTTGCGATAATTGGCTCAGTCATCCAAATTTTGTAAAAGTAAAGCGTTACGTGCGATCAATTCCGAAAGTAAAGATTTTGCCAAATCATTCGCAAAGAGATGGTTCAACTTATAGTATAGGATTAACATATTAAATTGCTGACCATATTACAGCAGTGAATTTAACTGTGGGATCAAGAATTACGAAGTAACGTGATATATGTACTCGTATGTAAAAGCGATTTGTAACCTTCCGTGAACCGGAGCTCCTCGCTAGGTTACGGGCCGGTCTCAACGCTATATGCTGTGTAGGGTGATCAAGCAACCAATGATTCGATTTACAGAAGTATGTCACGCCCCGAGAAGGTCAATTGAGTATTAAACTTTTGACAGAGAGCAGCATCGATATGATGTACACGCCTTCACTCCACGCCGAATTCCGCTTCTTACTACAAAACATGTAGCGGCGTCCAACGTTTGCCTCTAAACTGCCATCAGACGCCTTCTAGTGAAACTCACCTACGTATTATGTAGGAGTGTAGTTCCTGTAAATAATTAATAAGCGCCTGACTACGGTTACTGTCCTCACATACGAGAATGTGTCGTAATATTTTATAAATAAATGACACCAGAAACCAATTTACGTCCAGGGAACAGATTGAGCCCTCGTCCCTTAAAATAACCTCGGACTCCAGACAGCGACATACGTCATTGGTATGAGGTACGTCAAGAGGTACGTGAAATTGTAGCACTGTAGATTGAAATTCTAACTCAGTGAAATTCAAATACCCCGTCATGAGAGGAATGTGAAAATTTATCTCAAAAACGATGGCGATAACTGCAGACGCTTCTCATAAACGGTTTTGATTGATCATTCTTCAAAAACTCAATGTATGATGCTGAAGGCTAACAGTTCAAGTTAACTGACTAAAAAATCTTGCTCTCTTCTACCTATGGACAGAAGACAATTTTCTGCTGCATCGTCACTGAAGTATATAAATAAGAGATAGTTTTTGAAAGAACACAACACAGATAAATGTGATGTCATTAAATACGTTTGATTTGAGGAAGGCGCACCGCAGCTATCCAGCAGAGATGTAAACTGGAGCAGCCTGACAGACGTAAGCAAGATATTTACCAGTCACTCAAGCGATGCATCGAAACATTTTTTTACACGGAAGCAGATGAAAAACTGTTGCTAGATCACGAAGGCCTGCTCAACCTTGGAAATTACAATCCCTGTATCTCGCAACGATCAGTCGCAGGTAGGAAGCGACACGTCGCCAAGGAACGCTGGCGAAGTGGTTTCAAAAATATTTCTCGTCGCCGGCAGGAAAATAAATCACACCCTGCGTATTATCGTCATAAATCTCACAAGACTGGACTCCAAAAATCATAACGGTATTTTATAGAAAATTTTGTCATACCGCACATCGCATTTTATAAGTTTTCGGCAGGTAATTTGCATATAAATCTAGATTGATAGTTTTGATCATCGATTAGTTTTGCCTCGATACATAATTCATTCTTATTGGTATGAGGTACACATTTTTATACTAAATGGTTATGTTTGTTTACTTAAATAAGTAGATCGTTGGTTTTTTAATGAATTTATTTGCAAAATAAATTATTCGCACCCTCAAAATTCCCGTAAAACTTAAAGTTGTGAGCACATTCGCTTAGAAAAGATTACGTAGTTATCACTGCCAATTAGAAACTTGAAATCCCGCGCCGCCTCGAGTAGTCTTATTTCTACTCCAACAGCTCTAGAATGTCACAAATGCTCGATCAAATTATGCCTCCTTGCCCGACAAAAACGCAGTGCTCATGCTAGTCAGTGACTGACACCTTGACGTATCTGTTTTGTTAGAGGAGAAGCTGCAGGCCAACCCATCTATCATGTTAGGCGCGTGCTGTCCTCACGGATTAAAACGAAGCACTCCACTATAGCCGCCTTAACAGGCCACGCTTCATCAGCAAACGATTAAAGGAATTTCTCTGATCTAAGAAGATATTTAGCACAAAATGTGTGAAAACAATGCAAATGTAATCATCTCTTCACCATGACACTTGACGTGACACGTCATCACAGGGCACGAACTCTCCATTGCATCATATCTTCAAGGCTTTATTATGTATCAGTCAGAACAATTTGTGCTTGAAAAATAAGAAAGTAATTCCGCAGACATCGCTCTCCCATAAACGCTGCATCAACGCTGCAGGTGAAAGCTATAAGACCGATGTGTCACTGCACGACTTCAAAGTCTTACACAACAACAGCCAAAAAATTATCGAAGTACATATCATGAATCAAAATACCAAACATTAATACTCTTTTAATATTGCATAAAATATTTCCGCGACCATGGAGAGAACTCTAATCATTATGCACTTAGTTAGGCGATATCTTTCAGAACAAAACCTAACCTAATATGAGAAACAAACAAATCACTCACTGAAATTTATGAGAAAAAACTGCGTACGCGATATTCCATTTCTTACTGAGCATCTAACAGGAGAGGGAGGCAAGCAAAAGCTCGAGAGAGAGAGCCTCAGTTTCTTTATGTAAATAGAGAAATAATGAGCATGCCTATAAATTTCTTTTCAGTCGTAAATCTCCGTGTCGGAAAATGTATCTTCCCCAAGAAGCCTATTCTGAAAGAATGAAAACAAACAGGATGGAAATTCTGGAAAGAAAATCAAACGGTATGAGGACTATCTCTTCAGTAATTGCATAACCTTGGATGGTAGAATAACAATCGAGGTTTGTATGTAAAACCACCTACACACTTATTTGAAATTTAATTCCCCTCTTGAAGTAAAAAATTATATTGGATAGCTTTGATGGTATTAAGTTTTGCTGTTAACTGCTCGAGAGTCACCAAGGCTACTTTTAATGAACGCTGTTCTCGAAGCATAGTGCCCAGGAAAACCATTATCAATAACCTTAGTTTAACTCGGGAATCTGAGCCAGGCTGTGCAGTTCAATTTTCCAATGTGAGACACGCGACGATGATGAAGTCACTTGAGTTACAGTGATCTGACGAGTCAAATGGTAACTAGATCTGTAAGGTGGCAACAGCTTACGAAAAATCACCATCAGGATCACCTCGCAATAAGTTAACAGCACTTCATATAAGCATTGAAATTCCATGAAATTTATTTTGCAGTGTTATAGACACTGCCGGTGTATTAACACGTTTGTTGCAATTGCCTGATTGGTGTAAAACTTCACTTTGTACACATAGTCACTAGAAGGATCTGAAAAAATTACAGAACCTAACCTAAGTGACCCACCAGTGGGTCGCATCGCAACATACGTGTTAAAATCCGTATACACATCTCAGTTCATAAAGCCATCCCCACACAATTAGAACAATATGGTCTAGGTGACAATAAATTGTTCGCAAGCAAGCAGTTTTGGGTAATAAAATGAAGCGGAAGCGGCAGGGAAAGTCTTGTGTTTGGAAGCATCGCTGCAGCAATTACTGAACTTTCCGAGCCTTTGAACCGCTCGCGCTGCTTCCAGAATTTGAACAAGGAACTTCGGATGGAAAAAATGACGGAGCACATCAGATGGCAGAAAAACTCACTTTCTTTGAGACCCAAGGTAAACAAACACAATCATTATAAAAATAATAGTAGTAATACTAATGGCAAAACTTGACCGGGCCAAACATAGTGTCACTTTCAAATTTGTAATACGCAAAAGTTTGCGAGATCTCCACAAGAAGTTAAGGCTATAAAAGGCAGCCGTGTATTACAAAGGATAAAGAGCTTTTGATGAAGATTCCTATCGATAAAAAGTTTTAACTAGAGTCCCCCAAGTTATGGAGGTTGAGTTGAGAGAAACAGCTGATAATTCACTTAGAAAGTTGGCAGGTCGAAGCCGTGAGGCAGCTAGATGATGTTCGGAAGGTGTAAAGCAGATAGCACCGAGCCCAAGTTAAAGTGCTCCCATAAAACAGAAGTAAAGCGATGCATAAACTGGGATAAGAAGTCCATAAACAGTTCCCATAAAAGTACGAGCCTGAACAACCATAAACATGCAAGCACGGACTGCCATACGCCCTTAAATATTATCCATGATGGGTGTAGGCCCACATGGAAATATATATATTAGAATAAAGAATGAGACCATAAAACGTCGACAAAATGAGCTGATTTTCATTGCCGACGGTAGGAGAGCGCAGCGATGAGTTATGAACCGTCAGCGAACAACATAAATCTTCCTCGGGTGTCAGCTTTCCCAGGCAGTTATCCTTGAGTTCATCTTTCATTTTATTTTAATGAAGCACGAATTCGTGGGAGGTCTCCCTTCAGATTCACGGGTGTGAATTACTAACTAGGTTATAGCCACGTATTTCTTGTGTCTCATTATACTCAACGTATTGCTGTGGCCTAGCGATATCAAAATAAAACCATATTTAGATGCAATTCAACTGCGATTGGAATAACTTCGCCTTATCGAGTTATTCGGATCTATAATGGAGTGACAAAGTATTAAAAATTTTGAGTTAGAGAGAATGTCAGTAATAAACATAATCCAGGTTATGTTTATTGCTAGGAAGAAATTCCAAAAAAGTATTGAAGGTAATTCAACACTTTACGATATGGTGCAGAATGTAAGCATAAAGTCACACACATATATGCGTAGGTTGACAAAAATTGAACAGTTATTCAGAGAGAAATAATGATAACCAATCGATGAAATCTCTCATTGTTGTCCAGGCAAATTCTACCTGTAACATTTCTTCAACAAAAACGCAACTGATCAGTTTTCGCCGAGAGAGATGAGTAGTTAGATTACACTCGTGATTAACTTGTTGATAAGAAACTTGAATAGAAATTAACCAAGAAACTTCGCTACGTGGCGCGTTGAAGATCAAATGTTCTATTACAAAGAAACGAGGCAGTGGGTTCGTGTTAGCTTGGCTAAAAAAACGTCTCCAAGATCCATAAATAGGAAGCAATTTGAAAGAATACTTTTAGAACTTAAGGATAGTTAAAATGTTACAAGCCTCATTTACGCTAAAGAGAACAAGTATACCTAGCGTAACACTTCTAAAATTAATACTCAAGAGAAAAAGCACTTCAATATTTCATTTTCTAAACGCTGTCCAATGAAAATTTCAACTAAGAACGGAACACATATCACTGTTATAGAAAGTAATAGCTACATTAATATCATGTATTGGGGCGCAATAAAATTAAAGTGTGAACTTACATTCTTTACAGTGCTTTCCAAAATAAAATCCCTAAATGGTGTGCTGTTCTCAGAAGCATTTAAATGTATCAGACGCACCGAAGATTGAGTGATTTGCTAGATAGGCAGCACGGCACGTTACCTGTTGTCTGAACCGAGGAAACTTTCAATTACGTGGACAACGTTAGGCAAGAGCAACGTTAAAGTCACATTCATTAGTCGTAAAGATGCCGACAGAAAACATCTAATTAAGCTAACGAGCTTTGGCAGCGTCAATGAAGCACCATGACCAAACCAAGCCTAAACTCGGAGATCACGTGACCGTGAGCAACTGAGTGACGTGTACACGAAGGAACAACAATAGATGTTGCGGGAGTGTGGCAGCACGAGACGCTTAGTGACGCCACAGCTAAAACCTTGTATTCGTACACCCAGCTGCCAATACAAAGCAGCCAAGAACATAAGCTCTTTGCAGCAATACATTCAGTGAGCACTCTTATCGTAAAAGTCAACTGGGGGTGATATGAACAACGGCATATGATAAATTTTGAAAATACGAGTGTAAAGACTATTAACAATATTTATCATCAGCAAGAAACTAACTGACAATAAAAGGCCAAATACTCGTACCAGTAGAGAATCATGTACTGCATTAAGCAAGTAAGAAAGTGTCCTTAAAACATCTTAAAAGAGCTGTAAGTGTTTACAAACGTAACGCCACCGGAAAGCTACAGCCTTCTAAAGGAAGAAGATATTTCTATTACAGTGCATCTTGATAGCTCTGGAAGCTTGACAAGGTGCAAAAACCGGTGAAAAATAATAATTCATCAAACCTGAGCACGTTATAGTCAATAGTGATGAAATTCTTGATCTTCTATCCCGGAACTTCTTCTACATTTTAAAAAATATACGTCAAATTAACATAACACGTTTCAGTTATCCTTGTCTGCAAGTTTGAGATCACATATAAAATAAAGAACAAGCAAATCCATTCACCTGAGCAATATAAGCTTGACTCAAGGACTACTATATATAACTGCTATAAGTCCTTGGCTTGACTTAATAACAGAGTTCGCACAACACCGCCCTCGGAGGCTCCACTCGTTCAAGTTCTTCCTTACGTCCACTGCTCAAATTACTGAACAAAGTATCAAATTAACTTCGTGTGAACTTGTGGTCATTTAGTACACGTTACTTCATAGTCACCGTTAGAGCGTTTTACAAGCACTCTAGACTTATGACAGACTGTCTCTGCCATTCATCACAACAGAAAAACAAACTTACCAATGAACAGGCATAGGATCTTGATTGCACAGAATATACACTTCAAAAGGCAAATAATCACCGGCAGTCTACGTGTAAAAAGGGATACATTTTTTCAAAAACATTTCATAGGAGTTTTACGACGCTTTCTTGGTCTCATAAGAAGTTTTCACTGTCTATCAATAGAATTTATCATTTATTATGAGGTGGAAGGTGGTGCGATGAGTGCACGTAGCGCAATCTAAACTATATTTTCAATGTCTATCCTTTCTGTCTCGCTAGAGGATACGTCAACACCCTCGTAGCAAAGCACACGCCCTCCTCAGAGACATCTAACGAAATTCCGAGGACTATATACGAGTAAGAGAGAGTGCAGGAGCTCTTGCAGACACGGGGAGACGTAGGAGCTTGCACGCTTACCTAAGGTAGAAGGGCGGCACGACAACGAAAGATCAAAATACGTCAGTTCTAAATGTTTATACGGCGTGGGCAAAAACGTGTTTTTCAACATTATCAAACAATGTTTCCGTGTTTGATATGTAAAAGTGTATAAACATCAAAGTTTATTCTTGTAACAATTTTGCAGCATAATATAATTATTACGAAATGCTATGCAATTTGCGTACAATGAAACGCAATTGATTAATAATTCAAGTTAATTTGTAGCGTAATTCACAGTTAGAATAGTGTTTCTTGGGATTGGAATATATAATTTTTTCCTCAATTAAAATAAGACAAAATGAATTGACTGGTTTAAAACTCATGACAACCTACAAAACTTTCTAATTAAAATTCCTCAATATCCTCAAAAAAAATAATATCTTACCCGTACATCGCGATTGATTTGTCGATTAATTAGTCCACTCAGAGCCGGCGAAACAAACACAGTTCAACTCAATTACATTGAAGCTCGCTACTCATCATTGGCATATGGGAACTTGAGCTAATTTTACTATGAGACCAGAGGAAATAATCGCCGCTTTTACACCTGAGAGCGAAAATCATTTCTCCATCGAAATGTACCAAATATTCAACGGTCACATTTAAGTTTTAACGTACAATTGCTGTGTGTGAAGACTTATAAGGTTTGGCGTTGGTCGCCTTGAAGGCAGGACTTGAAATACAGCAAATTCTGTGTGTACTGCAGACCGGTATACACCATTCCTCTGATACCCTAAACAGGGGAGAAATCCTACCAAAAAATAGAACACTTCTGAGCAAGAAGTAGCACGGAAGATGTAGTGTGCACACATGGTACGGGTGCTCTCAATCGCGCTTGTAATGAGAAGCAAACACGTAAATTCCGTCTTACCAGCGCAATGAAGACAATGTCTCACTTCGCTGGTTATAAACAGCATGTGTCCCATTTGCAACACAGCGCTACGGTACTTGACTTTGCGCAAGAAAATGAGGCAGTTCATGTAGAACGTAGAGTGGATTATATATGATGTATATAATTATATATACACACAAGATTGTCTGCATGAGCTCAGTCGTTAGAATGCGCTTCATACGTAGTGGCGTACGAATTTTCGTACTAGAACCTCCTACTTGAAATTATACCAATCCCCCTTCATTTACTCTCATATCCGATGGTAAAAAAACGCAATAAACCCGGGCTACCGAGGTCCTACTATGTAGAGAGATAGGAAGATCTTGGCGAGATAAAACCTCAGGGATGACCACGGAAGCATTGCTTCTTCCCCGACTACACACTCCGCACTCGCCCTCCCACGCGTGCCTGCCAGCTAGGCGAGATGACACTTCTCAACACAGATGCCTCAACTCATCATGCAATCTTCTGCTTTAACACGTTGACTCCGAAGTGGTACGTATGTGAACCACATAGGTTAGGTTCTGTAATTTTTTCAGATCCTTCTAGTGACTATGCGTACAAAGTGAAGTTTTACACCAATCAGGCAATCGGAGGCAACGTGTTAAAAGCTCGCCGAAGTCTCAGATCGAAAGCCACATATGAAAGAAAAGAACAAGGCGACTGATCCTGGTGTATTCCCGCAACTTAAACACACAAATGTCAAAATATGTTACAGAACAGAGCAATACGCGTGCTAGTACACACAGTGATAGTACAACATAGGCAATATAAAGTCATCTTACTCGTTAGCTACTGTTGTCGTAATACATTAGTTAATATTATAGTTGAGTATAAAGAATTCGTGAATTTCGTCCTTGCCAACGGTAAGAAGACGTGGAACACAAGACCTAAGAAATATTATTTAACCATACAGTATTTCCTGGAATACTCAATTTCACTCATTTAATGTACATCATTAACAATTACGAAATATAATTAAGATTCAATGTCCGATGACGAACTCTGATTCGTGTATTCGGTTTGATGGCAGCAAGCCCCGCATGCAAACGTGTAGTAATGCAGCGACATCAACCATTCACGAATGTATTTGACCGAATAAAGCCCATTGAAGCGTATAAATTAGTGAGATTTTTTGTATATTGTAACTCATTTCTCAACTTTAAAAAATATTAGTTGTGTTGCAAATTTGACTTCTTGGCATACCAATAAACGCATACTTTCTAAATACCGGATGTTATTTTATCACGTGCGAGTATTAAATAGTATCACGAGCAGGACTCAGCAAGTGAGGGTAAAAATAGAAACAATATTTCATCCATATAAACGAGGCGCCAATTTCGCGATGCCCTCGGGCTATTTTCGTACGATCTAAAGTTCAGCAGATTACTGGAAAGTGGAGCACCTACGGGCAACAAGTTATTCTAATATATTACATGAAGAAATTTTTCATATACTATTATAAAAAAGAATAATATCTGCTCTTGGAAATTTGAGATTTAGCTCTATAAAAAAAATCTTCAGAATAGTTTTATCGCAAAATATCTATGCAAGTTGCATGATTATCAAATAAAATTAATGAGCTGCTAAGGAATCAAACTAACACAAACTCATCAACTGCATCATCATGGTGAGGAATAGCCTAGTTAATGCTCGGTACAGAGTGTAGAATTTTCTCACAGCCGTTCATGTTTCATCAAACCATAGTTTTTTCAGTCAACATCAAGCACTTCAAAAAATATTCAGCCTGGCCGCAGCTGATGAATTTCACGAAATTCGATCTCTCTAATTACTCTATAGGTCTCTCACGTCTGTTTTCAGCCAGTACTAGGAACGTTTCAGTAAACAAGGTAAATTATTAATAAATCCTGCTTGACGATGCTAGGTGTGCAGCACAAAATGAGTTCCCTACGTGTCTATACTCAATATGTGTTACACATTTTCTTTTGGACAACACTCAAGAGACCTTAGCCCTCGAAGATGCTCAAAACAGTCGAGTCTTCCTTAAACCGGTTCTGTCGCAGTAAAAACAGAAGGCCCTCAAATGGAAACAAACACGTGCTCCAAGCACGCAAGCGAGGAACTAGAGAGCTCATGGGATCTCAGCTAGTTTAGATAAGAGAAGAGTAAGTTCGTATGAGTGCCGTAAAACACAGCACCAAGACACAATTGCTCAATTGCGCCCTCCTGCTAGTCGCGCAAGAATGCAAGCTCTTGCTTCCCCAGCCCGGCCATCACGCGTAGAAATGTACGGTGACGAGCACAGCGCTCGACAACAAGGCGAGGAGCGTAAGTCAAGATCGTAGATAACCTCTACTAGAGTTTAGATTGTCATCTAGATAATACAGAGAAAAGTGAAAATTGAAAATAATAACAACTGACTACAGAGTTGCAACAAATGATCGTTAGAAACTCGACGTAAACAACTATTCTCAAATAAAAATGTCACTACAAAGAAATTTGTCGCACGTAATTAAAAACTTACCGATAAGCGATGAGGTCAAATCTTTCAGTGCGTTCATCAGCAATGGCCCGAAATATCGGTATCAGCCTATGTCTGTTATTTATGTATCATCAAAATTAGCTGCGATTATTTGTACGTACCTCTGCAATATTCATGAAAAAAATCCTGTAAGCTCAAGTATGATGGTTCAAAAAAAAGATAATTAAATTGAGACAAACATTGCAGGGCAAAAACTGGCACCGTGTCGACTTTGCTTACAGGACTGCCAGATATCACGAGAGCCCGCGTCGAAAAACAATGAAACGTTCAATTAAGAGTAGAAAATGGGACTCAAATCACCGTGAGGACGAGGTAAAAGTGACGTAGTGCACAGCACCTAAATTGTTATGGAGTCGTTCCAGCGAAAATTTTGCCTTGTTAAGCCAAGGGCTGCTGGCAGGTATTAAGCAGACGAAACAAAGCGACCAAATTCAATGGAAGCTGCTGCTGAAGCGATTTCATAAGGCGATTGGAGAAAAATACTCAGAACCCAAGGAGCAGAGAACGAGAAACTATTTTTTTAATGGTCTAGTGCAAAAAATCGTTTTACAAACACGCAATTGACGACCAATGCGATAATTTGAGCACTGCAAAAAGTCGTATAATTTGAGAGTGCTTTCGTATGAAAGAAAAAGGCAATGAATATGGAACCCTTTGTAGCACCGCAGCTCATACATAACTCTTAGAATTTAGAACGCTTACCTTTCCAAAGAGTTGCTATGAAGAGGAGAGAAAATAAGAACGTTTTAAACAATGAAAACAACAAGGAAAAGTGAGTAGAGACGACATATCATCTATCAACCGACGTACACAAACTTTGAGAAATAATCACAAAATTTGAAAAACCTTCACCTTCGAGTTCATTTCTACTTCAGGGTCAGTTACGTCAGAAGAATTTGTATTTCAAATTACACCTCTTATTTTCATTTGGTACACAGACCAGAATAAATTGACCAAAAGCTGGACTAAAGCCGGTATACTGATAAACTCAAACTAAAACTTAACCGATAAGACTGGTAGCAGCCTTGTGAGCTCGCCTCAGGATCTCAATTTCCTTTAGTAATATATTATAAGTTAATATAGAAACACATAATTAGTTGATTCTGAAAAACATTGTTGAAAACAAAAATCACAAAAAAAGTTTCAAAACTACAAATACATTACCATAATAAAACTGAACACGTTTCAAATGACAATCATTCGCTGTAATCTAATTCTTGCCATGTAACTGATTTGAAAATAGTTGTTCAAAATAAGTGAACGATGATGAATTTGAGTTGAATGTCACGAAAACTATAGCGATGAAACGCCCCATGAAGAAATCTAGTCAAGAAATACAAAAGTAATGACTTACCTTATCATGCAGCATGTTCCTGATCTCGCCAGCATGGTCACGAAACTTCTGCAAGGACATCTCGAGTTCCAAGCATCGATTCTGCCAATCAACTTTGCCGTTGGCGTCGCTCCCATCAGCAGGCCAGCAGCCATCATCGTCTGTATTCTCGAGTTGTTGTCCCAATTCCGAAAGAAGTGATGGAAGGGAAGCCACACCGCTCAGCCTTCGTTCTAGACCTTCTCGTCCGTCAGAAAATGACGGACGCGACGATTCCAAAGCCCCATCTGCGGATGAGGTCGATGCCTTAGGCGTGGGCGGCTTCCTTTTCGGGGAAGCCTGCGACTGCTGAGCATCGCCACTGCTGTCGTCCTTACTCGCATCGTGGCTCTTGTCGTTACCGGGAAATGCAGGCGCTGAAAAATGGGAAGAAGCGCCACTCACGGTCGACAAGCGCGCCAAATCGGACTGGAAGTCTCCCGAGTACCGGGGCTCAGAACCATCGCTCGGAGACAGCTCAGGGTACAAGTCTGGGTTTACGAAAAGAGTAGGATAATTCAAGGTGTGATTTTGATAAGGGTTGAGCTGACGCCCAATGGTGGAGTACATGGAAGTTGGCGGAGATGGAGGACAGTAAGATGATCTCGGAGCAGGCTCAGGGGGCGGCTCGCGGCCGTGATCTTCACTTTCGAGTCCATTGATGAGGTCTTCTTCGATCCACGAGTCCACATCAAATAATTGGGATAGCCTTCGTTCAGAGAAGAAATTCGAAGACGAATCAGCGACCCGATGTGGGGAGCGATGAGGAGATCCATGAGGAGAAGCAGAGTGCAAAGGCGACCGGGGTGACGACACGTGTCGGGGTGCGTGAGGTCCTAGCGAAGAGTGAAACACAGAGTCGTCGGGGTGGGTTTGGAAGTGGCGGTATGCGCTGCTGTCTGATGAAGAGATCACGTGGGAATACGGTCGAGTGTTGCAGGCAGACGAATAAGTGGCACCGGTGGAAGCTCTTCTAGTATTTGGATCATTATCAGCCATTATTATTAAAAGAAAGAAGAAAATGAACGGATGACTTTAAAATAGAACACATAACACAAAATGAATGATCAGTCACTGTCAGAAGCATGCACTGCGACTTGTCTTGATAATCTTGATCACAGTTTTTATTGTTGGCACTAATGTGAAGAACAACTCACAGTAGGAAGACTAGGATCGATCATCATTAATCAATGGCACTTTAACATCACTGAAGGTCAAATAACACTCAAATTACAGGTCCTCCATTTTCAACATGTCAAACACAACCAAGAATTCTGTGGTAACATCAACAATAGAATGCATGTTTGAAAAAGGCACTCGATTTTTCATGCATTTCTTCCCTTGTAATTTCTTTTCTCCGACAATTTTCGACTGCATCACAGGCAACAATAACAAGATCTTCACAACTACTAGAAACCACATCCTATGGAAGCGCTCAGCAACTCCATGGTATAGTTTGTTCACTGAATCTGAAATAAAAAGAGATAACTGATCAAAACAAATGCACGGCTTTATCGTCGAGTTTTTCAGGTAATCGTAGAACTAAACGCGTCTCTTCTCGACTCAATACTGTACAGTTTCCAGGGCACTCTAGCTCAGTGATCGACAGTACATAAGGTTTGTATCAACAGAAAAATATTTCACTCTTTTAACACGTATTTTACACCCTCCACTCATTCTTCAACAATTTAACAGGCTTCAATAGATTCGCTCAACTCTCATTCTAATATATCTAATCAAAAGTTTAGTGCTAAATTAAACCTTATGATTTATTTTCAACACACAACTATATTGAGTACAGACTTATTACCCTAAAAGCATTTAATATTATTGCGTATCGCTCTCGGAGACACGTCGCCAGAGCGTGAAACTCTCCTCATGAAAACAGAGCCAAGACTTGAATAAAATTTTACCATCACCCACCGCAACACGAATACTACACCACTTCGACTTCAGTTCAAAATAAGCTAAGCTCAATTTATAACGAGTGAAGTCGAACATAGGCATCAATGACTCAAAATAATGAAAAAATGTTCAAAAATGCGAGTGAACACGGTCCCTATATTCGACTGAGTGACCGCTCCTCATGCTCAGATGAAAAGTGTTCTGAATTATTACTGTACGAGCCCTGAAGAATTATGATTATTCTATTTTCACGTTCGAAAATAGTCCAGTAGACATCAGAGACTTAAGAATTACGGTATTGTGGGTGTGGTGTAGAAGCTTTGAACTTTTAGGAACCACTACGGAGTGTGCGTTTGAACAATTCAGAAAAATCCTCCCGCGACTGACACTAACGCATCTAGGTCAAAATACAGCAGATATGAATGGTAAACAAATTACATAGGTATTAAAGGTACTATAACTTTTAGTTGGCAAGCTTTCCTAATTTTCAGGAAAATGAGGTTTGTTCAAACGAGAAACAAACCACTGAATGCCAGGAATCACTTTTACTACAACCACTTTTTCGCCTCAAATTTGGCACCAAACTCATGGCTTCATTCTTTTTGCTTTTCTTTGCAAAGAAGAACGACCGTAAACAACACTTCAAAGCCAAGCACTGATTGGCTTCAACGTAGCTGAAGCGAGCTCGCGTTGGACAAAAATTTTACAACACTTGTGCTTCTTTCGACTCACAAAAAGTTTGTTTACTTTCAGTAATACGTAAAGTATGCTCTAATCTGCGCGTAATATTGATAGTTAAAATGTACTAAAAACGAAAATATACTACCTTCAAGATAATCTAAAACTTTAGCAAAGAAAAATAGTTTAATGCTGAGTCATACAAGTTCATGTAGTACAGTGGAGGGAATACCTGAACACTTTACCCAGAAAAGATAAATACAAATAGTCCAGACAGCTATGAGAGTTTTTAAACGATCAATATTAATTGCAAGGGGGCCACAAGACGAAACTCGTACCTGTTGGAGAGTTTCATACCTACAGTTAGACACGAAATTATTCGTACACTTACAAATGTTCATTACTTTTAGACATTTTTCAGAATTCTATACTCATATGATTCCAAACTCTTTATATGTTATTAGGTATATGAAAAAAATTTAAAACTCTGTTTTTAGAACGATAGACTTGACATAAAGAATTTCACAAGACTATCACGTCAAAAATGAATTGATAAAAATATTCGTTCGGTAAGAACAAGGGAATATACTAATAATAGTCAATAGCATGTCCTTTCATCTTGATAAGATTACAATGTCTGAGCACGAGGCGGTAGTAGGGAAGAACAGTAGCACACCACAGTGGCTTCTAAAGACTTGTACAGAACGCAATGCTGAGCGTAAACAAACAAAAGAAGCAGAAAACGAAGTGTGGAGGCACAGAGTGTCATGGGTGTACGATGACACGGCACTAGACGCGGCCGCTAGTGTCCGGTAACACTCCTGACACACAACACAACGCTACTGGCTTCCATTGCGCACCCACATGTCCACGGTATACAAGATCTCAGTTGTATCGGCTACGAGGAATGGTATTCGGATATATGTAGTAGTAGGTTATATTCCTATGTAATCATAAATGTTTCAAGCTGGTTGAAGTTTGTTAATAATACTGGATCGATTTTATAGTAAAAATAGAGCTCTTTCTCGAAAATATATCTAGTTTTACGCATCGACATTCTATGGACAAATGAGACACATGCATTCACAGAAACACAAGACACATGCATTTATAGACACGAGACACATGCATTTACAGACACACTAGACACGGACACGAGACGAGACAGACACACAAGACACATGCATACATACAAATAATTTGTACATAAATATAATACGTTGCATACAATACATGCATACAGTGCACACATATACATTTCATACATGCATACAGTGCACACATACATTTCATGCATGCGTAACAGCTCGGTAGTATCGACCAATGAAGCCGTGCGTGCCCACAGCGACGTGACTTGGTTTTGCTTGCCACGTCGCAAGCAGCATTCTCTAGTCAGACGCGATCTTGACATTTGATGGGAAGCTCTATGGCATCTCAAGTTCAATCGCACGTAGTTAAAGAGGCGCAAAACCAAAGAGCATTTCACAATTAACGACTAAAACTTTCAAACTAAAGATGTTATTCGGAATGAAGGATGTGAAGATATCGTTAATTATGAACATATAAAGAAACAGTAAGAAGTATATCACAAAGATGAAATATTATTCTAGCACTAAACCATAGATTAGAAACCTGAAAATCGTTGGGAACGTTGTTCACAAGACATTCGGTGAAAGTCAATTTAAATATGCAGCTAATAATAGCGAATTAAATGCCAATTTTATTTTTGAAAATACATGAAACTTGGTCCCCCTTGGCGATGTCTCCACTACTCCAATGACACTTTCATACAATGCAATAGCAGTTATTGAAGAGGTAGCACGAGCAGGAAAGATGACCACAGCCTGCAGTCCCACACGGTGATGCGTTCGGCCGCGCGTTATGTGCACGATTACGTCGTTACGTGCAGGCAAACGACTCCTCTTACAGCAGCTCCAGAGTTAACTAAGAAGCCTAAGGTGGTCATTAGGTGTGCTCTTAGGACTTCGAGTGTTGACCTCTCTTAACCGAATGGGCCTGACACTAAAGAGAGATCTTGCATATAGATGCTCGTAATGGTGACCGCTACCTCGTTATAACTGATAGCAACAGACGGTACACTGGCGCAATCCAGACAATGCAATACACAACCACAACAGCCTGAACTAGCACGATGACACTATCGCTAGATATTTAAGTTTGGCGTAGTACTTGCACGTCTGTTTCCCCAATTTTCCTCAATGATTGAACATGAATCATTTCAGGAACGAGCAGATGTTACTCACAGCAGAAACAGTATCTGGAAACAACTAAAGACAATACTTCATTTATTGAAATTGGCTTTGATGGAGAGTTCTTTTGCTTTTCACATGAACTAACTATAGAAACGTCATCTCGAACAATTAGAACGTTTAAAAATTATCAGCAATTTCTAGAGTATTTCAGTTAAGAAAAGCAGTCAAAAGAAACTCATTAACTAACATGCACACCATGTACAGCTTTTAGAGAAGGAATTAAAACAAAGACAAGGGAATACAGCAATTCCTCGCAGACCCAGACTCAGACGAATGATCAACAAAAGCGCTAAATACACTTGCAAGCATACATCAAAAGGAAAACAAAAGCCCGTTACTCAGATCCAAGGTATTCAGAACTGATCATCTATTCAGGAATATAATTGCATTTCGCGATTGATCTATGACTGGAAGCAGGAATGAAGCTTTTTCCCAAAGCACAAGATGATAGGCAACCTCTATAGACCGTCATTCCGGAAACTAACCCACTTCTAAGAAAATTTATGTGAAATATATGCTTTCAAATTTTTCAACACATTTAGTTAAAAAGTGAGTTTATATTTTTTAGTTTGTTCCATTAAAGTCTGTAGCTTCAAGTCTAACTTGAACCTAACGCCGAATGGCCGACCACCGGCACCGTGGGGGGTCCGCCTTCGTCACAATCGAGAGGCTTCCTTCCCAGTAACACGCTATTCCAAGAGGGCCACCAATAGGAAACAAACGAGTCGAATTATCGGAATTCTATACAGACAATTTCTGGAGGCTTTTCAGCACAGGGATGAGGCGTTTGGGGATGGCGTGCTGCGGACAGCTGCCCGCCATTGATGACCGGTTCATTTTTAGAGGGAAATAAGGGAAGTCGGAGGCTGTTGCAGTAGCAACCGGGAGAGAAGCATCATCAGGGATACCAGCACGAGAAGAGCGTGCAGATGAGACCGCATGACTGCCAACTTCAGTAACAAAGAAAAGAGCGGTAGCCACATCTCCAGTAGAATAATTCGACGCAGCAACCACCGTACTTGCATAAGTAGCAGCCGTCGAAGCGTCTAGCTGCTTCTATTTCAGTACTAAAACAGGCCAAGAGAATAGATTATACAGGTTATTAGAACCAATGTCTTCTACTATTTCGACAAGCAACTGATAGAGCCAAAAGAACGAAAAAAATGAATCAGACGATGGTTTATGGAATAAGATCAATGACATTTGATCGATGGCAAGGTTAATAGTATAACACGTCTGTCTCAAAACAGAAAGAGTAAAGAGAAATAGACATATTTATATGAAAAGCTAAATGAACATTAGACATTTGCAACAAACGTTAACGATGTGTAGCTTGAGATACCAAAGAAGAACACAATGGAAACAAAATTTGGTGACACGCGTAACACAATGGGCATCCATCTAGATTCTAGAACATGGAATCGTATAATTACAAAACAATGATGAGCCTATTTATAGATTCCTCTGCGGTGCACGACGGTCCAAGTACGCTGACAAAAATAAAGACAGTATCAAAGATTACCCTTTTTCCGAGCACAGAGAGAGTTCCACTATTTCTTTTGAGGGCTAAAAGGGGCCCCAAGATATCACACTCGAGCAGCGATGACTTCCCCATGTTAACTGAACATCAGCCCTTCATACACCTGCTTAGGTAAGTTGATTTGTAACGAACAAGGCTCGGCTCTAACTATTATGTATGAAGATACATTTATTTATCATCTTTTTTAACAGCGTAGCATCCCTCCAAGTTACAACATTTTTACTATTACAGCTAAGAATAAACAGAAAAGGCTTCATCGATAGTCTTCACTCTTATCCTGGGTAATGGGTTTTATCGTATACATCATCAAGCGAGTGACAATCGGCGCACTATAAGCACTACACTTCCGCGCATGCGGAGTTGTAGTAGAATACTAAACAATAATTAGTGTTTTACCACTAATATGGCAGCATCGATATTATACTATCTGCAATTGTTGAGTAATCACCGTACTGTCATTTCGAAAGAATGTACAAATTATCTAGTATCTAAAATGCTATAGTTCCTTGTTAGAAATTAACGGCATATTCTGCTTCCAAATTTTGTTTTGAGATCAGAAAATATCTCATATGGTCACGAAAGAAAAATGGAGCATCTTCCTGCTCTGAACTGAATTCGCTTCGTTTACAGATTGATAAGACGAGGTGTTTACCACAACAATTGCTTCATACGAGTTTGAATACTAGCAACGTAAACACCTAACAAAAAAAGAAAAGTTAACATGTAGACCACTGCGAAAGAATTAAAGTCAGGAAGAGTTCCGAGGTCATACAAAATCTTTGAAGAAATAAGAAAGCTAAAAAATGAACGCATACACTACGTACTAACAAAACTCGTCTCACTCAAACCTCTAACTGAAGTTGTTGACATTCTTTGTTAAAATAAGTAGACAGGACATCCATAATGAGCTACAAGAACAAATGAGCAATGACGACTGCAGACACCGTCTGCGTACACTCCTTCTACGGTATGAAGCATTCGTTATTGTTAAGGACTACATCGCCGTAGGCTGTACTCGTAATGTGTTCGAGGCGCGTTCACAAGCATTAGTTCCACATGACGAAATTGCATTGGGGAGAGGAGCCACTCATCATATGGGCGTCACAGAGCTCCGCACACAGACAGAAATCCAAACTAAAAAATAAACGATATACATAAATTTCAAATCTAAACAGCTTACAATATGTATGTACGAGTTTCAAAAATGCACAATGCACTACTCGCAACCAAAGGAAAAATATTATGTACAGACACTCATGAATCCACGAAATTCAAGATGCACAAGACAAAACATTTCCAAAAGCTGTCAAAATTAATAGAAACATAAACGTGTGTTCCTTAAGAACACAGTACAATTTCAGCGTCAACTTCATTTAGTTGCACCACACTTGGGCTTGAAACAAAATGTGAAACTCACAAAAAATCTTGAAGTACTCGCACACAAGGAAACAAATACATGAAAAAGTGAGAACACCTGAAGAGCTGACGGCCGAGGGAAGCGTTGGGTGCAATTTGAAAAAGTGCGGTTCGAAGGTCCATTAGCGCGGCGAGATGGAAAATGCTTTAGTACCAGCCGAGAAAATAATGGCCGTGCTGGCAGTCGCTGGAGTGCCAGGGCGAGCGTCCGGTCCAGGTCGCATGAGGGACCAGAGAAGGCCTCTCCAAATGTAGCACCTGAGCAGCGTACTGCGCTCAATACTTGCAGCTACTTCAATTATTTTCTCATTTATATACTTCGTATACGATCTGCTCGAAGAGCTTGTATAAAAAAACTTTTCGGGGCATTCAATAGAACAAATCTGCTCGAAGAGCTGAACAGCTGAATATGACTTTGTAACCTTGGATATTATTATCTTGTTGCGTAAAGTACTGAAAAGGTAACACATGTCTACACGTATGATTAATTACTAAGGAAAGAAGCTCGAAACAAGTTGAATTTTCCTCATGATGAAAATGTGGACAGACAAGTAACATTCCGCTATCCAATACTCTTTTTTTTTGTCCGTAAATGTCTTCCACTCCTATTAACTTAATGAGAACGTGAACTGTACAAGGAACTTTTGTAGTTCACGCCAAAAGTTCACACTTTGCACGCGCTTATTTTAAAATTGCCGCTGAATAACTTCTTATAACGTTGATTGCTCCATCGAAAATCATTGGTATATGATGGAGATGATCGCTAATGTATAACATTATTTGTAATCAACTTTACTGAGGTATTAATAAAAAAACGGTATTAAACGTATGCAGTTCATTTCAAAACGCCAGCAAAAATAATGATGAGTAGAAACGATGTTCGTGATAGATAAAAATAAAGGGGTTCTGAAAACCTTTAATGTTTGTTAGTACCCGGAAGGGTATCGCTCATCTATTGAGAAGATCGCAAAATTTTACGTCAAAAGTTAGCCGAAAGATGAGAACATGAAATTTTTATCAAAATAAATTATATTTTTGTATCCCTAAGCAAAAATTGCGTCTGTAATCGCATGATATATTCATGATAGAGCAGCGACATTAGACAGACTTGAGTTTTCAAGTCCGCTGACTGCTGAAGAGAACCGTATTTTCTGTGCCAAATGCAAAACATTGCGACCTTCATCATGCACGAGTATGTCGAACACGATGACGGTAAAATTCATCGAAAAATTCTCAAATTTGCTAAGAATAAAAATATGTAATACAAGATTTCATCACAAGGGTCAAGGAAAAAGTGTTTGAACAACGGTAAGAAGCGTTCCTCAGAACTGAAAAAGGAAGAAACACGTCTTTCAGCGATATTCGTGTAGAAAGTCGTTCGCATGATAAAATAAATGTACAACTTCCAACTGCTGTCTTTTTGGCTTGTAAGGCTGGGTAACTGGAGGTGCTTGTGGGAAATGCCAAGTCCCATTGTCCGGGACTTTAGCTTGTCCCGTAGGATAAATGACGAGGTCGTTGGAAGTTGATTTTATTGAAGCCGTGATATTTTTGATTTGGTGGGGACTTAACACTGTTTTCAAGAATGGCACCTGTGTTCCTATTGACCGATGCTTCAAATGCCGACATCGAAGCGCTTTTACCATCCGTTTCCGGAGTGTTGCCAAATAGAAGTATATCTGCCTCGAGTCTTAAATCCCTTAAATGTTTATTCCATTTACCTTTAATTCTATGTTCCGTATATATTTATTTCTTAATATCCTGACCGCCTGGTCAGGACACTCCCCATCTCGGTCGAAGATCGAAAACTAGCTAAAAGATAGGTACATTGAAACGGGAGGAAGACCTGAAAGAACTAGGTGGGAGTGTTGAGAGCTTCCAAAATTGGACTATATTTTGGACGCCCGTTTCGATCGTCGCCTTACGACCGGATTTGTTGCTGGATGCGAGTTCGATGCTTGTAGATGTAGCAGAAATTCGTTCGAGGGGCCAGCGATTGCGCTCGCGTGTTGCGGTCCTGAACGAGCACGACGTCTCCGATCAACTTCCAACTTCCTACGTCTAATGAACCTAATCAAAGCTCATTTCATACATGTCATGTTATTAATTTTACGAAGTTTGTTGGCTAGTTTATGGAGCTCGTACTTCGCTTCGAGTGGTACTGTTTAGAGCCAATAAACTCTTTTGTAATGATATGGCTTCAATAAAATCAACTTCCAAAGACCTCGCCATTTATCCTACGGGACAAGCTGAAGGACAATTACTCGCAGCTTGCTCACAACCAACCCACGCATGATGAACTGGCATTAGGAATCTAGCATTCTGCAGAAAAGGGCCGAGTCTTCTAGATAAGTTGAGCGACATTTCCCTTCTGCACTCATCCCTGCGGGGCAATACAATTAGAAAGCTTCGCCAGTTTCCAACCTTATGACAAAATAAAGATCCCATGTAACTCTCCACAGGTATTAAGAAAACTCCTGCAAAGTTTTGCAGTATTTCCCAAACAGAGCGCAAAGTTCTTTGTGCAACAAAAACAAACACAAAATTATATAGTTACCAAAAATTAGCCGTGGAAAATGTGAGTGCGGTGAGCAAAAATAAGTTAGTAGCGACGCACACCCTAACAACAGCCGCTGAAGTTACCTCATCAGTCAACTCAAGACTGTAACTCGACCAACTTGGCAGGTCTGTATAACGATTTTAATGTTGCCCGCAAGTCTCCCCTTCTAGCATCGACCAAAATACGGCCTCGTAGGCGAGACAGGTGAGAGATCATGACGATGAATTCATGAAGTGAGACAAATGAACGATACTTCTTTCCCAAGATTACAATAATTTTCTGTTGATTACAAGACTTTGGTCATCAGAGTTGAGGAAACTACTACGGTGTGAAGCAGAAGTGCGATCGATACGAAAATATTTACAGCATATGAGCGCATACGACTTCCTGTACAGGCAAGTTTGTTTCACCTCCATTCAGAATTGGTCGCTTGACTCGCATATATAAGATACAGACCCATCTACATATATGAAGTGACACTACAAGTAATTTATATGACTTGTTTCCTATTGTGAGCATATCGATTCTTAACCCTTCACTGCACAGCGTATCATGCACGACAGTTTACTAAAATGACTACCCTGCCTTTACTGTCGTTACTTTACTACTCGACGTATTTTTGTTAAACATTCAAAATAGATGGCACAGTAAAGGGTTAATTCAATAATTACTGGGTACGTGAGGTGGTGACCGAGTAATCAACAACTTGTGGGTAATGACACTCGAGCGCTGAAGTGTATGTGCTAGTACAGTCAAGAAAACATTACGGGTGAGAATATAAAAGCATTGCGACCAGGAAGGAAGTTACAGTAAAATTACGCGGGAGACTCCAAAAAGGTGACAAATGTGTCAGCTGATATTTTTATGATTATACATACATCAATTAATTCAATGTATGATTATACATTAATTAATTGATTATTCATCAATTAATTTGTTGAAAGTTATAGAAGGGACTGCTGGTTGTTGTAGCTAATGTAAACTCGTTCCGAGACTTCTTCGTGTAAACGTTTATCTGTGAAAGCATCACATCAGCTGAAAATTAGAAAGAATAACTATGAGGTGCAGCCAATTCAAAATCACGACTGATATTTTCAACCTCATCTGGTGTGTCAGTTTTATGAAAATAAAATTTAACCACTACCGTATGGTGCAGTGTTTTTCACAACTAAGAACATCTAGCAATTCTTCTCTTACATACGAAACTATTTACAAAATACCTAATAATTTGACTTGAAACACCACCTTTGCAATCAATGCCATGACACTCCTGCAAATGTGAGGGTGGAGAAGCGATCCAATATTGGAGAACTGATGAGCAGTCACGGCAGCGCTTATGATTGCATCACGAGAACTCATTATTGTGATGTTATCGGCCAAATGAAGCCCAAATGGAGGCGCGTGTGCATGCACACTCTACGCGTTTTAGCGCGTCCAATACCAGCGCCACCGAACCCACAACTTGCATTGTCTCTGACCAGTCACTCGATCGCTTGTCCCACGTGTTGTAAGCACGTGTTGCAAGCACGTGTTGCAAGCACGTGTTGCAAGCACGTGTTGCAAGCACGTGTTGCAAGCACGTGTTGCAAGCACGTGTTGCAAGCACGTGTTGCAAGCACGTGTTGCAAGCACGTGTTGCAAGCACGTGTTGCAAGCACGTGTTGCACTGAGACTGAGGACGTGTATGTTTGGTTTCGACAAGGCAGCAATGCATCATAATGGCTGACTTCTCAGTGAACAGGCTATTAAGAATGAGAGTGGTAAGAAGTTGACAAAAATATACGAAAATAAAAGTTAGGGAAGCAAATTGTTCAAAAATAAAAACACTACAAATAAGAATTCATCATGAAAAGATATGCTCAATATAATGTAGCAAAAATGTGAGCTGCAAAGGTGTGTGTCTAAATCAACATCACTTCGAAAACAAACGCTAGCTAAAATAAAAGCTGCCATAATACAGATTAAATAAAAACTTCAGAAATATGTTGGTTAGTTGCAGGTCTATTAATGTAATGACAAATCATAAGAAACTTCAGTTATTTTAGCCTTACATGAAAAGCATTCCGTATAACTTTAGATATTCTTAGCCAAAACTCTTCTCAAGGAAGACGCCTACACAAGCGGATCGACTACATAAAATAGAAGTTCTGGGTAGGTGGCAGGAAGTGCCCAAATTAACGTAAACCCCCACTTGGTAAACACATCCAGTCCTGCAAAGATCCTCAAACCATTCTCTAATTCGCTTCCTTGACGATACTTTTTTCCATTAATTTCTCACCGTTATGCGAGTCTTTATGGTCAGCTTCATATAAGACATCAGAAACTATCTTCAAACCGCCAGCTAGTGGGGAAAAATGCTGAATTATGACATACATCACAATGCAATTTTACGACAGGAACATACGTCTGCTATCGGACGCTCAATTTTAACTTCTACAGAATCAAGAGAGTAATACATACACCACAATAGACATACATTCTTATAAAAAAAACGAAAGTAATGAACACTACATGTGCTGTATAAGGTGCTCGTTTACAGGGCACACATCGCTGTGGGATGTGAGAGCTGCAAATGCACACAACAGGAGACGCCTTGCGTACAGTAGGCACCGGTCAAGGTCAGATGGACCGAGCGAGCACACTCAGTGCAAACTTCATCCGTGCACTGCAGGAAGTGACTGAGGATGACCATACATGGTCAGCAGCCGCAGCAGCTGCTATCTCACGAAGGGACGTTTTAGCATGTTGCTTACTGATGCTCAGAAAGCACAACTACCAGAAATACTGTAACCACTCAGTCCAATACTAACATTGTAGCGACTTTCAGTCTTGTGGTACGCCAAAACTTCCCCTACAAACGGCCCCGCACCGCAACCACCACGAAACGAGGAGGATCAAACAGTCCGTGGGATTTTTCTGATATAGTTGCCATCTCCAGTGATAATTTTGGCCAAGAAATGCTTTTCATCTTCAATTTTCTTCAACATGATTAAGGACAGATCACTTCTAAGACTCCGATGATCAGGGCAACGCTTCTGGTGGCCATCATGGTGGAAGCTTTCTTTGTCCCAAATTATCGCGCAGAATAAAATTTACCGAGCCACATGAAATATCTAGGGACATAGTTAACTGATTAACAAATATTCTTGGATCTTCTTCAATTAAATTTAGAGTAGCCTCAACGTTTTAGTTATTTTTGAATGTTCCTAGTGTTCCATTGCGATGGTTGTCTTCAAGGTCGCCTCTTCCTACTTTGAATCAACGAATCGACTGGTGGACTGCAGTTTTCTTTGAAGCAGTAGTACCGCAAACTTTTTCTAAAGCCTCCATGATCTGCATCACTTTCCATTCGAGTTTCACTAGAAATTTGAAATTCGATTTTATCTCAAAATAGCTATTCTCCATGGATTTAAAAAGATCTTATTTTACAGAGAGTCTGTCCTGTGCAATAGTCAACGCATAACCGATTGCAAGTAATTAGAAGCAATGTGAACAGTGATGTGTTCTGACATGTTTAACCTTATCTTAACTTGATTTTTTTATTACTACGATAAAATTCCGCAAACTTTTTGATCCCCCTCGTACATACCACAGGCGTTGGGAAGCGACACGCTGCAAGACAGGTCCGAGAGGCAGGAGTTACATGCACTAATTTTTCGTCCGATTCGAAACATCATGTTATTGACTCCGATTGCCTGATTGGTGTAAAACTTCACTTTGTACGCATAGTCACTAGAAGGATCTGAAAAAATTACAGAACCTAACCTAAGTGGTACACATACGTACCACTTCGGAGTCAACGTGTTAATGGCGCTTTTCACTATACTATAGCAATGCTTGAACACAGGATACTCGGTGGTAAAAAACAATTATTCAATACTTTCTTTGCACTCTGTTCAACACATCACGAATTCTTGAACTAACCAAAGCTGCACATATTCCACGTTCTGAACGTTCTACAGTTTAAGCGTGGATGTCGAAACGACTTATTCTTACACGTTATTCTCTTTTAACACGTTGACTCCGATTGCCTGATTGGTGTAAAACTTCACTTTGTACGCATAGTCACTAGAAGGATCTGAAAAAATCACAGAACCTAACCTAAGTGGTACACATACGTACCACTTCGGAGTCAACGTGTTAAACAGAACCATAAGCCCCATCGCATTGATACTCAATGTACGCATCCTTTGAAAATTGTATTTTTCTTAGCGATTGCCTCTAACATTTGGCGAGTTTTTGTGCTTCTTACACCGTCGAATTCTGGTAAAACATTCGACACTCCAAAAGCAATTCCATAATTTTAGTTTACCTCACTCTGACTAATTAGAGACACGGAACCAATAACTATTTATTGGTATTCCCTGGCATATTTCCGTAGATAAGAAGAGTAACCAATTGAAGGCAAGTTTGGTTAGAGCCTAGGGGTAAATTTATCTCTGATTGAGAACCTCTGGGTTAGAGGAAGGAGCTCGCAATTATGTCGCCTCACCCTATTTACACACCATGACGCAAGCCACAAAAAACAACAGTGGAGTGCCAATATTTTACTACAAGCCTTGCACAGGAACGTCAGGACTACTGTCTCGCAGGAGGCACTTGAGGCTCACCACGAAAGGCATTTGGCATCTACTAGCTAAAGCTATGGTGAAATTTAACTACACTCTCAAATACTATTTAAAATTACGGTTCATACCGTATATTAAATGAGATCATTTCAAACAAATGCTTCTTCAAGTCCCAAGCCGTCAAACGCCACTCACGCACAGGCACAAAAGGAAAAAAATGCTAGTACTGGTAAACCTAGTGGTGGAAGAAGAAAAAACTGGTAGTATTACTACCACCACTAGCGTCAGTTGACAACTACCACTGCTATTATCATATCTGTCGTGGATGAGAGAAAAATTAGGAGATAGAACTATTCACTCTTAGTCACCAATTTTCACGCACAGGCTCCAGTACGTTCGTTTCAACAGAAGGAAATGGTTGTTTTGCAAATATACTCGGAGGATCCTATGACTTCATTATCTTTCACATCAGTAAGATTCAAATTGTTAATTTTTTCCTTTCATATTGTGTTAGTGCGGCTTTTGGGATGGGATACTATCAAAATTTTCATTCATGTAGAGAAAAACATAGATTTTGATGCAGATCGGTTTGTTACGCATTTCTTCGGCTCTCGTTCTATAGTTCTGATCGGACCTCAAATCAGTACTTTAGAATGCTTGGGGATTTTTTATCCAGTATTTGTCAAGTTGAATTTTGAACGCGTTCATGGTGCCAGTAGAGACAGTATTTTCGGGTAGGTGGTTCCAGATCCTAACAATTTTAACAGGAAATAAATATAAGGCACAGGGTGTCGAAGTTTTTATTGCTACTCTTCACTCTTCATTCGTGACTCATGTATCGCGGCTTCCGTACGAATATCTTCGAGCTGTTGCTTTTTAATGCATTTTTTAACTTCTCAACAGTTATACACCATCACTTTCGTTCATGCGTCATTAGTGAAGCGTTTACTACGGTGGTAATTGTTCAATAAATTTATCCAGTACCTGAAAAGTAATTCAAATTTAAATGTAATTTTCGCAATAAATAAATATTAGGCATAAACATTACGGGACACGAGAGCTTTGAATTGGTGTTGCATTTTGAGAACGACATATAACACATCAAAGATGGCAGTTGCAGATATCAAAATAAGTATCATATTTATCAATATTACTCGTGAACTTCGACAGCATAGCAAATAAATTCACTTTAAAACGATCATAGTTGAAGTTCTCTAAAAGTACCCTAAACACGAAAACATTTTTACTAAAGTCACGCTTCGAACATTTTGTGCATCGTCATGGAACACATTTTTCCCCAGCAGTCGTGCTGCCTAGATTTTACCAGTAGTTAGGCTGCAAATCTCTTCACTACTTATCTATAACCATCACCACCCACTCCTTGTATGTGCCACCGCACGATGAACACGCGATATACTGAGTCAGACCGTCTTGTCTGGACAGATGTAGAAAACGCCCTCAAGTTGACGTTCTTCTTCTGCTTCACTCATAGGAATACAACGGATGGCATGGAATATTGAATAAATATTACTGCGAGAGTCGTAAATCCTTAACCCATTGCGGGCTTCAACCTGCAGTCAGATATTCGGTACAACGGTAAAGATGTGTCTGCTCTCGCCACAACGGCCTTGGAGCTGCTAACAACTGTTCAAAAATATACAAGTATCACATTGAGTAGGGTTAGTTCAATCAGTGCTCTATAACTTCACGTTCTCATTTCAATTTGTTCTTGTCGAATGTAATGTTTGAAAGAGCCACAGCTACTGTTAAATGATCCCTTTTAACTAACAAATTGTGATAAACTCAGTCAATACGAGTATACCCATGTTTAATTCCATGCATTGGTTACTGCGCACTATTTTCAAGCAGCGAACAAGGGTATAACATTGATATTTTTGAAGAAGATTTTCAGAAATTACAGAAGTTGTTAACTTAAAGACTTACTGAAAGCTTAATAAAACTGCTCACGATCTTTGACTCTAGTTTTACACGAGGTAGCATCTCTGATAGCATTCCTAACGCAAGATCTTCAACGCTATACGCAGTACGCATTATCATTCCCACAATTATCCTTGATCTCACACAAAAGAAAAAACATAACATGAAGCTCAATTTAAGCGATCGAAAAACTGCAATCTAGTCATAATTTTATGCAGCAATCGACACAAATGAGCTCGCATTTTTCATGTAAAATAAGCAAGTTACTTTACCTCAAATTGAAATTTCAAACGGGAAATTTCACAAAAGAAAAATACGAGTTTTACTGTCATCACAAATTCCTCTCAATTTACCGCTACATGCACAGCGCCGTTCCTGTTGCCAAAATTCGTTTATTTTCTCTACATATCTGCAACGCACGCGCAAAAAAGCCCAATTTGAGAAACCTGCACAAAGAGTAATATATAGCAAAAATTATCTGCACCAGAACAAAAATAACTGACAAATAGCGCAAAAAAGCAAGGAGGCACATGAAAAGAATGACTAACTCAAGCCCGTCGAGCCGTTGAGAATACAAATAGCCCAGTGTACGTAGAGCACTGAGCGCCATGTCTCACTCTTATTCCGTGCATGAAAGAAGGTCTGTGCGGCGGGCGTTCATTCATCAGGGCCTTATGCAAACTGCGGTCGAGATCATGCAACAAGCAAGCGAAGCGTAGGACTTCACAGCATCGTTGGGACTTCCGCATATGAACCGTCCCGCCCACACGCCAAATATGGAACCAGGCTCTCCGTACAGGCCAGACGCGTCTCGTGTGCTGCCACGTCCGTTACTGGGACGTTAATGTAAGCCAGCTTCAACAATTTCAGCCAAGCCATTCAGACAAAAAGCAATATGTGAACGTTAAGATCACAATTTTCTATGAATTCATATGCTGGATACAAGCTTATTCAATATAAAAACGGACGAAAAATTACACCCAGTTTCAAAATGCTCTGACACACATGAAACGAATAAAGAATATACGTTACACTACTTTTATTATTTTGCTTCCGAAAGAGCAAAACTGTCATTTTATTGGAAAGTCCATAATTATTAAGCTCTACAACACCAATGAAACAAAAGTAATTTTTCACTTATATATAGACAAAAACCCTTGTAGTCCACTAACTTTGAGGTGGTAGTAGTAAAACATTTATTTTTCGGGTGAACATCCTCGTATTTAACAGAAACAATGCCAATATAAATTAGTTCTTTCTCTGTAGTCTTCCATGTATTACTTGCATCTTTCGATGTTTACTTGATCGAGTCCCGTGTGGACACTCAATGAAAGCATCTGAGATTTATTTAAATCTCACACTCAAAATTAAGTTTCTGCCACTACAAGCTATTTAATGAAAATTTTCAAACTTCACACATAAGCTTAAAATAGAGACTACATCATTCCAGACATTTCTGGCCTGTATAACTGTGCAATATTTGTACCGTAATATAAGCAAGGCCACGCCCATGGACAAAGACGAACGCTCAATTGCCGCTTTTCCTTGATGTTACTGACTATATCTATTTAAACTCGAGCATGATAAAAGTGGTTATGTTTAGGTCGTTAGTTTTGAATAGCTGGTGAACTAGAGACAGTCGAAGATTAGAAGGTATTTCTTAGACTTTGGATAGTTAGAACGCCAAGCAAACAATGAAATTCTTCGTGGGAACAAGCTTTATTTTTAAGTAGGCTTACCTAGGTGACTTATGAAGCAAATTTAACTCCAACGGCCCATGTCAGACCTTAACGGACATTGCTCTGAAATTCATGTGGAGGCGTTGTCCTCCTAACCGAGGTAGATTCTACAGCTTCTTTCATAATGGTGTACTGATTGTGTCTTTTATCAGCATCCCTTTCAAAGTTATTGTTTCACATACCATGAGATTACGAACAAGTCTGAAATGTTTCTTACTGACAAAATTTCATGATATCCCATAAAGTCACCCGCATAAAAAAATCTAATCAAATCACGAGTACATTTTAAAATATTTCCTCTCATTAACACGTTAAGTGCGGTTGCCTAGCCGATGCAAGTCTTTACTTCGTACATACAGTCACTAAAAATCTTTGAAAAAAATCACAAAACCTAACCTGAGTGACCCACCGGTGGATCACTTCGCAATTAACGTGTTAAATACGATCACAATACCATGGGGTAAAGGACACAAGTGAAACAAATCTAATCAGATGAAATATTGTTTTGGTGTGAAGTTGGAGTTCAACACGTATATTATCGGCATTTAACAAAAATTCTTATTAAATTAAAAAATTCGACCTCTATCTCACTCCCGAGAAAGACTACTATTTCTTCACGCTATTCTTTCAACAGGAACAAATACTCATTTTGTACGATATATTGCAAAGTGGGCAAAACAGTTCAGGCTCGCAGAAATCACATACAAACTTGCACATCAAATTGATTTCGTCACAAAAAGGGAAGAATTACAACAGTCCTTCACTCCATCAAAGTGTAGATTACGAGACCCGAGACGTACTCGGGGAAGGGTTACAGCGGAGTCATCGCAGCAGACAAGATGGAAGGCACGACTGCCGTGATGCAGCCTGGCTGCCTAGCTTGCTACGGAGCTTGGGCTTCAGATTTGCATCACAGATTACGACAGATGTTTGTGTGGTTGCCGAAGCGTTGCTGTACTGCTCAGACACTCTGAAGTAAAAGTTGCTGTGTCTAACTACCCGGATGTTGCTCTATTATTCTAACACAACAGCTAACTGCTCTTTAAGGTTGAGCTGAATTTAAAATTAAGAATCTGTTGCCTAATTTTAATAGCAGTAACATACACAGACTCGAATGCCTGTTCAGCCAGCTGCTACACGAGACATAAGTTTTCACACATCGTTGAAATGGCATTTCATACTCCGACATTATTTACCAAGTTAGTACATTTCCGGAAGAGAGTAGTTTTAGAAGGGAAGGAAGTGCCCAGTCCCATCGCCTCGGACATTCTCCACTGGCCTTAAGTCTTTGTATCAAACATTGAGCGCCAGGTCACAAACTATGTGTCACTGAGTATGGGTTGAGCGTCTTCTACCTCCGAGGAGGTGCTGGGAGGCGCAGAAGAATTTGTTAAAACAAATTACAAAATGCAAGGTAATTTCGCAATTTCGTTATGTAGTTTCGGAACTGAAGCGAGGAAATTTTCATTTCATAAGTTGTCCTGAACTTTGAGTTCGAAGTTATGTTAATCTGAAAGTGGCATGCCGGGACACGTGTTGGCACCATCCCAGTGCTTGCCAGACAACAGTCACGCGGCCTACACAACTCGAGCAAGAAGCAAATGCACGATGACATCCACAGCACGGGTGTGCTTGCATCATCAGTTCGTACAACAAATATGTGGAAGCAAACTCAGCCTTAGTGAAAACCTTAGAGAACTTGTATAACTTGAATGCTAGAGAAATATACAATAATGGCAAGAAGACGCTCATGCTACTCAATATTAGAAATGAAAAGGAAAGGCGTGCACAGAGAAACTAGGGCGGATGACCAAGGTTTACAACACGCGACCGCTGTGGGCAAGTCTGCGCAAACATTGCTGTTGACAAGACAATACACAATTTTCTGAGGCTCACGTCAATAACTGACGGACAATTCTTTTATTGTACCAACGTTACTTGTTAGTAATGGAAATAATAGATACAAATATATCGTAAGTAGGAGAGAGGGAAAGTATGAGGAAAATAAAGTTTGAATTAAGTCAAATGAAAAAAATCAGTAACGACACTCCAAGTATGGAAAATGCAAAAAAAATGTAGTACAACTTACTCCACATTGAACTACGCTGGTACGCTTCCAGCACTGAGCAGAGATAACACAAGTCTGAACACACGGGAATGAAACAATTTTTAAGACCTTCATGATCAAATGAACTGACGAAATCTTTGGATAAATATTCACATTAAATTTTTGTCCACCCTGTACTAAATTGAGCGAAGGACGAATTGAAATTTCAGAATATGAATTTTAGCCTATGAAGTAGATGCCTTTCACCAATGCTATTATTTCTGACTTTCTAAAACTTCGAAGTGTAACGAAGGGGCTGTTCTGTATAATTTAGAGCAAAATTAAGCATACACTATTGTACCTACACATGGGCTCCTCTTCCCCATCACGGAAATGGGTTGAAATGATGCAAGGATGACGACCAACACCAAACAAAGAAAAACCAGAAACAACTTATCCAAATGTAAACATGGAGAAAAATAGGAGGGTTCGTTACCGGGGTAGAACAATGAAGAGCGACGACGAGACCATCGAGCGAGTGACAGGTGCGCGGCATGAGCTAAACAAACAAGGCTCATGCTGGGCACCGCGTGCAGCAGCTACTCAGTAGGTAGTTCATGTGGTAGTAGCGTGTTAGGCTTCAGCCAAACAAAACAAGCAAGAAGCCAGCTAACTCGGTTTTCACAAGAAGAATTGAGGCAGAAATGATGCAATGTATGCGGTAAGTTAATTCTAGGAAGCGTTTTCGACTAAACACACAATAAGGTATGACAGTTGGGCTAGAAAAAGCTGTCTGGTATGTTTGCTACTCAGCGATGCAGCTGTGAAAACACCTAGTTACCTTCGCGACTTCTCCTCATGAATCTTCAGAAGAATAACAAATACAAAGTTTGCTTAGCCCAGCACTTAAACATAAGTGAACACACCACACCTTCAAAGGCTAGCGTGCCGAAAAAGAAAGTGAAATTAAATTCAAGTCGGTGAGAGAGCCAGCCATAAGATAACGTGCACGGAACTTAGCAATCAGTAAATCGACGCAAACAAAATATCTACAGAACACAGCAATCCGTGAACAACAAACTTAAAATTCATTCTATGGCGACGAGTTTTGATCCTTCATGGAAATTCTTACTAGATGAAGAATACAAACACCTGCAATATCTCCCAATACAGCTCCTTCCTTTAACCCTTTCGATCCTGTTGGGACACATGTCTCAACAGAGAGCAGAAGCCGGATCGAAAGGATTAAGGCAATGTTACGTCCGATACTGAGCTCAGATCTGGTTCAAATCTGCAAATTAATCTCAGCAGTAGGGACACAAAATGCGAGGGTAAACATGTTCAGAGAAAGGTTACCAAAAACACATTTCACCATCTATTTTGAACTTGAATACGTAAAAAATTAACGTTGGCATTTGGAACGAATGTACGAAGAAAAAACCTACCATGTTTTCACAATACAAAATCGGTTGGGATTACATCAGTCACCATTTTACGAGCACAATCAACCGTTAAGGTATTATGGCAGTAATACTACATCGAATACATCACACGTTTCTACGTATCTGTGAAGGAAGAACAGACACGATGGTTGGGATTTTAGTACATTCGTGGACTAAAAGCTGCAGCCTGGCAGGTGAGCACGTGAATGCGTACGCTACAGCATTTATATAGAATGTTCGAAGCGGAATAACAGGTATAGTTACAATATGTGCAACAACTTCGCATGTTTTATCACCAGCAGCGTGTCGCTAGGTTCCGAGATTCGAGAGAGATTCGTAAACTTCATTCACAAAAACTTTTTTCTATGCTATTGAAATGGCAAGAAAAGCTGCCGAGAAAATTAATATGTCACACGAGAAGAATGTCTCAAAGCGTACTCCTGCGAAGAAAAAATGCAGGAAAATAAGACACAGTGTTTTAGTTTGAGGCTCTTGAATACTTACACATCTTTTACTGCTTGAATCTTTGTAAATATTTGAATCTCGTTAGGATAAGTATGCTAGAGGCGAAAGTTTCACAATGAAAAATGCGCTCACGGAAAATAATAAGTCTGAATGCACAGAAATTTTTTGTTACTCCTGAAAAACATTACGATAATACAAAGTTAAGGGACCCAGGAAACCTGAAATCCTCGCTCTGCATCGGTGACCAGAAAGCATGCGAGCACTACTGCTTCCCGTTATTGGAAAAGAAGGAACTCTAGCAGCTCGGATATTCATGAGACTGCACTTATAAAACGAGCCTCCAGCTATGCACCAATATCCAAATTAAGCATCAACGTAAAGCTTTAGATAAAAAAGTATGCCAGAATAATCGTTCGTAATCCTGAAAGAAAGTATTTTTTAAACAGTGCTGTTCAAGAAAAAAATAGTTTTTTCCTGCACGAGAAAGGAAATCGCTGAAATAGAGGAATTTGGGTAAAATCAATGAATATAATCGGCAGTTGGTCTATTCAGTTATACAACCACATTTCAAGGCTAGTAATTTTTTTAACAACTTGCAGACACACTGCATTTGTTTTATTTGATTTATACTACTAGGGATTTGAAGAAAAAAAATTACGTGTAATATAGTTTTTGAGAATGTGATCACATCATACAAACCTGAAGGTGCTTTACTGTTTCACCGAGTACGAGACGTAGAGCTTTTTTCTGAATGTATATCTCCCAACCTGAAGCACAATCGGAGCTGCAACTTGCAAAAATGTGCGAATTGGGAGGTCTCTCTTCACTAAAACTCGAATTTTTTTGAACGAGCGTCAGCCAAGAGCGCGGCGTAAATACATATCTGTACCTGGTGATCAAGCTCGCAGCAGCTCCGGAAATACATCTCGGCAACACCTGTTATCGTAGCAGCAGCGGTGGCGGCAACAAAAGGCCATAGAGGAAGGTGCCAAAAGGGGCCAAAAAGGAGCTTAGAAGGGGAGATAAGCTCCCTCTGCGCACCTCAGCAACTCTGCTACGTCGCGTCGCTGATAACTCTACAAGAAACCTGCACAAAGAAATCCAGTAAAAACACACCCGAAGACTTATCGAGTTCGATGGAGCGTACACGCCTTAAAATTACCTAATACAGAGAGAAATCTAAAAGGGGTAATGAGCAAACATGTTTCGAGTCGCATAAAAGATTTAAAAAAACATAGACGTGTCTTTGACACAAACTATCAAATTTGACAGAAACTCCTATCGAGGCCGAATAAGAAGTTCAACATTTGCTACAAGGTACATCCTTATGGTAACTGAAAGTACTTGTTTCAATGCCAGTTCGGATTTCGAATAGACATGAAACATACGCTTGAAGTTAGAAAAATACACTAAAAAATTCTTCAGATTAGATCATTTCACGATGAACAGACTTCTACACGGGAGAAAATAATAGAAAATTAAAAACATAAAAAAAGAAAAGGCTTTTCAATAGCTCAACCTACTACCGACTTCCCCATGAAGCAACCGTAGCAGATTCTGCGTGAACCTGTTTCCAATGCATGTACATGCTGACGAGGAGGGCCACTATTATCACATCTAAGGTCCGAGCTACTCACTGCTCACACCGCTATAATGTACACAAAACACTTCTTGCCTCATAATTGGAGATATCCAAATTTCAGTAACAACTAAAACATGCATTCATACACAGTAGTGTAAAAAATCTGTTTTTATGATGTGTCTGTCCATATGGTACATTCATAATAGTCTGCTGAATAAATATTCCAAAGTTTCCCCATTTCCTTGATAACACTTTGCCCGTATCTCAATTCTAGTATTAATATAAAATTCCACCAAGGTTAACCAGTAGCATAATAATTTATTATCTCAGGGAAAAAGAGTGAATCAAGATTCACTGAAGAATATTTAAAAT
Organism: Trinorchestia longiramus; assembly: GCA_006783055.1. NCBI lineage: Eukaryota > Metazoa > Arthropoda > Malacostraca > Amphipoda > Talitridae > Trinorchestia > Trinorchestia longiramus. Next base: position 257,637 of record VCRD01000309.1, read on the forward strand.
TAATTAAAACTCAGCAAAGAAAACTTTTCATGTCAGTACAAACCAGGTATCATTTACAATACTATGATACAAGCTTCAAATGCAGTAACAAATCCTAACTGCAATGAGAACTTTAAAAAAGTTTTTTCTGATTTTTTTTTAATTTATATTCTTCGTATAAGAATACATACCAGCTAAACAAACAACAAAACTGCAATCAGCACAGCTTTGAATTTTGCTTAACCACCAAACGAGCATTTTCTTCCGACAACCAATACATGCAGTTCATTTACGCATCTTCAGATGTACTTCACCAAAAGAAAGGCACTTATTAGAAGTACAACATAAAAAGTGACAGCAGGCTTTAAAACGATTCTACGAGATAGCGTAAGCATCTGTAATGTAACATGATCTAAAGGAGCGAAATAGATGCCTGTAAAAATTATGGTTCATATTGAAAAAAGAAAGGAACCATCAAAGATACATATAACTACACAAGGCAACTATAACTGTGGAAGAGTTATTCATGCACAGACACATTTCAGAAAATTAGGTATTATACTTGCATAATCGGCTCCTTACAAGATTCATTTTTATGCATAAATTTAAACCAAACTCGCACGGCAAATCAGCAGCTTTCAGCGGACATTTTTTATTAGTCAACTCATTTTCAGCATACTTTTTACATTTTAATAGGCACCTACATTGAAGTTCTCATTTTGAGTTCAATACTTTTTGTCAGTCCAATTCTACTCACTGAACAAAATATGATTCACTATGTTAGACCATGACAAGTTAGAGGCTCATCTGATGTCCTGAAATTCCATTGGCTTGCTCAAGAGACGCTCGGGAATTGGAGCTAGAGCACCTCAGCGCATGGTCTGCAAGTGTGGTCGTGTGTGAGAGAGGAGTGAAGTCGTTGGCGAGACCATAAACGGGTCATCATCAGACGGTATCTTTTAATTCTGTCTTCAGTGCTAGCCCAGGCCTCAATAAACTAAGCCCAAACTCACACTAAACACGGACTTTTACTCTAAGCGCACGAGCGTGGAATGGTTACTTCGAGTCCTGGCAGATTCGTGTAGATTGAGAAAGCTTTGAATTGACGGCTGAGAGAAAGAGGGCCGGAAGTTCACAGGCCCACCCATACCAAGATTAGGCAGGATCTTCTCGAGTCAGCAGACTTCAAATAAAACGTAAACTGGTCTGATCAGTTAATTTATAACTGTCTTCATCAACAAGAATCTGCACCTTTCATTAGTGGGTTAAAAAAGTGTGTACTCGTAAACCTGCTAACATAATGTGAATCCACAAGCTTATCGACAAAACAAAAATGTAATGAAATTAGGCACAAGATAGCGTTTCCTATTAAGAGAAAATTAAAAGCTATTCAATACGATAGATATCATTGAAAGGAGCAAGAAAGAATGTCAAAAAATGATTTTTTTCTTTATCAGGGAAGTAGTAGCAGCCGTTCGATCGTGACTTATTGTAACTCATTAAAATTTTACGATAATAAGACGGCAAACACTTCTGCGTTCGTACGAATGAGAGCAAAAAACAGAAGTGTGCAGCTTCCTCAAACCCACGACATGAGCAACATCACCCACGCAATACTCGCTACGCAATCCCTCACCTAAATAGCAACACATATCTTAATATCCAAGTGTCATGAAACAGTCGTACCAAATTATTAAGCCACAGTACATTGGGTATGCGTCTCCTCAGTATAAGGTGCACGAAAAAAAGAACACTATGATGTTGATGCACATCTTTCTTATTTAATGCGAACTTTTTAATCATCCCCAAAGGAACTTCGTTTAATTGTGTGATATTTAGGACTCGCTATACTGTAAATAAAACAATTATTGCAATTATTATTGAAGTTCGGCTTACCTACAATGTTCGCCCACTTACGAGTAACATCATAGAGAAACTCAGCATTGATTCAGTTCAAATGGTGCATCTGAAAAGGAGGCAAAATTTCAGTGTTGCTGACTACTACAAATCCACTTGTCGGTGTATACTGTAGTAGTCGGATTGAGAACAAATGAAACTGTGTGTAGCCGGCAAAAAAGTGGGCTTATTTTAACACCCTTGGAAATCATACATAGAATGATCATCAATAATTCTAGCAGCTTTGGTGTCGGAATTAAGCTGCACAGCACCTTCAGCTTTCCATTGTGATCATCTGAATGAAGCACTATTATCCCAGTTCGAAAACTAACCTGTGGTATTTCGTAAGAAAGTTTATGCATGACAATACTCCGTCCCACTCAGTAAATGCAAATAAGCAATATCTTTCCTCATTTGTTTTTAAAACAACAATATGAAGGCGTGGCCACCGTTTTCGTCAGAATTGAACTCAATTGAAAATTTGTGAGCCATTACAAAGCTCATAATTCATGCAGATGGACGGTAATTGGCTTGAGAAGCAGCATTACAGAATGTTATAAAAGTTGCTTCGAGATCTGTCAGTGATGGAAGAATACAACTAACCGCGTCTTCGAGAACACGTAAGAGATGTTTTATTATTAAGTACTTATCACATTCAACCATTTAATCAATGTTTCTTGTTTCATTAATGTTCATTCTTTAGAATACTAACTTCAACTTTTATTCTGCTTCGGCCAGTAATTATACTAAAATACGTAAAACTAACAGCGTCGTTAACTAAAAACATAGTTTCGGAAAAATTGCACGTTTTCAACGTTCTCAGCATAGGAAAAAATCAATCAACAAATTGAACAAAGTTGATACATAGAATAAATATAAGTTAAATACTCATTCCAATTTCTGAACATGTTTTGAAGAACATTAGATTGGACTACCAACGTGGGTCAAGCTGTACCATTGATATTTTGAGGATAGGTAACATAGCGCAGATAAGGGATTTTTTATGAAAGAATTAAGTACGCTTCAATATTAATGGCGACCTATGTAGGAAAATCCGGGATTGCTAAAGAATCTATGTCGGTATCGGTAAGGATCACTGATGCTATTCGAGTTTCTTTGAAAAATATCCATGATGTATAATTAACAAAAAATATTTAATAATATAGTCAATTGCTGAAAAATAATAGAATGCCTTTAACTATCACTCCACACTTTAGAAGTTCAATGAGATTGTCAAATATCAAGCGCATAAAGACAATTAACTTCATCTAGCATACGAGAAATAGCCAAGAATCCGTGATGCTGTCAAATGTTTTATCAAATGTTCTATAAATTACGCGGTGTGGATTCTTGCGAAACATACGAGAAGCGCGTCAACACTGACTAGGCTGGAGAGAGACGCAGCTCCACGCACCGCTGCTAAACAGATCAAAGCGTTGGTTGTAAGAACCATTCCTTGCGCTGAGTTACGGCACTGAACAAATCTCAGCTGACACACACGCGGGGTTTGGGAACAAGCAAAACAGTAGAACTCTGTCGCTCGCCAACAGCGTGAAACGATTTCTAAATGGGCAAAACTTCAGAAAATTACAACCTAAAATGATATTCTATTTTGAGCAACTCCTACACATACGTAGGCGAAGTAAAATCGGCACGTACGATTTATTTTTGAGCACAAAATAGTCTACAATTGAGAGTCATTGAGGTATATTTCAAGTTGAATTCGTATCGCCTGTTCAACCTTAAACTATCATCTTGATCTGTATTTCAAGGAAATATTTTCATTGACTTAGATGTTTGTAAACATATTACTTATACATAATGCGTGTAGATATTCTGTATGAACACATACAAATAGACGATACATACAGGGTCCAGTAAAAATATATATACACATTTGAGGAAAACAAAAACCCCGTATAAACATATGCATAACAAATTTATTCAGACTTTACAACATTAACACAAGTTTCTCTTGGACTCGACACCTACGAGGGATGTTCATTGTGTAAGACATTAGCTTCCAAACATGAAGCCGTATACAGGCTTAGATTGTATCACATGTTCATCAATGCATTTTAATGTGTTGAAATGGGTCTTTCCTATGGTAGAATAGGTGGTAGTCCTTGTAACACCTGAAGTCCGATCATAAGCCTACTTCTATTGAAGTCGAGAAGTTTTACAACGATACTGAAAATTAAGGAAGAAGCTCTTACACCCATACTACGGCTTAGTTATCCGCCAGAAACGGCGCATTTCTGGTGAGCTTCAACCGTACGTTTCAGTTCGCCACACAACACAGCTGATCACTTTGACCCATTAATATGAAGCTACGAAAAAAAGGAGAAACTCTAATAACAAAGTCAATAAAAAGTTTAAACAAATGATAATCCTCAAGTGGTGAAAATAGGCTAACTACGAACACACTTCTTAGTCCAGTAATTTTCCTCTAAATTACGTTAAACAATACCTAAGGTGACAATTATTCAGCTAACTTCCTCAAACACAAATATTTCGAACGCTAATCCCTGCTTTGATTTTGTTTGGAAAACTAAATCAACAATCGTCAACACTTGCAATATCATTCAACATTATTTCACAAGAGAATCGTTTTTCGATAATTCCGCTCATCTAACAATAATATTGCAGTAAAAATGAAAAGAGTCAATTTATATGAAATGTATACTCATCAACCGATAAAATACGGGAATGAACAAGAACCTGTGAACATGTGCAAATATTCAATTCGTACTTTTTTGTGGGACAGGGGAGGAATGGCGGCAGGACTACAGTAGGTCGTGACTACTACTGGAGTAAAACAGAAATCACACTCCTTCCACAATTCTTTCGATATTCATAGTCATATTGTAAATCAGTAACGACAAAGAAAATCGAACACAAATAAAAAAAGAGATAATGATTGTTAAAAAATATTCAAGCTTAACAAAAGTTTGTTTGACATGTGAGCGGCAATGCGGCCAAAGAAGATAACAGACAAAATTTAAAGTGAGAGAAGCAGTTGGGGATCAAGTTTGAGAACCCTACGTAAATATTTACTTCCCGCCCAAGTATGCGCCTCATCTCCGCTAAAGTAAGCCATTTTTTACTGCCATGCCAAGAGGCAAATGTGAGCGCATACAATGGATTTTGAAAACAAAAATGAAGCTATTTTCTTCGTTCACGAACAATGCTTCGCACGCATAAATGATTCAATCAGGGAGATTTTGTTTTCTATTGAATACATTAGATCATTAAGACTTCTAGGTGGTGCTTCTGTTTGCACTGATTTGGCGCAGCATGAGCATACGCAGACGATAACAAAGGAACCTTGAATCTAGATGAGACGTTACCGACATCCAGAAAGAAGAGTTGAACTCTGTCAGTACAGTAGTCAAGAATTAGAATATAGTCGAATCTGTACGGAACAGAATTAATGGTTTCCGAATGCTGTGAACTCAGTTTGTTAACCTAATAAATACAAAAATCAAAGTTCGTCATGAAGGAGCATATCGTTCATGGTACTAGGAAAATGTAAGTTAACCCTATATGTCATGTACTCCCTGCAAGACGACCGGTTTACAAATGATAGATGAGCGTAGTATGTAGTAATTAGCTGCTCCAGCTACCACCTAGAGATAGAGCCCATTGTAGCACGATAAAGCTACTAGACACGCACCTCTTGCTGAAATGTCAGTTAATTAACATTAAAAAACATGCAAATGCACTAAGACTTACAAACGCGACTATTCATCAATAATGTTGGGTGAAAACTTCGTTCTTTGTTGTTTTCACAACGCCTGGACGTGAGAGAGATTAAGTACTTGAGGAGGGTTGTGGGAGATTAAGCGCTTATATAGAAGCGCTAAGGAGGACTGAAGTGGTGTGAGTAGCCCGATAAAATACAGATTGCAGTCTTGAAGCGGTTTGCATATTGAGAGAATGAATGAGCGGCGTTCAGTTAAAGGTTAGAAATAGGCAGACATTTGGATGTGATGTACCAAGTAAGAATTTCACTTGAAAGAATCGCAAAGGTACGCGCTTGAGACTATAATGAATGCCAAGTGCGAATAAGGTAGTTGATTTTGATGCTGCTCTACAGCACGAGGCCTGTCCCTCTCATTGTCTCCTTGGTTAAGGAGTTAAAATACATGAGGAAGAGTCCATTGCACTGAACGATAGTTAAGTCACAGACAATTTTTTGGACCAAGTCGCAATTGTTCTGTGACACATGCACAAAGAATCCTATGTGTACTCTCCTCTGGGATGAGTCACCAATCCTCTATGAAGGGAAATTGTCATGTACATCATCTCATTGAAAATTGAATTACATCATAATCTGAAGATGGAATGAAGACTTATCGTTAGCACAGCTGATGACTCGATAGCAATAGAAGCGCCTACATTGAGGAGCTAAGTCGCGTGAGTCTGTTCAGTTTCTCGCATCGATTGGGAGATTTACAATTGAGCACGAACTTGCAGTAAAAATGCCTTCACACAGTTTACGGCACACAATCGTATTGTACACAGAGACCAGGCACTTCAATGTGGTAGAAAAGGAAGCTATTAATTAAAGAAAACAGCGAACAGAAGCACGCAGGCCTACGGCCGTGATTGAAGTGGGCAAATTAAAACCTTCTAAACATCGAAGAAAAATCATTAGTACAACCAACACACACTGAGCGCCAGGTGAAGGATGGCAGGATGTGCTTAGACCTCTGGTTTGCAATATGAACTTCCCGATTGTGGGATCAGCTCAATAATACTACAGAAACAACCTAATGCTAGCGTCATCAGTATATTCTATTTCTCTCTCTGGTCGGAAACAGTGGGTGCAGATAGAAAAAAACCCTAAAAATGTAACTCTTGCATTATAATTTCGACGTTACACACTATACCTTGAAGACGTGCAAGAAACGAAGATAAAGAATTCATTTAAAAAAATGCATTTTTCTTCAAATTTACTTGGTCTTTTAAGACGATCTTCAGATCTTTCTAGGAGGGCTTGCACGACAGCTGTAGATTCTTTGTTTGTTAATTCGTACTTTTTAAGCCGTTCATTACCTCCTGCAGTGTCTTCTGGTTCGTTTTTTACCCCGATGTTAAAGCGAGTGGTCTGAAAATTCCTGTATTCTTTCCTTGAATACAAATTCTTCATTTTTTAAATTTTTTTGAAGAGATCGTGCTCTTTGTTCCTCAAGAGGATCTGAAAGAAAGCAGCGTATGCACTAGTTTTAGCACACACCAGGCTGTTTTTCACTCCCACAGCTAATGAATCGTCATAAAAACACTACGAGCCATAATTTTTTTTCCGACTGAACACCCACCAACTGTAACCGACGAGAGGGAGCAAGTTCTTCCGCATGCTGATTCCTACTAACCGTCACAGTTTACAATACACTCTACAGGCCCTGACTTGATGTTTAACATAATAATAACGAATTATACATCGAACAAACGTAAAACTAACACAAATGGGGATTTTTTGAGTTTTCAAAAAAGAACTTTCTCAGGAAATAGTACACATTTTGTAAGAAAATTAAAAGTGTAAACTATATTGAACTTAATTAAAAACTATTATATTATGTTTTCAACTCCACGATGTATATTTAACACTCAAAAAACAGTTTGGAAGCTTATAAGAATTATCACAGGGCATCACTCAATATTTCAATTGGGCCACTGAGCTCTTGATGTTTTCACTTTATTTCCGTGAAACTACGACGCACTTGAAAATGAATTTTAAAAATTCTAGGATAAAAGTAACGCGATTTCTGCATAAGAAATACATCATCTGATGACTAACACGATAAGCAGTTACCAAAAACACATTAAAAGTTGACCAAACACATATTGCCATTGACATTTATTCTTAACATCCTATGCTAAATCAAGGGAGGTTTTGATGATAAACGTGTCGTGATAAATTGAAGTTCCATGAAGAACATGGCAGCTCATGCGCCACACACTGGGCAGGCAAGCAGCGAACACGAACCAGTTGAGCATAAACTTCCCCATTTGGGGAGTGTGTAGAGTAAATAAGCATCTTGTGACGGTGCCGCGAACGCTTCGACGAGGGGAGTCCGTAACGAACTGCTGGGCTAAACGCCGTACTCCGGCAACAAACAACCAGCGCGCACCAAGCATTCACGCCTCATCATGAACTTGACATCACATCACTACAGTGCAAGGTGAGCCGAGATAAAAGTTAACACGTATCTGGCTCCACTGTGGAAACTGTTCCCCGAAAAAAGCTGCGACACCCAGTAAGAGTAAATCTCATCCTAGGACACACACTGAAACAATCAAAACCATATCCCTAGCCTGGCCCCCTCAGAAAACGGGTGTCGGGTATCAGCCAGCGTCGTTTTTCTCAAGTCGAGCTAGAGAACAACCGACAAACACATACACAGAGAGTTAACAGATTCTGCCATCAAAATGGCCGAGGAAAATCCACGGAGAGTACAAACAGAGGTGAGTAGTCAACTTATTTTTGCTTCTATCTTAAACAATATCTTAAAAATGATAAGTAGATTACGTTTAGCGGCTAGTTACCTTACTGAAATCACTCGTGTAATTTGTAGCTTCTTGTAACACCAGAAGAAGTAACGTTTTCCTATTCAGAGCTAGCTAGACGTTGGTTCCTTTACAGTGACGCACAGGTATGGTTATTTATGTTAACGAATAACATCTTTCGAGCATTGTTTATTCTATATGAGAAGAAGTAATCTCCAATGCATTGAATTGGTAAACTTACACACGCTTCTTGATTGCGTTGTATCTTGGGAAAAAGCCCTCAGACGAGCGATTTCTAGTATTAAGCTTCAGTTTTGTCCCCACTAGCCCACATAGCGTAAGTGTGCAGGTCAAACTTCTCTAAGCACTGCTGCGGCGTAGTGACAGTCACGAAACCACAGATGTTCAACGGTGCCACTTGCTCACACCTACACAAACAAGCGCAGTCAATAAAATAAAATATGGCATGGACTGCAACCGCAGACCTGCTTATCAACTCCGTTAACGTGCAAAGTTATACGAACAATAAAGTAAGAGCCAAATTGTCAGCATAATAGACCAAATATTTTCGTCAGCAAATAATCACTATAAACTAAGTGAATCAATGCCATCATGAAGAAGCAGGGAATTAGATCAGCAAAACAGAATAATATGCAATAAACAATAAGACTGACAATTATTAGCTCGTTGAAACATTAAACACAGAAGAATATAGCAATTTATTTCGTTCATGTCTACCAACCTTACATGTGAAAAATTAAGTTAATCGTTGGAAGAAAATATATGGAATGAAAAATAATTTCGACTAACTGTGTTAATAATGGAATATTCAATAGTTAATACCGTGAGTGTGAGTGGCCAAACAACTGTGTTGATAGTGAAAGGTAAAACAAAACCTGTGCCTAAGATAAGAGTACAAAACATCTGTAAACATCTATATACTGCGTGTTGTATTAGTATCAAGTATAGTAACCTAGCTATTTTGATATATGCCAATGGTGTGAGTTTGAACATAGAGTATGTAAAATGCTCATACTATCGACATTGAGCATATACTAATGACAACAGCATATATTGAACTAACGATAAAATCATTTACCAGTATTTTCGCAGCAACCAGGCTCTAGACTTGAGCTCTACTCACATTCCTCAGAGGGACCGACCACGGCGTGAGAACGAACTAGACGAAACTCGGATCAGTGAATTTCGCAGAACAGAAACAGGATTTCAAGATTGGTCGACTCACGATGAGGTGGATTAAATCTTCGCGACTCTGACAGCACAATATAAATCTGGCCCGTACATATGTACACATGAACAACACGGGTGATTCACTCTATAAATATATTATCTAAGAATCCATTGAAAACCTTTTGGAGTATAGGATAATTCATATAACTCCTAAGAATATAAACCCGTACACAAGCTTACTCCTTAAAATTTTACCAATAATTAAAGACTAAGCTGTAGAAATAAAATATTCAGTAGCCCTTTATGTTATTTGAAAAGATTCTTTGAGACAAATGAACGTCAGTATAGCATACACAACTCCTCTAATGTGTTATTGGTTATTTCCGACAAACAGGCGAAGATCTTTCTAAATATTATACAAGAACCGTCTTTCGCTACTCTGCAATCGTAAATCTTCTAGACTTCCTTTATTTATTATCAGCAGATTTACTCTAAGCGATGTCAGTAAACAGGGGAAGTGGAGACCAGAGCTCCGGCGTCTGGCTGCAACTGCTTGCGTTGCCAGGTTTGCCTAGAAGAGCTGTCCTCGCCGTCTTCTTTGCGGCTATTTGCTGGGTAGTAAGTGCAGAACAGGAATTTCCCTATTTAGGACGCATTCTTCTGTCACAGCGCCTGAAAGCCGCACTCACTGCAATTGGCGGACCGAGCAGAGAAACTAGGCGGCTCCAGAGAGGCGGAAAACAGACAACTTAGTTCGGCGAGTTCCGTGGCTTACGTTAACTGAGCTTCGCACCACCAACAACTTCATTCGTGCAACGCGACTAGCACAGATTTACTTCGGTCGATAAAAACTCTTGAAGGAATGCATTTCACTGTCAGTAAAGGATTTGACCTGCGTTAAAACAGTGCAACTGTGATTGTAGTGCATCCAGGGAACTACATATTGGGTTTGCAGTGGAAATTGGTTACACTTAGATTCTGAACGCTGTTAATGTCTGTTTGAAACTGCATTCAATAACACACATCGCTCAACAAAATGGGGCGAAAAACGATTTTATTAGAGACAAAAAAGTCGAGTAGTTTCTGCCTCAGAGTCTATGCTAACTTGAAGGTCAACGCGAAGAGAACTATCGCTTCATGATTACAAATCGCATCCAGGCCATACACAAGCAGCTACAAAAGAGAATGACTTGCAACACTGCAATATATTCAATACCAATAGCAAGCAAAAAACTATACAACTTAAATTAATTAAGAAACTTACCGGTAATGTATCATATTGTCATCAAGACTAAGATTTATTTCGTAAAGACTATGGGGTTCACTTTATATTAAATTGAGCACAAGCTTCAGCGTTATGGGAGATGCATGAACGATCAAGAAAATCCTCAAAAAAAACGCGGGCCTTGATTAGCGGCGTCGAGTATTTTATTGTGTAACTTAACTATAGCTGACAATTTCTTCTGCTTCTTTTATCTTTAATTCCTTTAATGGAACAGCATATCGCAACTATAATCAACAACCAAACATTGATGAAGGTACTTATACAGGTATGAGAGTAAACACTTTTACACCAAAAATCTTAAATTCTATTTCATCATTCATAACCCAGTCGAAATATTGGAAGACAATCATTAAAATGAGATGCTTATGAAACTTCTCATTTAACTTTTGAGTTCTGCAGACTGAATTTTCTGGACCGTGTTGTTTATGATGAAGTCCAAACGGAAAAATCCACACGCGAAGGTGACATGCAAATCAGCTGATATAGTAATTCCAGTATCTGTCACTGATTATTACCACTAACAATGCAATATTCTATCATATTACGATACCTTCCTTTGATCATTCTCATAACGTAATGTATGACTTCAGTTTGGAGGGATTCGTGCCTTTGTTTTTTAATCCGCTCCTATTCCGTATTGTAAAAACATGTATATGAATAATTATAGTTCACAAGAAATTTAAACTGAAACGCGACAAATCTATAAAAGCATAAATCGTAGAAACCTACTGATGAGGACTGCACAATACACTTCATGAGTGGCACGTACTAGATGGTAGCAACTTATTCTGAAAATTGTTCAAAAGAATTTATGGTTAAGGTGGCATAGAGAGGCAAGTATCACCAGCTTGGTCGACTGGTGAGCGAGTCTGCTTGCGAGCGGAAAGACCCGGGTTCGAATCCCGCTGCCGGCATGGTTGAAGCGGCTAGAAATACGGCATGGGACTTGGGTAAAACAACCGAATAATTATCGAAGTAATTATTCGACCCAAGAATGGGCCAGAAGGTTCGTTCCTATAGCCTCATTCTATTCTATTCTATTCTATTCTATTCTATTCTAAGTGCTCAAAATTGCACTCGATAAATCACGTGGCGCACACAACTTTTGTTTCAAGTGTCGTTAAACAATTTAAAATTTGTGATAAATGTAAAATTTTCTCCTTAAATTTCACCAGGCCGATAACAACTGCATTTGGCAAACATGTTGTAGGACTGTAAACCTCTTCAGATATGACAAATGATTAATTTCATTTCGGTAACTCGCTTCAATTAATCATTCATACCCTGAAGGTACTGCATAATTAGTAGTAATAGATTTCAAGGTTGTTGGATAGCAGTAAAAAATTGAACCAGTGAACATTGGAGCGTCTGTTATCGCATCAGAGGACTATTATGTGAGCCCTACTTGGTGAGCAGAACATAGCAAGCGGCACAACTGTGCAGCCAAGTACGCTCTGCCCTTGTACGGTTGGGCGGCCATCGAAGAGCCGTCTGCGGAATGTCGCTGCCGAGACTCTCGTCGCAGCTGTCCCTTTTTCCATATGTTAGCGATAGACCGATTCAAGCTCTTTCAAACAAGACACTAGAAAAATTTAGTGCCATTACAAAACGAACTTTAGCAATTCTTTGGTCTTATCCTAGCAGAAACCAGAGACTAGAACTCCAATTTCGCGAGTTCTTAACTCCTTGCTGTCGTAAAAATGGAGAGTAATGAAAACCCTTCCCGAGACCAGTTGTTCTGTTCCCATCGCATGCAGCCCCTGTGCTTAGCTCACAACTTAGCAAGAAGTTTGATGATCGAAATATTAAAAAAAAGAGCGGGCAATTAAGGATGACCGAAATTACTCAACAAATTCTTATCTGGTCACTCATCTGACAAAGTCAAATCCAAGTTCCCCGATTTCAAAGGGATTGCTCACTCTAGTTTACAATTATTGGCTATTAAAGTGAGGATAAAACATAAATTAGAACGGAAGCAGTGCAAGAAATATGTTTCATGGTCCACCAGCCACTTCCACCAGAGAAGTGCAGATGGGAGACAAGAGATGGCATAACACCGTAACATATGGCAGACACCAGCAAAAAGTGCATCATCTCACTGCAAATAGCTAGGAATGCAGAGGAAGAGCTTCAATTCTTTATAGTACTCTGACGAGGACAAGTATAATATATCCATTTAAACCCGTATAAAACTCAAGATTTCTGCACATTCCTCAACAAAAACTTTCATCGGACCCGGTGAGAGGACGTTTCGACAGGCAAAACACGCAATAATAAAGTAGGCATACGATCAGGACCCTTTTGCATTTTTACAAGCACGTCTCATATGACGAAAGATAACTTGCCAAGGATAGAAAAGTGGAGGACAATTGTACAATGAGTTAGGTTATGCTTTCATCAGAGATGCCTAGTGATACAAAAGCCACGCAAATATGTTGCCTGGCTGCACATTTTGAGAAAATTGGGAATAAATGGATCCATTAACTAGTGATGGGGGCAATTAATCGGAATCGGCGTCGGATATCGGAATATCGGAGGTTTCTCGTTACATCGGAATCAGCATCGGAGTTCCAAATTTTAAGGCCATTTTCGATTCTTAAAACGATTCCTAAATCTTACGAGTAATGACTACTGAATAAAATAAAAAACTGAAAACAATTATTTCAATAATTAGTTGAAGAATAATAGGTTCCAAAACTCTAGTGCATTATATGACTCAATTGAATCAAAAATTAAAAAAACAATAGATTTAATGATTAAATTTTTTGTGATTTTTTCGGAATAAATTGATTTGTGTTTCTGTAAGACCTTTGCTAGAGATGATTGAAAGTTAATGTTAAAAAGGTGAAAATGAACTTAGGGAAACCGTACTTATCAAAGTACTTGGATAAATTGCCATAAAAATAGAAAACATAATACGGATCGGAAATCGTATCGAAATTGTTAAAGTTAGATAAAATCGATATCGGCTACTGAACCATTGAAGACTTTGGTATCGTCCTATCATTTCCATGAACAGTTTGTTCTGCACACAGGACTAGGAGGAAGTAGTTTTGAAACGCTGTTACATATTTCCTCTCAAATAAGTGCTAAAATAAAACATAAAAAATACAGCAGTTCATCGCCAGTTATTTCAACTCCACCGTAAATTCAAAAATCTTTTCATATACATCGACGTGTTGGGCAATCTTATCAAACAAAATTGCACCCAAATTCTGCTAATCCTCAGACATGATAAAATGTCGTTACAGGCTTCATAAACATTTTTCTCGTTTATAGGACGGGTTACCATTTCATGTGACATTCAACACAAAAATGTAAGAAACAATTATCAACAGTGAATAGACAGACGTTGTTGTCCACTGTGGGGTACCAGGACATCGGGGCATATGAAATTCAGCATTACCTAAGTTACAACGATCAGAATTACCCAGATTAAATCCAAGAACCAGAGAGAAAAACCGGTGTTTCATTTCCTTGAGAAGGATCTGCTACGATAATGTCCTACACAACTATGATAAAATTACAGTTTGAGTTGAGAAATTTACCATCCTCCTTCAAGAAAATCTAACTGACTAATTGCAACAAATATGATTGAGACCACAAAAATAAAGCACGGGGACAATACTGCCGCATCTAATACAGCGCGATCATACCCACTCTGATCACACTACGTTGCGTACGCACTCCTGTGAATTATTTCACATTGAAAACCAATTCGCACACAGTTCACCCATAAAAGAGAATCCAACATCCACTGCATAGTGTGTTTAAGTTGATCCACACTAACAGCATCAAAATAATGCTAACTCCTAAAGCGCAGACTCAGTAACTTGAGAATGTCCACTCCGAGTGGCTGACGTATAGAAACTATGAAAGCTGATACAGCAGAATGTGTAGCCTAAACAACTAGTGAGCTTCACTTGAACAAAGCGTGACGAGTGAACGCCCTTCAAATAGTATAGGTCACATTAATCAAAGAAAATTATAATCACTGGCATATAGTTCGTTTAATATCAAATGCAGCGTAGTAAGGGGAGAAGAAGTGGTCAGAAATATGTTCATGCTATATTTGTATATACGAGTAGTAGAGTTCAAGCAACAACAATTCGACAAAGAAAATGGAGAACATGCTGACAAGCATCAAGATCACACACTTGAAAGAGAATTATTTTGCATAAATATTAAACGAAACGCAATTGGAAATCCAAGGAGGTAAATCTATAAAATTTTACAAACTGCTTTCATTGGAATCAAAACAAAATTTAACATTAACAAATGAATCAAAATTTAGCCACCGTATGAGTTCAAACTGTGTTTTAACAGTGGCAGGCGATAGCAGCTAACTAGGACAGACAAAATTAGTAAGCCTCCTCAAGCACAGCTCAGCAAAGCTACACATTTCTTCAAACCCGGCCTAGCCATCAAGATACGCTAAATGATCATCCCTACAGCACAGACGTCAGGGATATCCATACACCATTTACTGGACTTGAAAAAAATAGGCCTTTTTTTCTTACACAGGGTTTTACCGCATTTTTGATTAATTAAGGTGATCATCTTATTATCACTTATTAAAGTTATGGTGACACGAGTGCGAAACTTTTGTGCTTCGACGTGTACAGAGAGAAAGAACCATAAGTAATGGCTTCCAGCCAAACATTTCATCAAGCAAAAGTCTCTGCGTCGCTTGGAAGCTTCATGCTTATTCATTTGAAGAACTGAACGTCATTCCAGTATGTGTGCTACAAAAGCCCTAGATTCACTGCATATCGCTAAGACGACTCAACAAAGATCCAAACGCAGCTCTGAAGAGTGTATAGCGACTAGACAGGAGCAGGCAAAAGCTCTTGCAGCTGCTGCAACCGAACACCGAAGTAATGCAAGAGACCACCGGCATCCCAGCCAGTAGTTGACATGCTCTCCTGCTCTAACACTGAACTATGGTCATCTAGAGAGTGGCCTGCACCATTCAAACATCAACATACTGCGAGGGTGGCTGAGAATATTGATTAAACTGTCACTGACAAACGTGTTTCCTTTCAAACAAAACGGAACGAAGAAAATAATATGTAACAAAAATAAATTTAAGCTATAAAGTGAAAAAACGTAAGTTAAACATGGGATAAAAAAAGTTTAAAGAACGTTACTGCAACTGGTGAAGCGCTCGTCACTTATATGAACTACATCCAAACGCTGAAAAAGAATTGATTTTTTTAAATAACTTCATGGGTTTATTTATCACATATTGCTAAAACTATGTTAAAATAAAGACTCTAATTACCCGCGGTGTACTAGTTTCTGCAATTTGTGATCGTACGAAATCGAACAAAATTGTACTCATGACGTTTGCCCTCAGCTTCGAAAGGAATCGAAGCCCAAGATTTCGCTACAAATTTCAGATGGAGGTTGAAAGCTCCAGTTACAGGACGGTCAGAGAGAACCCATTCTCCTGGGAGGAACGTTTCACCCGAGGCTATCTTAAGGAAGTTCTAACTCCTAATAGTGAAGTCTGTTGCTTTTTGGTAAACATTTCTGGTGTAAGACATTCCGTCAGGGAGCAAAATTGTGTGCTGGGCTCACAGAATAAAAGACCCATTCAAATAAACATAGATCCTGAACTAAACGACTTATCATACATCGAAGTCATCCATTGTTCTAGTCAATGTCATCCATTGAAGGGACCAAAAAAAGATGGACTGACTTCTAAGCTGGAACGACATTTAATACGTCAAGACCAGATCTCAATGTTTTGAACTACGTAACATATTTAGTCGCACTAGCGAGATGAGATCAAGAGTGAATTAAACAATTCCACATCAGTGCTGTAACACAACACAATGAAAGCTTGGCAGAATATTAAATTGAATTTGAGCGTTTTCTCTACATGACGCATCGATGCATACTGTAGTTTCTTTTGTACTAAAATAGAACCGAGAAAAATAACTATAAATTGTTTGCAGAGACCTGCTTCTGAAATACAGAAAAAAGTTATAGTTCATAAATCATGTAAAGAGAATGAAATGAACACATCAATCTGAAACAGCAAAATTTCCCTTGAAATTTACCCACACGTTGGTAGATTGAATCAGTGCTAGTGTAACGTGAAGAGGTTAAAATATTGACAAGAATGCAATTGATGAACTTGGTACCAATAGAACTTAATTCAACTTGATACAAAACTGACCACTATAAAGCGAACGCTTGTCCGTGTTCATGATTGTTTCTCCAATAGAAGCCGATGATGAAAGACAGAGAGGACAGCATTTCTCAGTGTAAAAAAAAGATCCCGCGTCCACCAATCTAACGAAAGGAAAAGGAAGAAGAGCGAATGAATAACCAGGCCAATCCCTAATTAATAAGCTCATACAACCAGCGTGACTGCCTACTGTGTATAACTTAGAATACTCATGAGACTCAAAGATATCGTGACCAAGAAAGCTTAGTAGCATATTTGTGAAGGCATGAATGAAACACAAACTGCAATAATCTGTGAATATTGTACTGGACGTATTGAACGTTACAACTACCTAGTTTCATATCTAAATAAGCTAATAAAACCATCACTTAGGACTTAGAGTAAGCAAAAATTTGATGTTGTCGATCATCCACAGCCTGATTCAACTCAATTCTCACGAGGAAACTTTCATTTGGAAGATATTAGACTTCACAAACGTGTCTAACAAATATAATTAACTATTCAAATCATTACTGAAGTAATAAATTTTCCACACAAGTGGTTGTGAGCCTCTGAAAGAGTCATATGTACAAGGTACACTGACCGAGTATTCAGAACACTTGAGCACCAAGCCACCAATATATGCTGACCAGAACACTCGTTGCTCAGACATGTTATATTCTTTTGAAAAATGCACAAAAATCTAATACAAAACGAATCGAATTCTGGGTTTGAGGTCAATTCTTCTCTGTGCCGCATACCAAATAAACTTGTCAAAGTTGCTAGCATTTAATTAAATGCTTCAATAAAAAATATATCCCACTGAGTTTGAACGCAATTTCAATTAAATGAATACATCCTCACACAACGGCATGTCAATACTGACATTCCATGACTCAGATGTTGACGCCAACGTTCTCCGAATGTTCTTTTTATTCAATTTGCTTTTTAAGGAGAGAAAAACCTCAGTAAGCAAATGAGGGATGCGCTCTCTGCCACAACACACAGATTAAATCTTGGACCAACAATAAAAATTTATACAAGCTTCTCTGGCAGTAATGAGTGCAAGGAATTGGCTGAAAAATCACTAGTCTAGAGACAGCATGAAAAAACCACACGAAAGTGCAGCCAAAACGTTAATGAGGGAGGCAATTATCGAGTAATTGTGGTGCTTCTAAAAATTATCTCTTGGATCAAAGAACAGTATCAGTAACAAAGGTGAATAGCACAATATACATATAGGAAGAAATATCAATTTTTAATGTATAGAAATATGATTTGAAGAATTCGTAATGTACCCTTGTTGGCATTGTTTCATTGAAGCTTTTAAATCAGGATACATTTTTTTACAGATAATACACAAAAACGAGGGAAAATATCATGAAACGTAAAGAAAGAAGTGTCATAAGAAGAGCAGATCTTCATAGAGCTGACGCGAGTACTTCGATGCAACGGCCAGAGCATGCGGTTGATAGGCCCGAAATAACAGGAAGGGCTGCCGCACAGTCAACCTCAAGTACGAAAAGAACGCGACGGCAGTTCTCAGTTTCCATTAACCGCATTCTTCCTGGGCCAAATCTCAAGAAAGAGAAAAACGAAATACCGAACTTTCATCGGCAAGTTCGTCATGTGCAAAGTTGCGTGGTAGGAATTCTTACAATACGAAAGAGTGTTTGATGAAAATAAGTTAATCTTGTGGTAATTATCTACTCGGCGACGAAAAAAAGTACTGCTGTCGTGTTGGGGGACCTGCAGAATTTAGGAGAAGAACAAATTCCTCATAAACGCAATATGCATAAAAGTTAGCATGGAGTACTGCGCAAGAACAACAAATACGTTAATAACAGAACCCGAGAAAGATTTTAAATGATTCTTATTATGGAGAAAATCCAAGTACATAGTTATATAAAGTTCAGTAAGCACAAATGAAGTTGAGAAATAAACACGTTCATTTCACTACTGTTAAGTCGCCTGACATGTTTCAAATTAATTAGCCTTTCAAAAATAATTCAGCATAGTCAGTCAAAACATATAAGAAACAATAAAAAAAGGAGGAAGGAAAACAAGTTTTTAAAAAAATGGTATATAAATAAACAACATACTTTCATTGGTAATCGATCACTTCAATTTCAATCACGCACAAATCAATAATAAAACTTCTCAAGTTCAAGCGCGTAGTGACCGAGACATTTTAAAAGTCAAGCACATCACAAAAATAAGAAACATGTCACATGCAACTAAAAACTGATGATGAATTCGTTTAAGAAGAAATCAGCCGTCCCCTTCTTCCTCCTCCTCGTCCGCTAATAAACAAGCCTAAGAGCTAGCTGCCTGACTACGCTGTTGTGTAAGGGTAGGTCACAGAGAAGCTTTCAGAGCGGCAGTTCTGATGTGAAAGAGAAAGAGAAGAAAACATATGTGAGCGCCGAACGCGTCGGTGTTCCAACTCCGTATATAGCGTGAGCCCTGACCAAGTCCCGCTCAAAATAGGGCGCTCAAGTACTTGTTCCACGTCGAACTCACGCTACGAACATGAACGCAGTTGCTATTGGAAAGCAACGAAGACATGGCAGGTAACCACAAGTCATATGTCAGTCCCAATCCATGACTATGGTAGACAAAGTAAAGGTATCTATCTTGTGATTCTCAAGATATTACTCGTATGTAGGGCTTCACTATAGTACCTAATTAAAAAAACTTTCTATAATGGTAGTGCACATTCTATTGGAGACGAAAAACCAAAGAATGAAGCACAGCAGACAGAACAGCATTGACAGAGCTGCACGATATCCAGGTACAGTCGACAAAAAATCTCGACTGCCCCTACATACAAAGCGTCGGTCACGACGGTGGGAAGCTGGGCTCTCCCCTATACCTCATGTACGTTACTCTCCGCTCACTTCTCTGAGGGGCTTCTCAGAAAACTGTTAAATGAGTCTGGTGCTTATGGTTTAACACGTTGACTCCGATTGCCTGATTGGTGTAAAACTTCACTTTGTACGCATAGTCACTAGAAGGATCTGAAAAAAATTACAGAACCCTCAGTGGTACACATACGTACCACTTCGGAGTCAACGTGTTAATGTATCTTTCGACTCTCTAGTAACTAAATTGGCGATTGAATACGAGAGCGTGCACAAAATCCCGAATGAACAGCAGCAGGATAAATTTCGGGCGAACCGAGCACGCTTAAAAGTTGACCGGATTTCGAGGGCATGAAAAATTATGCGTAAACTACAATTACCAACGCTTATGAATATTAACCCTTTAGCGACTAAAAGGACAATTCGGTCGTCTTTCACGGTCTTTGGGAGAATTGTTCTAATAATTAAACAGTGAGCAATATGAGGTTGCTACTGGGTTTGAACGCGGTGGCATGTTACAGCGTCGTTCTTTTGGCTGCCTGGCTCTCAGCGTGCTTCATTGCATCAGTGTACAGACGGTCTTTGTGAGCTCAGACGTAGAAACTAGAAAAACAAATTGGTCCCTAAAGGATTAACTAAACTACGAGGAACGTAATAGGGGGAGATTGGGATTTCAGACCTTTAGACAAATTCATCGGGAAAAATGACTGCACTTGCCAGTGAAATAAGGCCTATCTTAACACGTTTGTTGCGATGCGACCCACCGGTGGGTCACTCAGGTTAGGTTCTGTAATTTTTTCAAAGCTTTCTAGTGACTGTATGTACAAAGTAAAGATTTGCACCAGCTAGGCAATCGCAACAAACGTGTTAAGGTAGTTATCAGCAGGGGTGGAGGAATTTATGCAATCATGGAAAAATGAACTCAGCTGTAGTTCGTCAGACGTTTAGTCCCACACCTTCGTAGCCGACTGAACCTAGTTTCAGTTCCTATAGAATCTGTCTGTTCTGTCACTAGCAAGCCTTCCGTTAAACTTGTTCTTTGATTAGGATATCGTTCGGCATTGTATCTTTTTGATAATTGTAAATTATTATTATTACTAAATTCTTCATACATACATATTTATTTTTCCGCCTTAAATAACGGTTACGCAAGAGTCTAAACTCTAAAGCCATTCCCTGATAGATCCTTAGGGCTAGAAATTATGCCCTTAGAGCATAGTAAATTTTTAGGAAACTCAATTTTAAAGCTCAGCTTCTTACAAAACAAAATGATGAATGCACTCCCCAGTATCATGAAGACCTTTTACTAAATGAAGCGATCGTTTGCTGACGAACATCACGCAAGTCGGTCTACAGGAACTAACCCTTTTACCCACGCAAATTAAAGTAAACAATTGACGCATTTCGACATCGAACTATTCATAAAATCTGTGTTTTTTCAAACTATAACAGCACCTGCGCCTCAAACCGTCCAACTAACATTCTAGGAAAAAAGTAATTCGCACAATACAGAGTGTACCATCAAGACACAGTTAAAATTCCACAACTGTTTTAGAACGCAAAACATCACGTTTAGGCTAAATTTTGCTTTAAAACGTATGTACAAATTCAACGAAAAATCGGTGATTCCCTAAAATAAGGTCCAATTGATCGCACAACAACCCATAAGAAGCATAAATGTACTCTAATTACTTACTTCCCCAACCTCTTTGAGATCACAAGATATAAACATTATGGATTTCAAATAAAATTGTACGTACTTTACTCCCAGTAGAATATAAGCAATAAATTAAGCAGGAGGCGCGTCTCTTCAAGCACAAGTTACCTGTGTTGCCACCAGGACTCGGCCTCCAGCAGTGGATTAAGTGTGACGCTATAGTGGAAAAAGGTAAATTTAATAATTTCGACCCAGTTCGTTCTCCAAAACCTGAATAAATTTAGACTAAGCGTTTACTCGTACTTTCAAATGCCAGTAAAAACATCTTCCACGATGATGATAACACTGTTTAACTTTAAAAGTTGTGAGACAAATAGGGTTGAGAAACACGAATTAATAGAGCACTTACTTGTCGGGCACTCTAGAAAATGAACATAGAAAAACGTTCAAATTGTAGGCCGCAAAATACTTCACGTTCACAGTGCCGGCGTGACGCCCGAAACAACAGAACCGCCAACAAAATTTTATCCCACGCTTTACGTGACCACAAATAATATTTGAAAGAGCGGTTGCCTCAAGACACAAACTATTTTTTTCCAAAGCCACTGATAACGAATACGCCTCAAAAATGATCCCAGTAGAGGGGCGATGACCGTGTCTACTGCGGCACATGCACACCCTCAGACAACCAATGACTAACTGGCACCAAACGCCCCGCCCCCCTGCGTGCCTGACACACCGCCTCTGCGTGCTTAGCAAATCAACTTCTCCTTCCGTGAGGTAACTCAATTCCTTGCAAAACACACTTTTAATCCGCCAACGCATTCTTGCACAGAAATTACTCTCAAAATTTTTATTTCTAAGCTAAATTATGGCCTTCAATTTAGAATTGGCATCTAAGCCAAAAATGATGTAACTTGCGTCATCTATTGGAGCCCCGGCTAATTACCTTGAGAAATATGGGTTGGAGATGGGGCACTGTACTATGATGGGGCAAGAGTAAGCCAGCTAGAGTTGTATGTTACAGCGGGAAGTTTGGATATGTACTGGACCTACACGAGACACGTGCTGAGGCAGTAGCTGCTTTAAATCTGTGACTCATCTCTGCCCCTGCACGTCCCGGTATGGGGATCATGTTTTATTACATTACCTACATCTTACATCTTATTATCAATAATACTCCTATTAATTATACTATTATTGCCAGAATTTTATGACATGATGTCTAAGCGTCAGAATACCTTTAATACGCATACATAAATCTGCGTGCAACGCTACACTTTTTTCTGCAGGTGTCGCCCACGTAAGCGAATCTCTTGGCAATTTCTGGCAGAGCAATAAGCTTCTTAATGCGTTAGTTGATGGGATAATCAAGTTTTACTCTCCCCGTAAGTTCTCTTTCGATAAAATCGGTCATTTTTGAGTAAATCAGATGATAGTTTGAGACGTAAGGAATGGTTTACGAATGTCGGTGGAGTACCAAAACATGTTGAATTTAGAGACGCTAATTTGAAGGCAGAATCTTCTAAGAACACATTAGATGTATCCGTACATGTTTTATGGTAAAATTTTTAGGCTAAAATATGTACTGTAAAAATCAATCAAATCTGAAATATACAAGCCAACAAAACGATCACCAGGTAACCGTTACGTCATACTTAACGTTAAAAAATTATAACTCTTAAACGTTGATCCTAATGAGCCTTAACCTTCTCAACTGCATCTTTAACATTTAATTAATCTCTGAATCTAACCTAAGACTTTGACTTTATTGATGACTCGACTTATTTAAAATAGGATTTTCTATGTTTAAATAAAATTTTCACATTTTTACTCTGAAAACTGCTAGTGCCTTAAAGGAAGAATTAACAGGATACCTGTGGCATTTCAAGCACGACACAAACACACTCCGTCCAGCGCCATCAATTGCAAATACTACTGCACTGTTACGTGCAATACTACTGCACTGTCACATGCAATACTACTGCACTGTTACGTGCAATACTGCTGCACTGTCACATGCAGTACTACTGCACTGTTACGTGCAATACTGCTGCACTGTCACATGCAATACTACTGCACTGTTACGTGCAATACTACTGCACTGTTGCGTGCAATACTACTGCACTGTTACGTGCAATACTGCTGCACTGTTACGTGCAATACTACTGCACTGTTACATGCAATACTACTGCATTGTTGCATGCAATACTACTGCACTGTTACGTGCAATACTACTGCACTGTTGCATGCAATACTACTGCGCTGTTACGTGCAATACTACTGCACTGTTACGTGCAATACTACTGCACTGTTACGTGCAATACTACTGCACTGTTATGTGCAATACTACTGCACTGTTGCATGCAATACTACTGCACTGTTGCGTGCAATACTACTGCACTGTTACGTGCAATACTACTGCACTGTTGCATGTAATACTACTGCACTGTTACGTGCAATACTACTGCACTGTTGCATGCAATACTACTGCACTGTTACGAGCAATACAGCTGCATTGTTACGTGCAATACTACTGCACTGTCACATGCAATACTACTGCACTGTTACATGCAATACTACTGCACTGTTACATGCAATACTACTGCACTGTTACGTGCAATACTACTGCACTGTTACGTGCAATAATACTGCACTGTTACGTGCAATACTACTGCACTGTTACGTGCAATACTATTGCACTGTTACGTGCAAAAAAAAACAGTACAACACACAGAATGTATTTGTACCTGAGCATGAATAAGGTCATTTTATAACAAAGATATAACTGAATCGATAGGAAACATTTTTATCCATTTTATAATTTCTTCACACATGTTTGGTCATGATCCCTGTGCCATGTTTTCAAATCAATTTTAATAATTATTATTTTGCAAATTTTACACAGTGTCATTTTATGAAATTAATTATCAAGAATACTTAATTTTTTTGCATTTATTAACTATAGAATTGATGCGAAATTTCACTATTGAGTGGCATGGAAAGGGACTGAGTCCATCCGAAGTATTCAAACTATGAAGAAACCTCAAAATTAACAGAATGTTGATGAAAAGAACAATTGTTTTACTCCTTGCTCACATATCAAAGTTATGAAGTACAAATTGAATAAATTCTGAGAGAAAATACTCTTAGAAGTAGTTCGTGCGGCCATTAAAGACTTCCCTAAAATACTTCACAAAGTAGTGACGGCAAAAGGGAAGCATTTTGAATAATTTTTTATAGTCGTAGTTTAGTAAATTACTTACTATTTCTTGAAGTTAGACTTTGAAATAAATGTTTTTTTCCAAGAAATATATCGTTTTTGTTTGGTACCTATAAGTATACCCTACCCTGTATTTCTGAAAGCACTTATGATATCTGACGTTACATGTCCATGCTTACCTTTAAGACTGTAACCGTATAGGTGACCACACACAGCTTCATGTTTCACAATTTAGAATGCACAATGAGTAGTAAAACAAATAATCAAAGATGCTGGTCCTCACTCACCAGCATCTACTTGAGAATAATCAATAGTGGTGTGACGGCAAACACTTTAAAAAAACAAGGTATGTCATGAAAGTTTGTTTTCAAAAATCGTAATGAGGTTCATTAGCGTCGAACTTAAATTTGTTGGGGATCAGAATTACAACAAAAAATTTAATAAACTTGACTATATTTCTACAGGTTTATTTTTCATATTGGAGACTGAAACAATTACACGAATTAAAAGACGTGCGAGCTCATATATAACTAACGTCTGCAGATAAAGAAATAATGAAATGCTCGATAATTTTGGTTATCAAGTATGCATTGTATGAACGACAACTGTTATAAACTGGAAAAATTCTACGTAGAAATGACAATTGCACCAAGAAAAAGAAAAACATGTATGATTTTGTTATCAAGATTTTAGATCAACTCGCGTTGTTCTTTGAAATTACCCATAATTACATTATACAGTTTAGTTACTGCAAAGGAAGAAAACATTCATATCATGTAATTAACATAAGTAATGCATATATTGTGAATTATTGATGTGTATTTTGTCAGAGTAAAAAAAGCTTTACTCTTTTTCTGTTCGTGAATTTTCTTCGCATGATTCTCTTCTTTGTTCGTGAACACGTCAGCGGGGTAGAAAAGAGGCGTGCTGGGCATAGCGTACTCAAAATGCACATCACACACTCCTCTTAAAAGAGCAAATGGCTCGTGCAAGCAAACGCCTCACTTCATACCGAAATTATTCCCCATCCTGTTTTGAAACCTTCTCAAAGTAAAACAAATTTCGCTCGTTTAAAAAAGGCGCTTGTAACAAAATAACACGTTCAAAAAAATTATTTTTAAATTTCTTTCTGCTGTTTCTGGCATAACACTGAAAATCGATTTCAAAATTTGGTCAGGAAATTTAAATAGGAATCATATAAGGAAATAGAGAATTGAGCAAGAAATAGAGATCAAATTATTTAACTGGAATAGTTATCCCGCTGCCGACATGGTTGACGCGGCTAGAAATACGGCCTGGGACTTGGGTATACAACCGAATAATTATCGAAGTAATTATCCGACCCAAGAATGGGCCAGAAGGTTCGTTCCAATAGCCTAATTCTATTCTATTCTATTCTATTATGTCACATTTTCCTCTATATTATTATGAGGACCAAAATTAAAAGTAAATTATGAAAAATGAATCTCTAAATTAATACGCAACAACTTCCTTTAAAATTGGCCTCTCAATTCAAATGGCTTAAATGACCTGGTCAATGCCGAAATACGAACATAGTTGGAAATCGAGGATGTAAAACAATTTAAATAAATTTGGAGGGTCAGCATTCTTCGGCTTTTAATTACTTTGACACCACGAAAGCAGTCCAAAATTTGCATAGTAAGCAGTTGAAAAAAAACAGGAAAATGAGAAGTGAGTGAGAATCCGGTCGATGTCAGACAGGCGATAAGTTAATACTATGCTGCCGCAGAAAAGAACAATGGAAAACGTCCTCAGTGTTGAGTATTTACTTCACTAGTAAGCTTTATGAAATAAGGAAGATATTTGCACTGTTACAATATCATTTGTGGAATGATGAAAAATATCAATGGGAGTTCATTCGGGCTAAATATCATTCCAGACCCAGGTTTTAAAGAAGTCATCTTAGGATAGTCTAAAATCACACCCATAAAATCCTCATTAAACTACTTTAAAAATGTTACTAAGCAAATAAATTTGTTTCCCTATTCATTAAATCCTCACTAGTCACATAAGGAAATTAGCCCAATAAGAAAGTAATTTGATAGATACTTAAAATTCCTAGAACGCGAAATTCTTGAAGTGAACAGTTTTACATAAAAAGAAAGGCTTTACTAAAAGTTCGTACACATCCTGAACAGATCAAGTAACAGAAAGGTGCTCGCTTATAATACTAAAACAGGTTTACTTTGTGAAGCAAACGAATGTTGTCGCATTCAGTTAAAGTTAGAGCTGTAAAGTAGCAAGGTTTGGGCGTGGCCCAGTCAAAGTAATGAAGTTAAAAGCAGGCAAGATAGCTGGGAACGGAGGACGCTCGAGTACGGTTGTGATGGTCCTGGATCAACTGAACCATTACTTAATAGGTGTTAGGAAAAAGCTTTCATCATCACCCTAACCTCAGAATCCTGGATATCAGCTTCATCGTCCGGGAAACAATTTGTTGAAGGAAAGGATTTCCTGAATCGCCTGAAAGCTATCACGATGACGCGCTAGGAGAGACTCTACGACCTCCTAGTCGACGGCGTGCCAATTGCAGCACGGTGTCTTGATTTTGATGAAGAGTTGTTCTTGTAATCTAAAAGTAGAGTTTTATGATATTGGCCAAGAATGAATTGTAACAACAGGGACTCAAAGATGACTACAAAAATATCGGCATCTCTTTGCTCCCGTCTATGTAGAGTGAATTGTTTAGGATTATAAGGCTATGTACCTCGTGAGTCTTAATGAGATAAAAACTCGTATTTTTATTTACACTGATTGTAGCTCGAGAAGTGTTTTCAGAAGTTCATAACATACACTGAATTAGTATGAACAACACTACCATGAATTTTTAACATGATGCCTCTATAAATATCACTTGGGATGTACTTTACATTTCGTAACGGATTAAATAATTTCCTCAAGATCTCTTGTTGATATTAATTGTTCTGTGGATAATTTCTTAATTTTCTTTTACGGCATGATGATAAAGATTAATATATGACCATTACAGCATGAAAAAATTCGTAAATCTATAATTTAACAGACTTTAGACTGACATATATTGAACTAATTTTAACTTCAAGGGTTCAAGAGAGTAATCTTTGAAAGCAATACAAAAACAATGGATATCCTAATTCTACATATCCAGTGAGCTTCCTCACGAAACAGTTTCGGACGAAGACGAAGCTCAAACGTAGCAATAGGGTTTCCGTTGAACTATATTGAAGATCACCACCGGAATGCGAAATCTTCGAGAGAATGGACGTATGCGGCCCTCCAGACGAGGTAGAGCATCAAGACGACCCATACAATCAGGCTTTAGAGGCAATTCATGTCTGGCTCTTGGGGAAATTCTGAAGCATTGATCTGCTTCAATTATATGCTCGATAAAACATGCCGAAACAAATATCTTGCATTGATATAATGGATAGACACGCGTGGCCTGAAGACGACACAAAGCAGCACTGAGTCAAAGCTTCAAAATCGTCATAAAATGGAATGGTTTAAAAAGAAGTCTCTTGGAGTTAGTTTCCAATCTCTTTTTTTTTTAAATTGGGAGTTAATGGTGCAAACTCAGGAATAAAAGTACGTACATTACGAGAAGAGAGTGTTCAATCAAAACCATTGAATCACATAAATTATTGACGACAGTCTAATTCATATAAAATTGTTCACAAATGAAGCTTTCTATACAATAATATTCTGTAATGTCTAGATAACTGTTTTCATGACCGCTTCTGCATTGACTGTTTGCCTTTACCTAAAGAGTTGATTGGAGTTTCTGGTCGCTGCTGCTACTGAAGATAGTAAACAAATACAAGGAGTTAGATTCCTTTGCCTCGCCGTGTCTTCCTTTGGATATTTAGTGACACGAAACTTACGACTTCATCAGTGAAAGAACTTGACCAGTGAGGATGATAGAAATACTACTTCTACTCTCAGAATGATAGAAACTACTCAACTTCCGCTTACTGAAGTATACTTCAGAGGTTATTATTACTTAGTTATATGAAAGAATATAAAAATACCATCAAATAAATTCTTTAGATAGCATCAAACACTAAAGAATTTAAGTAAAAATACACCTTAGAGTAGGGCAACGGCGTGAGTAAAATAAAATTACTCACAACCAACCACTGTTGTTCAAATTATATTCAACTGCGTTTCATGCTTAGAAAAAGAATCAAACAATCTAGAAGACACAAAGTCAGTCTAAATATTGAATTATCAAGCAAAAACTTTTCTTCTTTGAATGCTTCCTGTGAGGTGAGCTTTGCCGGAAAGAGACCTGTGCTGTGAAGTTTTTTGGTTGTGCCGTGCGAGCTGACTCAACTTTAATGTGTTCAGGGAACGACCTTTTACATTGCACAAAGTTGCTTCTCATTCAAGACGAAATATGTTGACAAAATAATCACGGTTGGAAAACATTTGTTTACACGTGTATTCCATATCCAGTAACTGAATTAATCTTGTACGCAAAACATAAATTCATTTTTTATTAGAATTGAGGTTCAAATTGTTTTTTAAAACACTTAGTAAAGTCGAATTTCAAGAATTACTTACAGTGATGAACATCGGCTCTGTAGGAGAGTTCATGGAACAGAATTTTATCTTCTATGAAGATAATTTCGTTTAGTTATTAATTGTTAGTCTAACAATATATTGTTTACCACGGACCAACATTGAGAAACAAAAACTAAATTCAATTTTCATTATTATATGAAAAAAACGTATGAACCTTAAGAGACTTCGCTAAGCAGATACACCAATATTGGAAATGTTATTCAACCGTAAATAGAAAAAACAATCAAATAATATTTTCCCTTATTACAATTTATTTGATCAAAGTACAGTTGTTTTTAGCCTCTGCATGTTTGGCTATCTTGCCTACTGCTATGAAAGCCGGAGTTCTGACCCTTGGCATCCGTGTTACGAGGTTGGCCTTAAATATAATTTTAGGGCCGTAAGTGATAGCTTCAATATTTTGCAAGGGCGGCAACTGGAAGGCGGAGCTTAGTTCCGGTCAGCTGATCCTGCGGTCCAACCCAGAAGCTGGAATTGAATGAGGCTTCTAAGAACCATATCGTCTTACCTCGAACTCTGCGTGTCTGTCTTATGTAATTCCAAGCACACTGGCGAGTCCAAAGACACATAACACAAGAGGTGAACTCACCGGAATCCTACCACTGATGTTCTTAAAAGAGAAGCATTGCTCCCGTGCACGAGCTCAGCTGCACACTGTGGCACTGGCACTCTTGAGAGCCCATGCCACTCCGCTCGCTGCTCTCTGGCGCGCCCATCACCCCGACGCAGCAACGGGCCGGACGGTCGCCAGGCTTTTGCTACTTGAGCGTGTCAAGTGTCCTGGTGAGACGAATGGGTTAATTGTACAATGGTTGCAAAGATGTGCATGGTACATCTACTTTCATTTCAATAGGAAACGAGCTCTAAGACAATATGTTAGGAATGAGTTTACTTCAGCTGAATTACTGACGAGCAAGATTATTCTTGCTTGAGATTTTTTTAAACTAAAAAGGTCTTCAAGAAACCGTAACTAGAACCACGTAAAGACAAAATGACATTGTTAATAGCAAAAATAAATCAAAAATAAATCAACAAAAAATATTGACGATCTACGTTTCGTCGGATAAGAGAACCAATTATGATAATTTATAAGGTATACCCAGAAAGCTCTCAGACTGAGTAGCATACAAAATCTGATTAAATTTCAACAAATCGAATCATAGAAACTCTACAATAAGGATCTGACGCGTAGGTATTAAAAACAAGTGAAGAAGTTATAAAATGCTAATAACTTATGAGGGAAACGTATGGGTTGAATTAGAAACAGGTGTTACCAATGGAATAACATAAGTACATGACTTGAAGTTCATGTTAGCTTTAAGTTTCTTTTCCAAATATCACGAAGGCCTACGAGCGTCAAGCCAAGGCACGACTTTTCGGCAAGTCTGGCCCTGTGGATACTTCGTCCTATTCCTAAAGAAAACATTGCCGGAGAAACTATAAAATACTACTGCTTCTTATGAGACTAGTTTATTTCATCACTAAATTCTACAATCTATCAGTATAAGCTAAAGGCATAGCACAAATGAATTGAGGGTATTTTTTAGACATTAATAGTGGAGTCGGTATTACCAAATGACTTCAAGATAAAAACGAACTGATAAAATGGTAAAATATCACCAGCTCTCAACTTTTTACTTCTACTGATCAAGAAAGTTACCCAAGAAGAGCTTTGCAGCGGTCGAAAAGCAAACAAATCGAAAAAAATAAGTGAAGACTGTGAGGGGGATAAGAAAGCCCATACTGCATCTTGTTTGGCAAGGCTAGTGCATTAACTAAAACAATTAAGCAAATAAAGACTGACTTCTCAAGTCACCAGATCGATTAGTCGATCCATGCATTGATTAGTTACAATCACTCCGGTCGTAGGAATAAATCGGGAACATTGCATATTAATTTGATCGATGTGAAAATAAACATAATTCATGAAGCGTTTGATTTATTTACTCGATTTGATTGTACAGGCATCCAAATAGGACCGCCAACCGAAAACGTCCGTCATTGTTCTGCAATTTTAGGAACAGTGCTATTAAAAGTATTCGAAACTGTGGCTGCTGTAGTTGAGTATTTTTTCATATTAAGGAAACACTGAGTTACAAGGCAAATTAAACAATTCGAGCATATTCGTAGAATGAATTAGTCTCTTCAACGTAAAAAATAACAATGTTTTCACTATTTAAGTAGAATAAAGCTGGATTACACCATTCATACGTATAATTTACAACAATCACTTCAAATTCTTTATATGTGAGATCAGATTGCCGGTAAGTTCAAATTGCATAAACTATGTATCTGAAAATGAGGCATCATCTACATATACCCGATTTTATTTTTCCATGGAATATCAAACATCACAATATACTTCTGCTGTCATTGCTGAAATATGAAAACGATTTGTATTTAACCTTCCTTGTTGTGAATTTTACCTAGAATTTCAGAAATGTCTTAACATCCATCTAAAATGCTCCTACTAATAATTTTGTCCCAATTCAGATGGGAAGCTGATTATAAGATATCATGCAGGACTCACGCTTCTCTGTTCACTTACTTGTGATTGTAAAAGCTATTTTAAGATAGACGCCATGACCAACAATCTCATGTACTGAA
Source organism: Trinorchestia longiramus (assembly GCA_006783055.1). Classification (NCBI taxonomy): domain Eukaryota; kingdom Metazoa; phylum Arthropoda; class Malacostraca; order Amphipoda; family Talitridae; genus Trinorchestia; species Trinorchestia longiramus. The sequence goes on from VCRD01000309.1 coordinate 289,614, forward strand.
GACTCATCGACAAGGCTGTAAACTATGTCTAGAGCTTGAATCTTATCTCGACACTGCGCACGAGAACACCCAATAATGAAATTTCTCGTTCAAAAGGCAAAAAGTTTGGCTGCAATCATCCTGGTATGGGAATTAGAAGAGTATCAGAAAGATCTGTAATTCAAATTTTAGTTACATTCAGGGGAAATGTAATTAATTGATCATGGTACAAACTTTTGATGCTAAAAAAGCTTTATCTTCCAAAACTACGTACGGCAGCGCTTCGAGAAGCGTCTCTTCAACGTCAACATTTAAGCACTGTCAGTAAAAATAGAGTTTCATTCGACAAGGGTCTGACAATGTGTGCCATATGAAGTTTAATAACATTTTGAATTAGAAGGAAGTAAGAAAAGACGTGTTACGCTGTCAAATGTTTGTTTCAGGATCATGACACGCCTTTCTTCCTACATACAGCGTATGGTAATGTAAAGTAAAAAACACAATAGTTATTATTTCAGACAAAGTATTTAACTAGAAACAAATAGGTCAATATTGACAAGTATATTGATATACACAGAGGAGTTTCCATTAAGCATTCGATGTCTTAAGTAGGGCTGGTGGGCTAACGCACCGGAGAGCAGAGAGTTGCTTGGTCTTCAAAACGTTGATTTCTCTGAAGAGGCAGCGCTGCTCTCAGCAACTTCTATAACGACCAGAAATTGAAGCGAACCTAACACATTATCTGCAGATACCCACAGCAAGTTAACAACGAAAGTTTAACATGAATACATAACGGAACTTCGATTATTCATATGCATAAAACACGTAATTTGCTTTAGTGTGCGCAATGCGACTGTTCAACTTTCACGATAGAAAACGAATCTATCAAGGAATAACAGAAATCAGTCAACAAATAGGAAAAGGGACCCCTGCAATAAATACTAAAAAACTAATATCATGAGCAATAGTTCAAATAATTACTTTAGGACACCGCTTACTGATTAGTGGTTAACTTACCACACAACTTACCGCATTAACTGGGAAAACGCGGACTAAATGTTTCGCCCTCTTCTCAGAGACCGTGACGAGCACAGGTATCAGGGCAGGATGCAACACATATCACGGCAGTTACATAAACACAGAAAGAGCAGGTACTCATAGCCGATGTATACATGGTTCATACACCTCATATACTGAAGCGCAACCAGTGTCCGGTGCCACTTGAACAGATCCAACTGAAATAAGATCATGGCGAGTTACATTCACTAGCTTCTAGTCACTCAAGCACGATCCATTAATGCACAACTTACAGCTCCCATATAGCAAAATACAGATGCTGCCAAATATACGTAACGGAGAAGCAATTACAATAAGGACGGTTGAACGTCGCTAAGATGCATACAGAACGCACAACGCGTTCTACCAGCATCCTTATCTTGCACGGCTAACATGCAAAATCAATGCAAAAAAAACGTTCCGTCACCAGTGAAATAGGAAATCATCTATGGATTAGTTGACATGCTTCAAATCGTCATTTAATATCTGAACCTACAAGTAAATGGCAAAAAATCCCGTACTGATTCCACCTAAGTTTACTTGAAATTGTCAGTGAATAAACGGAACAATTACTACGACCACGATTACTAGGCAAATTTAAAAAAACTTCAGGTCACAATCAACCAATTTGCACGCAACGTAGCAGCTTCCAGAAGCAATGAACCACTGAGAACAGTAGTGTATTTAAGATATTTATTTGAACTATCCAGCAAAATACTTTCAGTGATGTCTGTTATAGCAATGGGATTTGTCCTGAAACTCTCCACCACTACAACCCTTGAAGAATTCTGCCTGGAAAATGTACTCGTAAATATCTAGTCTTAGTGCCTTCACGGCCTGCAGTGCCCATGGGTTCTCTTTCGCAGAAATATTAGGTTGTTACAAATATAATGGCCGCTCGAAGGCCAACGCATGCTTCTGAAATCGGCCATTATTTTTGTAACAACCTAATAGAAGAGAGGAATGCAGTGGCAAATACATCTAACGAGAGACCTAGTAAGTGACGAGCCACAGGACAGACGCAGTCCTCTAGGTTCAATAGCGTATTGGTTTCCATATCACTAGAATTACAGTAGCATCTAGAAAAATAGTTATCACTTTTTTATAGTAGGCAATGATAATTTATTAGTTATTTATACAATATGGGAGGCTACCAACGTTGCTATTAGATTTCTTTCCAATGCTTTGTCGGTAAATAAATCCTAGCTGGTGATGAAAGGCATTCGAACAAAACTTTGAGCATTACGCCTTAAAGTACTCAGCTAATTCTAATAAGTCCTAGAGGCGTCTCGCAGTAAATGCAAGCCTAAAAATATGAGAAACACAATTCAAAGGTTAAAGATTTCCAGGAGGTATCGATAACTTGCAGGCTGAAAATTTTTGTCTTTACGTGGCAATGATAACTAGTTACATAGTCAATAATTTCGTGGGAAATAAAACGATTGTAGACTTGAGCATCACCCAAAGAAATTAAAATAAAGCATTACTTTTTAAGTTGACTCGAAAAAATTGAAGACTATCTCCATTAAACAAGTTGGCATTTTACGACTGTCAAACCTAAAATTTGCCGGATGTAAACTTACAAAATTAAATAAAGAAGGAAAGAACAGTAATGCCAAACAAGTACATCTCCATCATCGCGGTTAAACTGCATAAACTATTATTTCATGATTTGCTGCAGCCGGTACAACGCTAGTTTGTAGCCATTGGGACTACGAAAAGTGGAGGAGCAACGCAAAATAGGAATCGGTAATTAAATACGGTGGCAATGATAAAAACATTTTAAGAATTTTTTTCAGTAAAGAAGCTGTCACTTATGGATAAAATAAAAGCAACCAGTGCAAAGTACTACAGATGCTGAAAACTGAAACAAAATGTATCAGATAGGGTAAAACGAACCAGTTTTGGTGATTTTTCAGTCGACTTACAAGATAGGTCGATTTTCTGTGGTCAAATGTTGGGAATGGAAAGAGCAGTAGTCACGAATTTCCTCGGCAATATTACAATAATAAAAGCACAAACAGTCGAAATATGAGGCTCATTGAAATAACAATATCCTCGGATGAAGGAAAAATTACTGCTGATGGCGATAAATGTTCCATTCTGTGAGTGGCGCCCAGCACTTGGGCCCGTGAGTTTCTCCAAACTCTTCCACAGCATATTTTTCATGAAGATTTTCAGAGCTACCAAAGAATATGCAAGGGAGCCATAATATCACAAGGCACAACTGAGTTCGTTGCTGGGACACGTATTATGCGTACACATACAGCAGAACATCGCACACATCATGCTATTTCATAACCTACCCACGACATTGAGCGCACCCATGTCTTTCTAACTGAATAACTCCTCTTACGACGTTATACAATTGGACCATCCACTGTAACTACAAAATTTAACGATTTTCAATAAAAAATAAACCAAGAAAGTCGACGATGGGTTTGGAAAACAAAAAGTCATTAATAAACTCTCACTGATTTCTAAAAGAAACAGAAAAAGAGCACGTTTGTTAATACAGGAAACCTGTGTAAGCTTTACAAAATAAAATTCAACGTAAGTGGCTAAATGGTTAATGATGAATCTTTATTCATAATCTAAACTAAGGAACACTTTGTAGCGATGCTTCAGTATGTACAAGCCTATAAACGTTGGGTGAGATCAACGGGAACAGTTGACTGAACAACAATTAAAATAATCGTTTGAGCGCCAAATTAAGAAGTTTAATACACAAAGTCATTGCGCTGCTCCAAAAAATTAGAACAGGCATACACAGAAAAATTCTGGAAGAATTTGAACGAGTTTGAACACAGTCACAACCAAGAAAGAATACATAGACACAAGTTATTGGTTCAGCTTTCTTACAGCTAAGTATTGTGCTACCAAATTATGCGAAGGTAATTATTTTAAATTATTTTTTTGCCATAACTGGCCAAAATTTCAAGATAATAAATATTCTCTAGTACTCAGTTATAAAGACCAGCACTAATTAACTCAGATTGAAATGAGGAAAATAAATTTAAAAGTTTCCTATAGAAGGATAAAATCCTATCACAGTCGCTATCAAAGAAGATATCGAAGTTAAACCTTAAGATACAAATTACTTTCATTATGAATTTTAAAAACCGTTGCGGAAAAGTATTCCATGGTAAAATAGTTTAAATAGTAAATTCTTCTCAGCTCATTCTTCAACTGATAATTTAATAGCACAAACGTATTCTACTAACATTTCGTTCCCAGTGCAAAGAAGTGCACCTTTGCTTCCCAGTACACCTCAAAGCAAAGGAACATTAGAGGATGCGAAAGTACGCTTGTGCTAGAGAAGGGCAAATAAACACCGCATAAAATACACGGACTGACGAGGCGCGCCTACAATAAACAAATGTAAAATAAACAATTAAAGAGTAAAATTACGCAAGCATAAATATCTTAGGGACCGTAGAAAGAAATTCTTCTGTTAATTGGTAGGGACGTGTAGCTACAGAACAATAATACGTAAATAAAACACATCCAATTGGTGATAGAAATGAGTGACCAGGAGGCACAACTTGGTAGACAGGGGATATTGCTTATATAGCCAGACAATCGCATCAAATATTGTTTCTGCGACAAGTCTCAGGTAGCTAATCATTTTTCTAGGAATAAAAAAATAGGTAAAATTTACCAAAATCCTACACAACCGTCATTGATATTATGCACGGGTACGAAATGTATTAATATCGTACAGGTGTGACCGACGAGCTGACACATAGCAGGGTTAGGGGTGTATTCCTGGTATCCTACCCACACTGTAGCTGTGACTTGTCCTTCCGAGAGAAATTCTTCCAATATTACGAGAACATATTTTCATCTAGTAATTTTTTAAAATCTTACCATAGGACTACATACAAAAATACATCATTTCCCTATATAAAAACTTTACAGTATAAAAAGGGCGGTCAATTGACCTATATGCTGTTCGTCGAAGGTGCACCAATAAAAGGACCTATGTATCTCGGAAGCGGTGTGGACGAGACATAGCGCTAGGTAGCGAAGCTTCGATTCTTCAAGATTATTTAATCGTACTCCTACCTCTCAGAAAAATAATATAAACGCACTCACTATGACGAAAGGCATGGTTATCTAAAATATCACTAGGATCACAGCTTTCTCAAAAGCTTCAATCCAAAAATTTAAATTTCATGAAGCTTCATGATAAAGTGCAGAAACGGCCTACACTATTGCTGAATCAGAAGATATAATGTAAGAGACTTTCGAATTTTCAAAGAGCAATTGGAAATAAGGTGAACAATTAGATTTGATAACATCTGGTAATATAGTACACACAATAAATGAAGAACCAAATAAAAATCTTTACACAGTAGGAAGTTGTCAGGTATCCGATTGTACATGAAATCAAGAGACTGAAGAGAAATGTGTAGGAAGAATCAAGAGTTTAGTTGAATACTAAAACACAACTATTTGATTAACTAATTACCGTAATTAATTTTAGGAGGTATTTGTTAAGGCCCATGAAACATATCACTGAACATGGTGGGAGCAGCCAAGCAGCTCTCTTGGTGACACTTTTGAAAAAAAGGAACAGCAAACATACTATAACACTAAAGATCAACTCTTACTCTCTACAGGCCAGAATGAATCACACCCGTTTACCCAGCGGCAACCATAAATATAATATATTGTTACGACCGTTCAGCAAAATGACATCGGGAATATAATGTTTAGTCTTCAACTTCTGTGACGGACATCGAATTTGATTTGAACCTACCACTGTCGTTTGACAATCGGTCGCGTCACCGGTATCAACCGAACAGGTAAAAGTTAGAGTTCACACAAAAAAAACAACGAATGGAACAGAAATCAAACAATAAACAGTGCTTGACAAAGATATTTAAAGGTCAATGATAATAAAAAATACTTGGATTCGATCAACTGAGAAACGTGAATTGCAATTCAAGACGAAGAGAAATTTGTCAAGTGAGGCAAAAGTTGTCATACACAAAATAATAGGACACGAGTAAACCTGTTATCACGATTGAAAAATATTAGTTCAATGTGAAATTCAGTTTCCTGTTGACTTCAAACCAGAACGTACGAAATAACTCGAAATTTTACAAGAATGAATGAATCAATCGAGAGACTTTTAAGTTATATTGCTTTGTGGAAAAAATTGCGTTATATCATGAAAGAACATGAGATAAATAGGAATAGGTGCTTCATATTTTCGAGACGTATGAATGATGACCTAAAACACAAGTAGACAGGGTCAAGAGACGCCGAGGGCAACCATGAAAACATCACAGTTTTGCTTGGGGATATTTCCAGTCCCCATCGCCTACTGGGTCAGAACTTTATAGGTAGAAAAGCAGGTTCACCTTCACTGTTTCTACACAGTGAAAAAGTTGTCAGGCGCTTTGAGTGTTCGACAATATTTTCCCGTAAAAGTAGAGAGCTGCTTTGGCTGCAACCACAAGCTTCTTGCCAATCCTACACCAAGAGCAGGCAGTGGTCTAGTCTAGGTCTGTACAACTTCTATACACAAGTAGACACGACAGTTTATTCTATCCTGCAGACTCAGAGCAGTTCAATTAGTAGCTGCGATTTCAGGTAATAACTTTCTAACAACTGTGTCATACATGTAAAAGAAAAGTTCCTTCTCTGCACTTTTTTAATAGGACATTATAGCAGTTTTTGAACATTGATGACACAGAAATTAAAAAATAATAATTAAAACATTAACAATCTCGCGGTTTATACATATTTTTAGCATAAAAAGAGAAACTATTGGCATTATGTTACACAGTCGCAATATTATTTACAGGCTGGGATGCAGTCGCTCAAGAATATTCAGGTTCTTCGCTCTTGACATCCCACAACTCGGACAAGAACTCGGGGAAGTATTTCTCATTCCTGATGGAGTGGCACTGTTCGTTGTTCATGTAACCCAGAGTTCGCAATTCGGTTAGTATTCCTAGAAGTTTAGCGAACTTTGGACCGGAAGGCTTCTGATATTTTTGGTCTGTGTAGTCTCGCAGTGCTTTTACGTACACAGTTTGCATCTCCTCCACTTTTTGGCGCTCCTTAACCATGGGTCGATCTGAAACAAGGACTCATTATTACAAATAGGAAGCAGACTTTATTCATACACATCTGCGCATAAATTTACCTCATACGCTTCTTTTCCTTGACAATTAGCAAGAAATGTCTCCCGGCTTACATAAGCGATTTTACCCATGATGAAGTTTACAATCGTCCTTTCATTACACAGGGTGCGATGAACAAATAATCCATTTTCTTTGGAACGTCTTGTTGTCAGGCAATCACTTTTTAACTGTTAAAAATTGAACTAGGGCATCAGTAGTACCTGTTCTGTCGGCACGTTCAGTCATGGCATCAGCAATGGATTTCAAGTTCCTAAAGCTAAGGAATACGAATGCAGTATTAATGTCGATTCACACCGGACACCATTATTCTGTTTTTACAAAGTGGCTTAAAGTGGACAACTTTGTCAGGAAGGTTCAAAGCGAGTTAGTTGCTTCCAACTACAACTTTGAAGCAACAGCTTACAGGCAGGATCATTAAAGGAGGTCTGACTACACGAGGGATGTCGAGTTCACAGCACCTCTAGTGATGTCTAGCCTCCCAACTCCCCCTGACCTCAATCCATTGGACTTTTTAGTATGGGACGCAGTCGAACAGAACACCAACCGAGCCCAGTGCACAACCAATGACGAATTGATTGAGCGTATCATGGTGGTTTTCGCCATCTCTCAAGACATCGTGACGAACTGCAATAGGTTCCAAGGACGTATCGAGACAGCGAGTGGCTTCAACGAGTAAAGACCAGAGGGTCAATAAAGACGAGCATATAGTTTTTATCAATCAAGTAATTTTTCTTCGAAAAAGAGCATTTTAAGCGACACTTAGAAAAATAGGGTTATTTAACGGCCGCACCCTGTATATTAACACGTTAAGTCAGGTTGCCTATCCGGTGAAAATCTTTACTTTGTACATACAGTCACTAAAAAGCTTTGAAAAATTACAGAACTTATCCTGAGTGACCCACCGGTGGGTCACTTCGTACTTAACGTGTTAATCCGTTCGCTTCTAAAGACGATTGGCATATTCAACTTCTCTTCGCCAACGGGGTTTTATCATATTCTATTGAAATGCAGTTTTACATTTAGTTTATACTTTTCTAATTATAATCCATAAATATGTTTTCTATACTTTACATTAGTTTTTGTGCATGGCCAAATTATATACACTGCCGACTACGGTCAAACGTCTTAAAATACGTAAATATTAAAGAACTTTTAACAAAACTTAGCTTCAACAATAACATCAATCATGTCCGAAATAAAAAAATTTAGACAACATCAAACTGTAGCACATGTGAAATGCTACTGCCCGTAACAATATGTTTATAATTCTTTTTCAAAGAAGCAACCTGTAAGTGCTTACTTGAAAGAGGGGTTTGTACCAATAGCGATTACTCAGCCCCAAAAAAGTGAATAAAGATGACCACAGAAATATCAAGTTTTCAAGAATGAAATGTCCGATTTTCTTACGCAACAAATTTAGCGGTCGTCAACTTTCATATTTCATCTTGAAATGTTCTTAAACACTATTGAACACATATGTAGAGTATGGCGGGTACACATGAGAAATAGACTATCTCAGAAATAAAGACCCTACATCTCCCAAAGATAACGGAGATTGGGTTTCCATACATTCACTTAGTTACAAACAGTTAAAACAGTGCTAACTGAGCCGAACAATCACACGACACTCAGGAATTCCTCCGAAGAACGCACCTTAATCATTACCACACGAGACATCTTCACTGCAGGCATTGGAGATATTCCTGCAGCAATTCTGGCAATGAATGACTAACCCTCAAACCAAGAATTACAGACTTCTTTAACTGTATAATTATTTCAGTTAACTCGTTTTTTGTTCTTGTTAAATTAGATTTGTCGTTTTGAGGACTCAGTTTTAAATATCTTTTAATGTACTTAATAACAAATAAAGTTTGGAATAATACGAGAATTAAATTCTAAAAACTTACTAAAAGTATTGAACATTGGTGGGTGTACGAATGATTTTGTCGCAAGTGTATATACAGTACGTGGCGTTTATCGCGGTCATACGAGAAACGTACCACGCTATTAAAGTCTCACGATTCTGGAAAAATTTCCCTTTCAAGCTCCAAACGTGCAATCCCTGAACTGCAGCAAGTCACCAGTCAGTTAAATACTTGATGACCGACTGCTAAATCGCCTATTAGCCTCTGCTCTCTCAGGCAGTGTCTCCATATAGTAAGAATTGTCATTGAAGTAGGCCAGAATTGAGAGGTACACGTACAAAACTCACCACTTTGCAATAGAATAAAGCATATAATGAAAATATACGCACATTTCATCACCATTATACAACTGCAGTTTTAGACAGTAAGATCTATTTTGCTTTTCAGTGGATGGTCGGTTTCCTGACATCACAAAAGCAAACGAACTTGAATAAAACTACTCGTAATTTTTGACACAACTATTGTACTCACCAGAAAATAGAGCAATTACGGTGAGGAGGGCGTACTCAGCATTGTCGACCTTCATGATAGACATGTTTTTACAAAATGTAAAAAGTGCTTCAGTGATCTTTGGAAACATGCCGGCTTTGTTATAGGCCTCTCTTTTGTACGGGTAATTATTGCCGAATACGATAGAATCCGTGGCGACATCATAGCGGCGAGCTGCACGAAGCATGATGATCTCTTGAGTGCAGGCCTAGAAATTAAGATGATACTTCAATAAATTACCACTTATTATCCAATTAAAATAAACGAGTTAAACCATTGAGGTATCAAGAAAAGCATTCCTACAGCAGTAGTACAAAAACCCTCAGGGGACACGAGAAGAAAACCCCAAAACCAAGGAGAATAGAAAGTAAAGTCTCATCACAACACGTAACTAACTTTCACAACTACTGCTACTGCCGATGACCAACACGTCCCTTGCAATTGCACTGGGAACGCAAGGTCACAGGTGCATAAGCCTTATATTTTACCTACTTTTGAAAACTGAAACGTATCGAAGTAGAAAAATGAAAACCACAGTAAAGAAGAATGCATTAAGTGTAAACAGAATTAACCACGGATCTAAAATCAAACTATAAGGTGTACAATTATGTATGCGATAAGAAACGCTTAGTCACTCTATATTTCACTGTTTTCATCGGGTAAAACTATAGGAAGAAACTGAAGACAATCTATAAATAGTTGAGAAAAAAGTGTGATAAAAGAAAATACATTTTAAAATGTTATTAATATATACGACACACCTTGACGTAGATGATAAGACGACTTTCCCAAAAAATTTCGACTCACAACGAGTTTAAACACATGAAAAGTTTGAAAAATCTTTTACTACATCATTTAAATGTTCAAGTAAGCAATAAAGTCAGTAATTTCTGTGAATTTAAAAGGTTATTTAATTTTTGAAGTCTAGAAGAGTGGTGAGAAGGTACAGTACGAAGTATCATAGTGATAAACAACTTTTTTCAAAACGAATCTTCTGTTTTAGATATTTTGAGACTTGAAACTTAGGGTGCTTAGAGACAGTTCATTAGTTTCATGTAAGCCTAAAGCTATCGAAGACAAACCTTGAGCAGGGTGATTTGGTCGTTCTGTAAAAGAGTTTCAAAGCCCGGAACTCTCTTGGAGAATTCGACAATGAGTGTAACTGTAACGATGGTCATGTCTGTGATGTGGCTGAAGCGCATTGACTTGTTCTCCATGTCCGCATACGGGATGACAGGCGTCATTATATCCCCCATACTGGCCTGCAACGTGGGGAGCTAGTTAAATAAAACAGCCCTTAAACTCAACCAAAGAAAATGCAGTAAAATGTTAAATACACACTACGTCAAGAAACTAATTTTTATTGGAGACCACAAATCAATGAAACGCAAATATAACAAAGTTGAATTTGATTTAGCCAAAGAGAAAAATGTCGCAAAGCAGCTAAACGAAGTAATAATACTTGATAATTACATGAAGACACAATAAATAATATAAATACCTCATTAGTTTTTATATACTGTTCTATACCACACCTGTACTGTTTAATATATATTTATTTAAATCCTAATTGTATCGTATCAGTAACACATTACTGATCTAACCCAATTGTGCATAAATACTAACAGATTTTGTATTTTCAGCAGTCGGGACTTCGAAGGCCTCTTGGTGGTAGAGTAGCCTGTTGATGATCTCGGCTTGTTCGTTGCTGAGGTTAAAGCGACTTGAGGTGGAACGCCCAGCTCCTGTACTACCAGCCGTGGCACCACCTCCCCCGTCTGTATCCGTGTACGAATGAGGATATACTTGCAATTGTTGCTGAAATTAAAAAGAAAAAATTAATACAGCGTTCAAATATTAATAGGTGATGAGCAGGCATGATAATCGAAGAATCCAGCATCTAGCAACTAGAATCAAAGATGAACGAACACTTGAAGCGATATCAGTGAGACGTGAAGTGTCTATTATTTGCTCTCGTCGCCAACCCTGTCACCAAATTTTTTTAAAGATGAACAGAAAATGCTTAGTCCAGAACTACCATAACTTTATAAGTGAATTTTTATAACAAAGAGACTACGATTAAGATTAAGAGATACATTTTGCTGGTAAGCTCAGGGGTTCATAAAAATCACGAGCATTGTATTGAATAATCGGTTTCATTGTTAGAATTAAGTAACTTTACGACAAAAGTGTGGGAACGAGCGCAATTTTTGTCTAACCTGTCTTTATTTTATACTATTACCTGGAACTAATTATTTAAAATTACTATAAATGATGCTTGACCTTCTCGTAAAGCATTTAAAGATACACAAATTCATCGTCTTTTACCAGCTGGTTTATACAGCAAAAATATATGACTGCAGAAAATGATATATATGATGAATTTTTTCGAAAGATATTCAAAACACTATTACATTTGCAAGATTACAGAGAAACAAAGTCATAAGAGCATTGCAATCGCGTTTCGAGCCTATGTTCATTCTCAACATTTTTTTTGCAAAGATTAAAAAAAATCAGTTATACCATTTATGGTTCAACTGTTACACGACCAGGATTTTTAAACCTGGCAGAAAATTGGCTGAAAATAAACAGCTTGAAAGGTCGAGGAAAATATTTCAAGACCTATGACCTTCTGATGAATCTCATTTGCATAAATTATATACCTAAATTTCATTGTGCGTACAGCAATCAATTCGAACCATACGATAGTTGAAAATGTGCTCGCTTCTAGGTCGATCGACCGATTAAAAATTACTACTGATAATACCTATAAAATCACACGTGAAACTGTGGAAGATTTCGCTGAATTACAGACCTGCATCAACTGTCGCAGCTTCGAAACTTCCGGCTTTCGACTAGTTTAGCTGATAAAACTACGTTACTTGGGTTCCACGATTCATGACAAGCAGTCCACGTTTCAATTAGTCTTGAACATGTGCCCTTGGCACGGTTAGTTTCTACAGAAATTTTTAAATATTGATTCGTACAGCTGTGCTGGAGCTGAAGTTCAGAGACACTGCTAAGTCCAGAAGCTCGAAGCCCGATGGTGTATTTATCGCTAAATTAGACTAGAATTTCACTACAGAAATAACGTGATCTTTCTGTGCAACCAAGTGTAGGCTGTCAAAGTAATGTCTTTGCTTTTGGGATAGAAATAGGTGGAGTCTCTCGAGTATGGTCAAACAGGTCGAAGTGAGAATCGTCTCAATGATTTGAAGCGAGTAGTTACTGCAATGAAGTAGAAGAGATAAGAGAACTCTAGTACAACTCTAATTTAGCAATAACCAACAAAGTGAGTTACGGATTACACGTCTAATTTGAGAGATATTGAGAAGTTGAACCGCTTAAAACCATTAGAAGACTAGTCCTGATACGCCAGAGAAAAAATTGCCATTACCTAGTAACTAGCTATTGGAGTCCTAAAATTAGTATGCGTAGGGAAGTGTTTTGACGCGCTTTCTGATTGATAACTTACTACGATACATTTGACCTAAATTTCTATACGCAAAAGACAGAGCTGGTGCAACATATTTTCATCACAAGATATACAATTATAAGTGAAACCTTAGAAAGACGTTCATCCTTGAAAATCATTGTAATCTAAATTTAACTCGTATATTGACGAGAGATCATCATTATTTCTAAAAATTATATATTTTTAGATTGGCATCAGAAGTATTTAATGACTCGAACTTAGTATGGTACTTGCTTCAGTTTTCCCAATTGATTCTACTCTTTTTGCAATGTTTTTTTTAATGAGAAACCGATTTATCAAGGCGAGAGATACGAAGTTGCTGGCTTCATTATGTTACACAAATAAGCAACAACGTCCACAGCGTTGTCTTCACAAAGTCTTCGCTAGTCCACGACCGAGACACACACAAGTCTTCAAGAATGCGATACAAACACGTAGAAACTGTTGCCAACCAGTCTGAAATAGATGCTAAAAAACGTAGACACCGTCCAATTGCTTTATCGTCTAGAGAGTTAATAACTCTCTTTTCGGACATAAATCGCACTTGGAAATGTTAGTTATTAAGAAGCAAGTAACTACCCTTAGAACATTCGATGATCTTGCATTCCAATCATCGGATGTCTCATATTTCAAGTCAACATCTTTTTCCTTCCCTCTTGAACTATCCGTGGTTTGTCGTTCCTTTCATTTAATATTCGTTTGTTGATTTTTTGGATCAACCATTACGTCTGCATTAACTGCTCCATGAGAAATATCGAAATTTCAAGCTAAATAAATAATTATTATTATAATCGTAATTTTTGACATCGCAGCCGTATAGTAATATTTACAAACAAGTGAAATGTCGTCTTAGAGAGTTTCTGCCAGTTTGGTTTCGTAATCCATGGTCAGTTGGAGTGCATTAAATTACTAAATACGTAAAAAATGTATTTGCATCGAGCCCCCAAATCGTCGCTAGAATAACCGAAGTAAACGCATTGACTTCCGGTACAGTTTCAACATTGAAATTACGCTTACGAAGAGAAATGAATAGTTACTTTTGCCGCTGGCCTCTCTTAGATAGAACTTCTACCCTTCAATGATAATTATGTAGTGATTGCGTGTTTTCAAGTATTATTGTGAATTACATATCGTTCTATTGTTTTCGACTGCGAGCTTCAAATGATTGTCAAAAACTGATAATTTGCTCAACAGATAAAAGTCGTGCGTTTTCTCTCCGAGTTGATGCTTAAATGAAAAACTAACATAATGTGAATGGTAACATTTAGAAGTAAACATACATGAATTTTCTTCAGAAGAATGATCAGCAGAAAAAATTAAGAGAACAACTTCGAATAGGCACCAACCAATTCAGGGCTAAGTGAAATTGTTATCCAAGGGCCACTAAAAATACGTAAGAAAGTGGTGTGATAACAGAATTTTCCACTATCGTTTTATCTCTAGAACTTGAAAATAGCTTTAATAATGTAAAATTATCAATTTTTTCCTTTTTCCACATAAAAATAAAAAATTAAGACACTGCAAGAGTACTTTCAATACCTCATAAAAGATGATTTCACACACTCGTTTTATATTGCAAGAATGAACACCTTGAAACAAAATAGCCAATAATATACTCAACTAGCCCCAGTTATGGGAACTCACGGCTCCCTACTAGACTCGACTGTAGCTCATAATGAAAAATGGAATGACAGACATTAAGTATTTAGAAATAGTAGAGAATATGAATTAGCACAATACATGAAGATTACACACTTACAACGTAGTGTGTGATGCAACATAGCATGCAGCAGCAGAATTAATAGCTATACCGGTGAATGAAATGGACTCATCATGTGTCGACGAGCTAAACACTAATTTTGCTCTAACACGCTAACACAAATTTCTCAATCACGAGTAGTTTACTCGAGGTTCCATGACTTGAGTGAAGTATGAATGAAACTTCTGAGAAGCAAGCGTTGACATGTGAGGCATGCATGATGCAGACACAAAGCTTAATCTAATTACAATATGCACCTTCTTTTAGGATCAACCGATTCGGAATTGTGCCATGAACTCGCTCACTTAAGAAGTACCATATGAGACTGTCTTGTGAATACCCAATAAAATAATAAAAGTGAGAGATTTCCAGTCAAACAAATAGCTTGGAGAATATTGTATGAAACACAACACAATTAGAAGAGGCAGCCGCGGGATGACCGAGCATGCGACTAAAGTGAGGCAGTTACTTATCTCACCATGCTAGCTGCGCTGAAAAGGTGGATGGAGCTTTGGCTGTCGTCGTCAATGGGTTTCTTTAGAGCGTTAACGATCTGGTGAAGAAACAGTAGAGGTCAACAATATTTGCGCAGTCAACTCATATAAGGTGAGCAGTAAGTATTGTGCACAGTTCGTTGTCGATAAAGCCTGTGTACTGGTGTTGCCTACAGATCTTTTGAGTAAAATAAGACATGTTATGCCCTTATCACTTTACTTCATTGATTTGTGGCATACATAAATAGAAAATTCAATGAAGGGAAAGACGCAGTCACAGAATTTATCTCTCAAGAGGTTAGGATCTTGATGGTTATTTCGTTTCTCTTTAAGGTAGATAGCGAACAAATAGGCTAAAAGAATAATACATGAATCACTATTTCCATAAATAAAATTACGGAATCAATTTTTTATTAACATTCACGTTGAACAGGATAATATCGACCACACTCACTCTCCTCTACTACTAAGACTTTTCAGGTTACGAATCGAAAGAAACTCAACACGAGTATAAGAATGCTAAAACATGGTTTGAATAGCTGAAAATTTTCAACTAAGGTCGAGAACGAATGAAATAAACTTATAACTTAAGATCCCGATAATAAATGGAGCATATAAGTTTGTGCTCTGGCCCGAGGTCGGCACATCAGAGTATGTTGAGCAACATCTAGGAATGAGATAGAGAAGAGTAAAGTTCTTATTGAATGTTTAGCGTAAAATTACGGGTGAATAAAATAATTCGCACACATCAGGTTTCGCAGTTTTTCCTCGTCAATCTCAATAAAAATAAAATATCCTGGGTTAACATGATTTAGTTGAAACTATCCGCGAATCTCCCACTTGGCATGACAATTGAACAAATCAAGTAATCAAATATGATGAAAAGCGAATCCCAGAACCCCACACAAAGGCTATCGAGAGTCTGGTGGCTCCATTGTTAACTGGAATGCACGTATTGGAACACAAGGTAGTCTGGTCGCGCTCCAGATGAGCACGAGAGAAGCCAAAATAGTTCCCCAGGAGGGCAAAGTAAGCATCTATGACTATTCTAACTATTCGAACGACCACCCACGTTGCATCCAAACTAAGTATTAAGTACCACAAGAACGTGACAATTGCGTCACTTGAAAGTCGGGGGTTAAACAAGCTGAAACCTTTGATGCTTCATCGAGTGAAATACGTCAAAATTACGTTCATTTGACGAAAATTTCATTTGATGTACATACTGTGATTTTTTTTCAAGTATAGAATAACTTAATTCATTCAGTTGCCACGATACGCCTGGAGGCGGAGGGCATTAATCTCCCTGGTAAGAGATGGAGAGGTAAGAGAAGAGAAATGACACTAAAATCGAAATTACGCCAGGTTTAGGTAATATAAGCTCACCCTTTGAAGTAATCTCCAGTGTTCATGAGAATGGTGGAACTGCTTCTCGTAACTCCTAAACCGGGTTACATGTATAGTAAGTATTACATGTATTACGGAAATCATGACTGACGTGAGTGAGATGCCTCTAAAGCAGCTTTTAATGCTCATTTCAAAAGTGAAGCGCGAGTGCTACAAGTTCGCAAGAATAGCTCAGTGATGAGAGAGATGCTCACACCGATGCACAGCCCCATCAACGGCTAGAACACAACTATCGACCAGTTTACCTAGAAGTATAGCTACTGATCTGAGACCTGGCCTTTGCCAGCTGACTGGCATCGAGTTGATACACCCGTGCAGCTCCTCCCCAACACTGCTAAGCAACAAAACATTGTCTGCGTAGGTGTTGGAATTCTTAAAAGCTAGCTAATTTCCTTTCCCTCAATATTATCACAGATTCTTTTCACTTGTAAATTGATAGAGTCGTTAACTACCACCACTTGGTGCGTCCGCATGTGTGGAAGCAACTCGTATAAAACCTGTCATTTCGGCATTAACTTTCACTAAGTACGGCGCCAACTAAGAAAATTCTTCATTGTGGAAGGGTGAGCCAGATGGTGATAGACACATTATTCAATTATTCAGAGCAAGCCCTAAGTAAGGCAAACACGAGCCAATCGACAATGTTGTTTTCCAAAACAATTGATTTTAAGTTGCGCTGAAATTGAGGTTTAAAGTGGAACATTGAATAGGGCAGGTGTGAGGAACATTGATCAACCGGATATACTGTACATGTGATGGAATGTCGCAGCGACCTTTGTCATGTTCGTGGTCGGGTTACTGAGTCTGTATAGTGACGCAGCACGGGGTGCTGTCGGCGTCATATTGAGCCACGTCCATCTGTCTTACTACACTACACTACACAGACAATTTCGTTAAGCTTAGTAGCAACTAAAAGGTATAGGTTAAGGGCGGCGAAAAGAGTGTAAATAGAGAGTACCAACATGAATGAATGTGTAGTAAAGGTTCCTTGAAAATTTATGTGCGAGTTCAACCAGCAACCCGTGTACAAAAGTTAAAGATAAAATCAGGAAATAGAGACGCGAAAGGACAGTTATCACAATAGTGTCTGCATTGGATAGCCAGGGAAGGAGACATGTCAAGCATCAAGTACAGGAGAAGAAGAAACAGTTCATACGAAATGATAACTGAGTAATCGTTAGATATCGGCAGTAAACAAGAAAAATAAATTATTTAAAACATTTAAAATTAAATATATTAGAGTTAAAATGTTTCAGAAGTCATGGCAGATTAAAAGCTGTATTATAAAAGCAAGAATTTGCTCCTTTCGTAAAGATATGGATGAAAGTATGGTCATATGACGGACAGGATACAGATAGTTCCATTAAGACTTGATTGGTAAATGGATCAGCAGAATACCATGCCACCAAATGAAACAATCTGAAAAAATTAAGTTCCTCAGATCGCTAAAGGTTACGGATAAGATTAGAATAAGCACATATTCTACAAATTTGTCATTGATTGTAAGAAGCCTGTCATTGATGAAATCATATTCTATTTGTTGGTAAACCTACATTCGAGTTATTTTAGTTTTTCAGAAAATCTATCTAAGTAGAATTTGCTGTAAAAAAACAACCCTACACCATCACATTTCCTCGTCTAAACTTGCAAAATTTAAAAACTTTTCAACCCATTCAAGAAGCAGTCGTAAACCAATTCTTCGCATAGCCTGCTTCCTGTTATCAAACTAACTAGTGCAACATTAACTGAACATCAAAATGAACTTTTGGCCCTTGTTTTCAAGCCCAAACATGTTCATGAGCATTTCATCAAAGTAAGGACAAAATTTTTCTTGCAGACGTTAGATTCAATTCAGACATCTGCGTTAAATCATCTCATTGTGACGTGAAAATTGTGCAGCGAGTTACACCCACACTAGAAACGTCACTTAATTCCCAAAACTTAAATCTTCCTATCTGTGATGTATCAAAGCTTTGCAGATCATAGTAGATCACGAACATTTCAGTAACACACTATAATTTTTACAGAGAGCGAGAATACACATCGCTGTTTCTTCTTTTACCTACTGCTTTGGGAATTTACTGGTGAGACACAATTCTGAATTTTGGTATGACACGATCTTTCTTTCTCGACAACAAGAAATCTGTAATCGTGCACAAGTAGGATTGATGACAGCTGTATTATTTGATTATGAGATGATCAAGGGACACTTCGCTTAGAACATTTTCAATGAATATTTCTTGAAAATTTGATATGTTGATGTTACATTTGACTGTATGAGAGGGGAAATTATTCATGTTTATCTCTTTCCCTCACTATAAATGATTCACTAATCATTAACAGTACCGCTGTTCCTGTCATTTTGAGCTTCGATGTATATATTTGATACGTTTCCAGGTGACTCAACTCGAATGATTAAAATGTGGAGTAGTTCGGCGTAGCAGTCAAATATAACAAACGTGAGAATGATCAGACTCAAACCGACACTGGTTACGAGTCATAAGAGGTGTATGCATATATTATTATTATTAGGATACTCACAGACATGTGTGTCCTGTCTTGCAAGGACATGGGTGCTGGACTTAGAGATGAGTTGGGACTCAATACATTGCCAGGACTCATGAGACTGGAACTGGAGTCAGCACCAGGACTGGAAACGCCTTTAGACTTGTCAGCACCCCGATTTTTCTTCTGATCTCGCTTGATTTTGCATTGTACTTCAGGAATGACACCTGATGAATTAAAAGGACAGTTAGTCAATTGACTACTATAAAAGTCAAGAAAATAAAAATGCAACATGTTATTAGCACATTTGAGATTTTCTAAGTGTGAACTACAACGAACATGTTCAAATAGTACCTTATAGGTAGAGGAAAAATATTGTCTAATAAATGAACTAATTTACTTGCTTCCTGTTTCAAGATACTTCTGCTCTCATCCTAAATAAACCTTATCTGCATATTTTTAAAGATATTTAGATCATATTCTGGAAGAAACTTGAATCTTTTAATTCTAAAGCATTAACGTATATGAACATGAGTATCAATTCATCCACTAAAGCCAAAAAACAAATGTCGATTGAAAGACGGAGGAATTACTTCTGTAATTACTCTTAATAGAAATAAGCAGAATAAGTTGTAACGAAAAATTTCACAGTTATTAGCATGTTATCTCTAATGGAAAATGAACTATGCGAACGCTTACACTGATCTTTAATTATATCGTTGAAATATTTTTGAATACGTTCTCGTCCGTGGTAGTACTGTGACAATGAAAAATGGATAGTGAATAATGTGAAAATTTCGATTAAATCCAAACATAGAATTGATTTTATAAACTGCATCATCACCAGACTAAATGCAGAACGTCAACCGACACTGACCATCTCTCCGTCTCTCACAACAAACTTGTTCACGCTGAAACAATTGAACTATCTGTATAAATTAAATCAGATATTTTTCTTTAAAACATTTATTCAGAGGTCAAATTATTAGTACGTTTAAGATAATGACTGGACATAATGGGATGGGTATCAAGAATGCGTTACAGACGTTGACAAGGTCAAGTTTTCAATTTGAAGGCATCCAGTATTAGTTATTCTGATACGGTATGATGATCAGTGATTGAAACCATATAGCATTAGTAATCCGGATAAGTTATGATGATGAGCGATCAAAGACTCGCACACATACTCACACTCTTCTCGCATGCCTACGCTGATGCATTTTAAAAATCTACACTCTTGACACTTCCTCCGCATGTACATGTCCATCTCGCACTGCTTGCCATACTTGCACGTATACACTGCCTTCTTCGTGATCGACCGCCGGAAGAAACCTGTAAAATGAGAGAAACAAGAATTTAAATATTAAACTTCACACTCGTTCATTGCCCTTATCTCACATCACCTACAGCAGGAGCCCTGAAAAAATCCATAGAGGACCGTGAACCTCTTTACAAGTGTACAACGCAAGAAAACAACGTTATACGGCATTTTAACCGTCGTACTACAGTAAGGTGAGTAAATCACCAGTTTTCCCATTAAATTTCACAGCAGATTAACTGACAATAAAATTTCAGATCCCAGAAAATTAAATCTCAGCGAATCCAATGATTTATTGCACTCTTCGAACACAGACGTACAGTAAATAACATGTTCCACTGTGACAGGAAAATTTAAGAGTACTAACAACATATATGGAGGTAGAGTCAGATAAAACCTACAAGTTGCGCCTAATTCCATCATAATAGACTCATAAAAAGTAATCTACGAAATATGTGCATCAAAACGTCCTAACCCTTAGCAATGGCTGAAAGTTCAAAAAATTCGCTCGTAAATTTAATAAGACATGTGAAAACAGTGCGAAACAATTTAGAATAATACATCATACTTAGGTGATCGTAACAGCTATCTTTAATGGCAAAAAAGAGTAGATACCCGTATAATTTCTCATATTATAACTTCTATAATAGAATAGAATTGAGTAACAGGAACGAGCTGCTTGATCCATTCTTGGGTTGCTCGTATGAAACCAAGGATCCTGCTCGCATTATTGGGAGCTCGTATTCTATTGGGAGTAATGAAGTATGTCGAGTACAGCCGCACTAAGCCGGTACAACTTCATACAGAAATGACACTAACGCAGTCTGATACAATACCAGGAACAAACACGGCAGATTCTCTGGTCTATCATTACCAGATTCTATTTTATTGGGCGCCAGGGACATGGCTCTGGCTATTGCAATAATCGTGTCAGAGCACAGGGGACTTGACCGTCAATGAGAAATACAATTAAGTTAATTCTCTTTAGTTAAAAATTGCTAAAGACGAAAAAGTCTAAGTAAAATGTGCAGAATAGAGAGCAAACAGACAATATAAATTATCAAGGTAATCTAACAAACTGATAACCTTACACGCGATAACTGTACATTATAAAATTCTAGCATTTTTATATTAAATTTAACCAAAATTACTGATAAGAGTGAATTGAATTCAAGCTATGTTTGGGTGAGATACACATTTGTGTACTTGAGTTTTACCACTCAACAATTCGACATGAAACATGCAGCACTAGTAAACATATCTACTGTAAAAAACATTCATTGACAAGAGCAAAATATCACGTAAATTAGCATAACAAGCGAAATTTTATTTAAATTATTCTGTAGGTTATATACAAGCCCCCTTCTGTGACTGAGAAACGGATGACAGAGGAACTTACTTCAATCCGTTTTGGGAAAAACAAAGTATCCCGCGTACTTGTGGCATAAGTAATACTGAAAAGGCAACAGGCAGTGCTTTGGTGAAACAGACTCAACACCTAAATCTGCGCTTGCACTAGACAATTTTTTTAAACGGAGTTTACTTTAACAATTATTTTGTGTTTCACCAGTATTTTTAGGTTCCCAAAGACCTACGTCAACACGCATAGTTAGTGACATGGCGCCTCGAGATATGGACGATGATCATCAACACAAACGGATATTGAATGAATAAAAACTCTTAAGATTTAAAACAAAAACATGAGCTTTCAAGTAGGCCAGACAGTAGCTACAGATCAAGTTATTCAAATAAAGGGTTTTTCCTTTATGTTCTGGTTTTGATCGCATGCTTAGCACGAGCATTGGGTTACATTTGTATCACTACGAATTTCAGATAATTCTCGAAGGGCAAAAACACTGAAGATGTCCGCAATTGTGATGCTCGTTATCTCTACTGCCATCGGTATCACCTGACATGACAAACAAGCGTAATGGTATCGATAACAATTTTATTGTGGCAGTAGCTATACAGGTAAACGTGTGAGCGACGTTTAATAGTATCAGTATCACTTTTCAGAACAGAAGGCACCATATCATATGACACAGATTCATTTTTCAAAACACTTGGTCGAGTTCGAATCGCAGAAGCAGCACCAGAATAGTTTGCTTCGATTTTACATCATGTTAGATTTTTGATGTTCAAGCAATAACATTTACAATGTAAATAGCCGATGCAAGAAGGTGGCAGGCGTCTTCTCCATACACACGGGCAGCTACACATACATAATGACCAAACGATATACCTAAAGTGCACTAGACATGCGACACATGACCACGGATTTTCGACTCAAGTAACATCGTCAATGACTTATCCTCTTTATGGTAACATAATTCTTTTAAAACACTGAAGCTGCGCATTTATATGCTACTTTTGCTTCAATCCGAGAAATGATGGAAAAACAATTTTATCAGTTTGTGTCTTGTTATCAAGAGGGCGATACATGAATCAGCTATGCAAGAAGTAGCTTTGAAATGATGAGTCACTCCATCATTTTTACATCGCCAGAAAACATTACATCTAACGTCCCAGACACCATGATACGTTTTCCTAATTGTTCATATAATTCCACCAGTCCTCGTTTCATACGTGTCATGAATAGGATACCTACTCCCCTAATGTGCCCGTAAATGCAAATACCCTTATTAAAAAATAACAATGAATTCCAATTATTTATTTTCACGCCTGCCGGGACACAACACGTCATAACAGAATTATCTATTTCATGAAGTGATCAATACCACACAATTCATTTCACTAATTGATGTTTAATTTTTCATTTCTTTAAATAAGACGTTAAGCCATACTGACATCAGTTGCTTAAGTGAAATACCCTCTGACTTATTTACCTAGGAAATGATGTTAAAACCGGTGAGCCTGGAAAGTGATAACACATTTTCTTGTTCAAAAAAATCAAATTATGTTAACAAGAACTTGAATAATTTTTAGATATCGTCAACCATTTTTGATATACATCAGTGTATAACACTTTAACCATTTTACTGTTACTACCGTTAGATGCAAAATCATAAGGCAAGGAATATTCATCTTAATTTTTCTCAACCAACAAGAACTCGAGAAAATCGAATGCAATTACTACCCACAGCAATAGTACTACAACTTATTGATACTTGCGAGTATCTAAACGGCCTCAACGATGTTCCCTGGAAGGTCTTTCCGACAGAAATGATAACGTGCGAATTAGAAATAACTGCCAAAAAATAATGAGAAACTTCAATACATCCCCAACTAAAACGTTTCCAGTTAAAATTACCGAAACTGTGAACCAGCTGCCCAAAAATATCGTTTCTGCTGGCACTGTGAACATATTCAAAAATCGTCTCCATAAATATAAGACAAGGAGCCCCCAATATTGTAACGTAGTGATTCTATATCCATAAATCCTGGGGCCTGCGTAGGACTGCGGTGCATGTACGAGAGTGAAATGCCTGTGCGCGTACGTGCTTGAAATAGTTTTGCTTGATTGATGTGCGCTTGCACGATTAATGCTTTTACTTTAGACAGCATGAGACTTGAGTGGCAACCTAGTCCTTGGTGGCAAACCAAGAATGGACCAAACAGTTCATTCCTGTTGCCTAATTTTATTCTATTCTGCAAGAGAAAAATATGTTACAGGTCTCACCTTTACATCCTTCGCAGGTGAGAGCATTATAATGGTAGCCAGAGGCCCGGTCCCCACACACGAGGCACAGATCCTCCTGCTGCCTGGGAGCTGGCCCCTTCTTCTTCTTTGTGTCGCCTGCCAGGGACAACCCCGAGCAACTCGCCAAGCTCGACGAGTCATAGCTGCTGATCATCGAGTTGGGGGGCGACACGTCATCTCGACCTGCACGTAAAAACATTATGGTAACTTTGGCCACACTTTGTGTTATGTCATAATTACGATACAATAGTAGAAATTATGTGGAGATGCGCATTGCAAGTAAGGGGAGTACTTTAAATGTAATAATTATGCATAATGCTGTAAAGTCCGCCCTTTATTTAAACGGATCTCAGAGAAGCAGTCCCAGACTATCGCAACTGAGATCTGTTGCGATAGATACAACACAAAAAAACATATCAAATAATTACAGCTTGACAATGCCAAAAAATATACAACTAAAACGCTAATCGACATTACAAATATGGCTCCTTCATACGAACAATGGACGCACCTTGTCCCAGGTAAAATATAAATATGAACAATAATTAAATTTAACCAATCATTGCAACACTAGTAAAAGCATCAACTATATGAACTAGGCAACAGCATGATATCACCAGAGCTATCAGCGATGTCTGCTGGAAGTAGGAGTGGGCGGAAACACGCGTTGGGAAGTCAGGAAGTGGCGAGTAGTTGAAGACTTGCTGAGAGCGTCGAAAGTTAACGGTCGCACGCAAGTAAGGCATCAAATACCAGCAGTTGAAGGAAATCATGAACTGATACCACCCTAAAATCGGGAAATCCAGTCAGGTCTTACAGGTATAACAAAACCCCATTATTTGATTTACATATAATCTGACACGCGAGAGATTCATTCAGTTCAGGTTTTTGCTTATTCAACTCGATTGAAAAGTAAAACTTCACAGTCTGTTTGCATTGTTCCATTGTGATGCATTGTTTTTGGATGAAATCAGCCCGTTATATTTTACCACCACTTCTTGATGGACACTTATGTTGACAGAATTTAAAATCCAAGCGCAGCTTTCAATGAAGGCAATTTGCAATATACAATATCGTGCAGCAGGAAAGTTAGGAGATCGACGACCAGTACCAAAACTCGTACCGAGAGTTAGACTACACGGTTTGACTTAGACTTCTTTAATTTTAAGGTCTTAAAGCAGAAGAATCCCTAACTTACCATTGGAAACCAGCAATATCATTGTACTTACCACAGTACACCCATGAACCTAGAAAATATTAAACGTTATCTATGAAACTCAAGTTAACGAAAACAAACACTCTCAAAATTACCCAAGTCTCAGAATAATGAGTTTCCTGCAATATTGGTAGGTGAGGAGCTAGAACTCTGTCAAGTGTTGCCTCCTTGAAGCTGTGTTGAGTTCAAGACCTCGTAAACGCCAAGCTCACGAAGACGAGGTAAGCCACGCAGCGACGACGCTTCAATGCGCGCTCACCGAACTCATAGGAATGGGAGAACAGCGAATGCTATGCACAATCACAGAGTTTCAAAAAGGAAATCTTTCGTACGGAAGCCATTAGAAGTCATTACTACACAAATAGCAATAAAAATAGTAATAGTATGAACAACAATAATAATAATAATGATAATAATAATAATAATAATATATCGTATTGGACGTGCTGAAAACTTTTCTCGTCTCGCGAATGAATTTTACCACTTTCCATTTTTAGCGTCAAGCTCAATAGAAATAAATGTGCAAGAATAACGTGATTATATTTAATCTGACCAACAAAGAATTACGGCACAATACTATGTTATATTATTACTAGGAAATGAAACAAAGTGGGATATCTCTTATCTATTGCCATTGGTATTGTAATCCAAGTTGGTGTTAAATACTAAGAACTAAACCTTAAGAACTTGAGTCGAACTTAAGTTCTTGAAATTTGCCAGCAAGAAACCAGCACATGATAAAACTTTTTACAAAATAGCACTAGTGGCACTAGCAGTGAAAGCTTTCAGGCGTAAGGTTTTCAACAATTCGATATGTACATACGCATAGAAAATATTACTGGTAGCTATCTTCTCTCGTACTGTAGCTAGGAGCATACCGAGGAATATTACCAGTTCCGTATGATAGTGAAATGAAAATTCAACCATCGAACAAAATTACACTTGAAATGTTACATCTTAATCAAGAACTATGCGCGTAAAAGCAGCACTTATAACACCCAAATCTTAATGAGATTTTGAAAGTTGCAGAATATCCAATATTTCCTCAAGAAATAACTCGCAAATTCGAAGGTGTTGATGAAAATCGTCAGGCAGCAGAAGGAAACATTGAAGTAGCTGAACTAACGACAAATAGACCGCGGTAAAAAGGCAACAGCTGAGCCAACACTCTTGCGAACGCTTACAGTTTCGATCACTCTATTTTTTTAGGAGCTCGACACCGGCAAAAAGGAATAACGAGAAGCAGCAAGTCTCTCGAAGTTGTGTAGTGGGTCCTGTACAACAAGAAACAGACTTTCATTTTGCGTAAGCTTTCAGGGATCTCCAAGTGAATTAAAATGACGGAGAGGATGCTTTTTCCCTTTGCTAACTCTTCTAAATACAAATCTACGATCTTTTTTCAAGAATAAATCGGGAATTTGAGTGAAAATCATATACCTCGGAGACAGTTTATCATGATGGATCGCTCACTGTGTAAACAGCCTAACTTCACATCGTATGAACGTTCCATGAAGGTATTCTGATTCAAGACAAGGCGACGATACTAGACCATTTTAAAATTTCAACGCGTGACAAACGAACGCGACAGTCGCAACAAATACTCGTTTGGACAGACATCCAATTCAAATAGTTATTAAAAACATTTGAAGTAATAAAAAACCGGCTATTATTTTATGATTTTTTAATGATTCAACAATCAACAAAGAAGCGGTAGTTTATGAACTCATAGCCTCAAATGCATTAAACTACAATGGGACATAAAAGGCCTCATAACTACTAATTTAGAAGAGGTAAAAATAAGTAGCCACTTCTCTGGCATGTCATTTGGAAGACGACAGAATCAGAGCAATAATGAGACGACACTGCAGAGCAAGGCTCAATGCAAAACAATAGGAATGATACGGAGAGCTCCGTAAATCAACAAACATGGAGGAAGCGAAAAATGAGATTACTCAAGTGAATAGGAAGTAAGCCGTAAACATTTGAACTAGCTTCGAATGACAAACTTTACGTGACCTTGGTAACAATCACTTGAAATTTCTTAAGCTTCATTACTTGATGATGCTGAGATCTACAAAGAAAAATAGCATGTTCATACCTTATTAAAATGATCCAGGCATACTTTTTTCTATAATAAAATCGCATATATGTATTACCAAGTATTACACAAGAAAAAATATAATCAATAAGTAAAATAGCTGAGAGAAGTGAAACCTGAAATCTAATAAACTATCAATAGTTTGAAAAATCGACGAGGGTTTATAGCGCAATAATTTTACTCTGATTTTAGTTTTTTGGTCATAAAAATATGTCACAAAAAATTACAGTAACTCGAAAATTACGCGAACGACAAAAATTCAGACAAAATCAATACACACGAAAGTTATGGCAAAAGATCACGAAAACAAGATTGAAGATTCCCGAGACTTACCAAAAAACTCAATTTAAAAATAATCACTGTTGAGAAACCTAAGATGAAAACAAAACCTAAGATGCTAAACAAGCTATCACAAAACACTCGTGGAATTTTCGCTGATAATGTCTCTTGATTTATTCTATGCCATTATACATTTTAGTTTGAAACTCAGAAAAAGCCTCAAATTAAAGTAGCCAACAACACAAGAATACCAAATATTGCTGAGTAGAAATACGAATCATTAGAGGAAAATGGTATGACCGTTAAGTGAATTAACTTAAACAGGAAACGTATAATTGAATGATTACAATACAACACAGAGCGTAACTCGTGGACTCAACTTCACAGATACAAGTAAATAAAAACTAATTCATACCAATCCAACTTAAATTATTCTATATCCAAGATGATTCCGTTGAAAATAGGTATTCATTTCATATCAACCAAACACTTAAACAGAAGAAGAATAATAAGAGCTATACAGATACAGAATGCGTAGTTTCACCTTCAATTCAAGCCAGAATGGACTTTGCTAAATTACTTCTGAACTACAAGTATTAAAACATCCGTTTACATAATTCTGTGCTTAACAAGATAAGTTCGAGCAAGCACTCAAGCATTAGCTGCAATAAGAATAAAGTTTGCATACATTGTTAAATATAAAGAAGTCGCAGAAGTAGTTTATGGTGCACTTACAGGAAAAGCAACTAAAAGGTAATCCTAATTAGCTCGATCCATGGGACTCGCGAGACGTTCGATGGCAATTACAGAATGTTATTTTCAAGACTTCCTCCTGTGAAAATGAACCTCGTGTGACCTGTTATGTTACAGGTGGGTACGCTCATCAATACGTCATGCGAGTTAATGAAGCAAAAAACGCCTTGCTTCAAGTTCTACTGGCTGAAACTGGATGACGGTTCACAAAACAGGCTGAAACTGAATGGCGGTTCAGAAAACCGGCTGAAACTGAATGGCGGTTCAGAAAACCGGCTGAAACTGAATGGCGGTTCAGAATACAGAGAAACTAGAAGACAGTTCAGAAAACAGAGACACTGGATGACGGTTCAGAATACAGACAAACTGGATGACGGTTCAGAATACAGACAAACTGGATGACGGTTCAGAATACAGACAAACTGGATGATGGTTCAGAATAGAGACAAACTGGATGACGGTTCAGAATACAGACAAACTGGATGACGGTTCAGAATACAGACAAACTGGATGACGGTTCAGAATACAGACAAACTAGATGACGGTTCAGAATACAGACAAACTGGATGACGGTTTAGAATACAGACAAACTGGATGACGGTTCAGAATACAGACAAACTAGATGACGGTTCAGAAAACAGGCTGGGACTGGATGAGAGATTTCGAAATATGCTAGAACTGGATAACAGTTTAGCAGAAAAATTCAACGGAATATATGTTTCAGAACAGGTATTCATCACTGAGCGATAAATTTACCATTTCTCTCAACATTTTTTCGTAATTTTGGTGTGCATTGGAATAATACAACAGAAAATGTTATTTATTGTTACAAAAGAAATTTTCTAGCAGTGCAGGTAAATCTATCATAAAACAAAGTGACATCAGTTTTCTCATACACGTCGTATGACTGAGTCGAGTGCCATATATCAGTCGTAAATATGATTTTTCTCTAAACCATTTAGAGGGGTTGAAGTAAGCATGCGGTTTTTTTTAGAACATACCTACTTTTTTATTTTGGTTCGTTTCTTAGGTTTAAAATACATTGAGGTTCTATTTCCACATTATTTTGTAATTATGTAACATTTTTGAAATTTAGATTAAAATATGGGTACTGCTTCTCGTGGCCTGCCCATTTCTCGAATCAGAAGTTGATTGAAATGCAACTAAAGTTTAGCTTAAAAAATCTGAATGTTTACCAGAAGTCCTCGTTCTCGATGTGAGCACGCTTTAAGTCGTCCACATGAAGCTTGAACCTAAGACTGTCCGAGAAAGTGGAAAGCTTTATTCTTCAGTGTTCTTATGATGACCAAAATCATTGTGACGAGGTCCTAAAGAAATATTTTTATTATAAAAGGCCAGATAAAAAATTTTGACCGAAGCAATAATTACGAGACAAAATAATTTTTCCAATTGATTAAAATATATTGAGAACAGATTTAACGGAAAAAGTCACTATCATAACGTAATTAACAACCCGCGAGAGAGTAGCAAGGGTATAGAAAAACGTTACGGAATTACTATGCTCGGAGTATCATGGTCCTTATCACAGTAGAAAAGCAGGCAAACATGATTCCATTTTTTTGTTCCTCGAGGCCGAAAGCACATGTCAGTACAAACATTTATTATTTAAAGTTAAGTTTCGTAATTCGATGTGAAAAAGGATTATGTCACGGTAGGCACAGCTGGTGACAGACGCCAGTGTAAGCTTCAAGACGGGATGAAGACGGAAACAGAAAAAAAACGAAGGCGCTCGAGCAGGAGATTAGTTGAGCAGCAAACCGGCCTCTTCCCCGAGGGAGGCACAGAAGGGAAAAAACAAAGCCAAATAATTAACAAAATAGAGCCTCCCCCAACATCCACTGCACATAGTACGAGTACATGTAGCTTGACGAGGAACCGGCGAGCCAAGATTCAGTAGATCTCAGTAACTGCTAAGAACAAGCATCAGAGAAGAATATGTTGGTAAAAACCTTATTCCACATTGAAATATGTACATACTTATACTTCGAAACTGATTAATGACCTTAAGTCATAGTATAAGTTATGCATGCGCACGTTTAATACATAACGCTTGTAAATAATCTTCAAACGAACTCCGTCACACCTCGAAAATAGCCAATGAGTACGAATAAGAATCTGCAGTCCTTACCACGACGCATAACTCGCGACTGCTAACCTGAACTGCACCCACGACTGCTCGCTGCGGCATTCACAAGACAAATAACTTTGTCTTTTTAACTGAACTAAACCATTTCCTCTGGTCGGAAATAGTTGGTGCATAGAATTTTTGATACTGGTCGGAAAGAGTTGATGCAGAGGGGAAAAAAGCGTAAACAGTAAATTCATATATATACTTTAAAAACAGTGCGTACGAAAATCAATTCTCCAAACATTTTCCATAACATTAATGCCATCGAAATATTTTCCCGACAATTCTCCTACTGTTTCCGACCAATGGGAGTAGTTAATAGTCTCTTCTCAGTCTTATGTGGTGTGGCATCAGAAGTGAATGAACCTGTTATTATTTGTCTCGGTCTAGTTCACTTTGATTAGTGAACTAGGTAATGGATTGACTAGCTTTAATTATAAAATTTGAGAGGTTGTCAAAAACCACAGTCAAAAATTAGTAAGATATGGAACAGGATTTTGACTATCTACGTTTGTTAAAAAAACTGAATTTGTTTTACCATAGAGGTTTGACCTCATCAATAGAAAGAGAGAAAAAGTGATTTATGAATAAAATTAATAATTAATAAAAAGTTAATTTTAACTAGTTTATTCCAAGGCCAATTTTTTTTTATTTTTTAACACTAAATAACACGTGATGCAAGCTCACTGCATGCAAATATATTCATAGCCAGGGGAATATTTTTGATAACTTGGGGCTATGTACAAAACCTTGTACATTGCAAACATCTTTTTGAAATGTTCAGTAACTAAGCAAGATGTAGATTTTGTTTGCCTGGCATAGCATGTGTCAATGCAAATGTATAAGAACAAGACGCCTAAGGCGAAAATAACTAACACAAAATCAAATACAACGCAAGGCAAATGAACATTTTTTACAGTCTTGTATCCATGAGGATAATAAATATTGTATATTTTTAAACCAATGAAACGTTGTCTTGAGCTTAAAGCTGTCTGGGCCCCATAATGGCTACAACAAAGTTGTTCCGTAAAAAAATAGATGAATGCTAATCGCACAAAAAATTCTTGATCATGAGATGCGTCATTGACCTTAGGTGAGTTACTAAAAAAAGTGAAGGTCGCGCAAAGCATCCTTCCCGACAGAAGAAAAATTTGTTCGAAGCATCCGCAGTGACATCGGCGTCGGTGTCATCGGGCTCGAACATGGAACTTGCTTCCTAATTTTATTACCTTCCCTTCTGGAAATTATAATCCACGCGCACAATTTTCACTCTTTTAAATTTTTTAGGATAAGCTATTTCGGCTTCATCGTGAAAGCTGATTGACTGTTAAATCCAGTATAATTAAACTTGGATATAACTTGAATATCTTTATTAATATAATGGGCAGACAGAGCTAAGATTCACATACTGAAGTTTGAATTTCATTTTCCAAACTCTGTGACCAGGAGGCAAAGTCTTAAGACAAAGGAACAAAGAGAGAAACAAAGAAGAATCATCATGGATGGCTAGGTGGAAGATTTTAAAGGACGTATTAAATTGGAGAATGGAGAAAGGGTGTAACTGGAAGCAGGGAATAACAGAGAACTGGGCGCAGAACTGGGAGTAAAGAGTAAGAAGAAAAAAGGGAACAAGTGAGAGAGACAGTCTGCCATACGAGAACAAAAAAGGCCCCATGCAGAACCTGTTCCGAAAACTGCCTCGCAGGTTAGCCTGTATATCTAAGTTTTTAAAAACTATGTATCGTCAAAAATGCAAGTTGCCTCCATGACTCCTGCAACGCATCAATGGGGCAAATGAATTGTTTGTAAGCTAACATAGGAAAATAAAAGGGCTACACTAATAATAAGTGACACATGGAAAAGTATTCGAAGAAAATGGAATAAATTAAAACAGCACTTTTTGATGATGAATTTGATGAGAATCTAACCCACTTATTTAACGCTGCAGGTACGAAACAAGCAATAAATATAGAAATGGGTATTGAGGAAATTATACTTGTTAAAAATATGAGTGTTATAATTGCTGATTGAGCTAATGGTCGATATAATTATGCAGACATGATAGGGTTCTCTTGTTAAAATAAATGAACCTAAGAATTGGTTCATCATTGCAATGCTCTCAGAAGCAGTTCTTAAACGTGATAGTCTCCGCTCTTACCAACGCATTTACAGCAGAAAGTCACGAAATTCGTCACCCTAATATCGTTTTCGTAATGCAGCCTGAACGTGCATGCATCCAGTCTCTGGTGTGAAAAGGACAACAACGATTACGAAATGTCACTACTTTTTCTCTAGAAAGGCACAATAAACTTGCAAGAACGGCGCTCCACGCAAATATTTGATCTCTACCAAGAAATTAGACATGGATTTTCTGCTGTTCGTCATACAATGCTGAAACAACTATTGTCAAGCTATTCTTAGCAACAAAAATAGTGATGGAGTCCATAAAAACGTTTGAATTCTTCGAATTTTTGCTATAATGAACTTTTCAATTCTTCCAACCTGCGAACGTAGGCACACAAGACATCGATTACTGCGTCTGCATGTCAAACGTCACATTAAAATCCAATAAATTTCTGTTTTCGTTCAGTAAGAAAGCAAAAATTTAAACGAGTGGAGCGAACACAAGCCGCTAATAAAAGAATTCTCACTTACAATTTTTTATCATAAAGATAAGTTCAAAAATATTTATTAAATATAAATAAAAATATGAATGACTAGAGTTGATTTGGTAGCATTAAATTAAAGAGTACTAAATGCTTCTGCTTTATATGACTTGAAATATATGATACTTGGGCAACACAAAACATAGTATGCAAGACGTCGCATAACATGCAACACAGCGCACAGCATACAACACATCCCATAGCATGCAACATGTCGTATACAATACCTCCACACAAATACTGTTAGCACATCGTAATGAGCTTGTTGGGCTGAAGCGATGAAAATACCACCAATGCCAAATTCTTCAAGTACTTGGTGCATTCACACCTCTGAATTGAGCCAAGAAATGTTCCACATCAGCTGCATTATACTTAACGCTACAAAACTTAAACCTTGAAACACAGAATTGAGTAGCTCAGAACAGAGAATACGTATCTGTATTTAAAATTTTTCGTTGTGGATAATCTTACGACAGGCACAGAAATAATGATGGATTGTTGATGCATGCTGTAATAGCTTCAATCGTAAAGTTATAGGGCGCTCACACACACCAGCGACTGCAGAGCATACGGAAACTAACACGAATTTCTCCCGTTCACAATTATTTTCTTAACTCAGACGCTATAGTATATTAACGTGTTAGTAGTTGCAGTACGACATCTAGGCCTTCTAAACCACACTAGGGTCTAGCGCTGTATTTTATAATAGAAGCCAGCTTACTTTTCATACATACGTATACAGTGATGCTGGAGGGCTGCAGTTGCCGTGCGGAGCACAGGGTACGCAGCCGCAGCGAGGCGCGCGCGTGTCACCTTGGCTTGACCTGTTTTTTTTTGTGTGGACGGAGAACGATGCCCTGGGTACGCCCATCCTACTCGGACTGACAGAGCCACATGCATAACGCTCCGCAGTATTTGGAACACGGGTCAAATTAACGTGCTGACCTCATGATGTTTGTAACGCATATTCATTGCAGCCGCACCAACTTTCTAAACGAGCGTATTATTTTGAAGAGCCGTCACTCCCTATCGTTTTCGAGAACGTTGCAGAGGTACGAGTACAGCCATACATCAGTAACAGACGTACGCAATTCGATGACGCAATTATGCAGCACACGCACGACGAGCCATACCACATTTTATTTCAAACCCTCCAAAACCTTAACGCGTACAACTGCACACGGCATTACTGTTCACGTGAAAGGCAGTCTACGAGGTGGAGTTGTCACAGCACTAGCGTACGGGCGGCATAATCCATAATCCACCCAATAACATAATCGACCCGAGCACAAACTTATAATTAATAAACAGCGTTCCGACAACTTGTATAAGAACATCAAAGACATCCAACCAGAGAAAGCTATTGTCAATAGAGCTGACTGTGCAACATAATTAATTTAAATGTGTTCATCACATTTAAGTGTAAGTTCATCACATGGACGTTTTTAAGTGTCAGAAAGCATAATCAAGTGTGAAGTTTTCAGACACGGCGGTACGCATATATGATGCATCAATAACATTGCCAAGTTTTTATCCGTAAGTCGTGGCATAATCTGTGGGTGATATATCTATGCGTAATTAAGGTGCATGTGCGTAATCGATGCCTTAAGTTAGACGGCATGGGACTTGGGTAGCAACCCAAGTACGGACCAAGCGGCTTGTTGCTGTCGCCATATTTAATTCAACTCCTAACAAGCGCATGTGGTTACATGACGGACAACAGCACCATGGCGAACAGCAAGCTAAATTAGGTCCTTCAAATATTGCTATTCGCTTCAGGAATATTATTTTGAAATCCAACTTTATCATCGTATTTTTATCGTACTGTACATAAATTTCAGTATACTTACCAGTTAATATGAACTCTTTCATAATTTTTAAAAAATATCTTTCAGAAACAAAATCATGTAAGCCTTACTTATGAATCCGAAAAAAAAATTCTTGCACGACTTCAAGCTTCTACGAAATGCCGTCCGAACAGCTACCAATATCAACAACATTGGAAGAGGGGCGCACCAGTGACTGGACAGTACGAAGGTGATTTCGGAAATGTCGTAATGGTGATGACAGCCTTAAAGACGAAGAAAGTAGAGGACAGTCATGTTCTCTTGAGAATGATAATTTGCCAGTAATTGTTGAATAAAATCCACTGCAAGGTGCGAGGAAAATATCTTACTGAAAATATCAGTATTTCGACGGCGTCAGACCATCTGAAGCAAATTGGTAAGGTCAAAAAGCTCGATAAATCGATTCCGCATGAGTTAAATGAGAATCAAAATGTTCATTCCTTTGATGTGGGTTCGATTATTTTTGTAAAACACCAATGATTCATTTCTTGACCGAATAGTCACTGGTGACAAAAAATGGATCTTTTATGATGATCGTAAACAATCAGACCGACGGTTTGATCGTGATGAGCTACCCAAACATTTCCGAAAATCAAAGTTCAACAGTGGAAGTTTATGATAACTGTTTGGAGGTCTACAATTGGTGTTGTCCCTTGCGGCTTTCTGGAGGTCTCTCTGAGCATCATAGCAGAAATTTACTGCAAACAAATCGAAGAAATGCATGGTTATTTGTGAAAAATGAGACCTGCCCTGGTTAATCGACGTGGCTCAATTCTGCTCCAGCACAATAAATTAGTATCTAGTTGACAGGATGACGCTGCAAACTTGAAACTGAGGATGCCATACTTGATCACATCCTTCTTATTCTCCAGATCTTTAATCCACAGACTATCATTTTCTTCCAGCAACTAGATACTTTTTTATAGCAATAAAACCTTCAGATCAAAAACATGGGTAGAACCAGTGATCAAGGAGTTCCTAGCATTCAAGCCGAATGATTTTCATCAACGAGGCATTCATGATCGGCCTGATGGATAGCAGACATGCACGGCTACTAAGAGATCATACTTCAACTAATTGAAACATAGTGTTAATATTTTCAATAATAAAACTTTATCCTGGAGTCGGCCATTATTTTTCAAACAACCTAATAAATTAAAAGTAACGATCACCTAACTCAGTCTTCCTCTGCACCAACTGCAGCAAAGCTGCGCCTGCATTATCTCTTCAAACAAGCAAAAACCCAGATTTTAGCTCTCATCATTCAGATCCTTTTTTGCGGTTGCTAAAACTTACGAACAGTTCATAAAATTAAACCATAAAAAAGTAGGCACAAAAATTTTAGGTGTAAATGATGAAGTCTGTATATTGCTCCGAAATATATTTAGAGCCTCTAATTTAGAGGCTGCTTACTAGAAAAAACATGAGCTATTCGATGAAAACTCGCAATAAGACTATCAACGACCTCATATCAGCGACTGTACCAAACTCTCGTCACTGGTACACTGATATGCGCAACGTTTTGCACGAAAGTAACCATGAACATAATAAGATGTACATAAAACGTATTGGAATGTATTACAACTGTTCTAGAAAGTTTCCAGAATGAGAGTGGAAGTGATTTCTTCTCCTCACGCAATAGAAAGGAGAAAGAAGCAAATGATATCCCTGGCAAAACGCGCGTACATTGCACCAAGAGCAGTCAAGGGCAATCGGCTGTGCGATATCGTGAGACCTAAACATATGGTAGGATCATTTATTTTAGAGGCAATATATAAACATTGGAACTGCAGTTACCGGGTTGAGCATAGTGCATCTTTTATAGATAAACGAGATGAATGCAACCACCAACTATTCAAATGTTGAATGATGCCATTTAAAACTTTCGCTCCGAAAAAAAAGACGTTCTGGCAACGCCATTTTGAAAAACAGGACACGTGACTGAACTGATTTCCAAACTACAGAACAATTCTTGTTTATTAAGGGAAGTTCAAGCAGCTGAAAATAGAAAATAACAGAAAAAAAGCTTCAAAATATCCACCCGAAAAGTTAATCAGTTTCCCTGTAAATGTTTGTAGAGTGAATGAAGATTACCATCACGTGCGTGGCACCGTGTTAAGCTAGACTCTCATTCCTAGTCATCTGAACGAACATACATTTATTCAAGAGGGAGAAGCATTGACTCAATATGTGTCTAGTATATGCAATTGAGGACTCATTTCTGAAAGAAGAGAAGCTGGTGATTTTATGATTTATGCATGAAATCACTGCTTAAAAATGAAATTAAAATTAAAAACAGAGATTAAAAACGAGATTACACGAAGTGGGCGCAATACAGCATCTGTTTATGGGGTTATAGTGCAAAGGATCATAGTGCTAGCGAATAAGCCAAAATTAATTTACTTGCAAGCTACTCCATGTACGAATTTCACGAAAACGCCTCTTTGAAAACGGTTCAAGGAGACTGGACGAGTAAAGAATAGGCTTGAACAAGGTCATCCTCCAGCTGCCAAAACCTCAAAACTGGTCAAATCCACCGGAGAAAAGCTCAGAAGAAACCAAAAGAGATGCCTCATAAATCTGGCAAAAGAGAGGAATGTATTCGTCAGAACCATGTCCATCATCTTCCATAACCATCCACACTAAAAATATAGACAAACGTATAGCAAGAGCTTAAATCCTCTCTCGTATCCGCAAATGCACGCTACTGAACCTCGTGTTCAATGACGAAAACGAAATTCGACATCCAGCAAAAATTCAGAGTACAAAATGATTAATTTTGCTTTGGAACTAGGGTATTGACACCCGCGTAGTCGCTCGCAGAAAAGGAGCGGCGACAATCAGAACTAGTCCAATTGTTTTTTGTGGAAAAGTTGAAATTACCCAATAAAATTACCGCAACAACATTCTTCCACTCATTGTTGCCTTGGGCTGAAAAAAGCCAGTGGTCACTTCAGCAAGATCCGGCATCCTCGTGGATGGAAACTCCACGAGCGTGAATAGCCATGCCATTCCTGACAGATACATGAAACATTTGATGAATGTTATTCAAAAGGTATGCAATTCTCGTGGTTTTTGTCTTTGGATATAATATTTCATACAAGACCGGATGAAATTCAGCTTGTCTTACCGGCAACCTCCGTGACCTGACATGCACGTGTAACAAATACATTGATGGTAATAATCTAACTTTAATCTTGAATTTTTCCTGCTCCCAAAATGGTAGTGAAACTTGGATAAGCTCGTTAAACATGACAGATAATT
Organism: Trinorchestia longiramus; assembly: GCA_006783055.1. NCBI lineage: Eukaryota > Metazoa > Arthropoda > Malacostraca > Amphipoda > Talitridae > Trinorchestia > Trinorchestia longiramus. Next base: position 328,115 of record VCRD01000309.1, read on the forward strand.
GAGAGCTAAACGACGAAGTTTATTGAGACGCCAAAAGTGCGATCATGAACCGACTTGAGGTACGAAGAGACAATGCTAGAGCAGACAATGGACGCATCAGTGGTGACGTCAAATCCAGTGTTGCGCCACGCCCGGTGTGGCTTCCGAGCCCACGCTCATGTAAAGCAACGAACATGAGAACCATCGGAAACCAACTTAGCTATATCCGTAGTAAGTTTAGGACAAAATATCCGCTGCTTCTCGAATGGAGAAAGACATGCGAGTACCTTACACAACACATATAACCGCAGAGGCCAAATCTTGCAATAATACCTATAACTTTCAGAATTTTCTTTTCAGAGCATAAATTACACGGTTCTTTATATCATAGAAAGATACATGATAAACACTAACGCTGCACTAAATAAAAATATTAATTACTCGTGGTAGTTCTTCCCATCTCTTGAAATTCAGAAGTTATTCTTGAGTGAGATATCTACACATTTTCATTTCCACCATCAATTTATACTTCATTTGTGGCATTCAATGGTAACGCGCTTGAAGGAGCGAGAGAATAAAGATTTGAATACATTCTAGCTTAACTAGCTTTGATTGAGATTTTTGCACCCTATTTGAGGGACCACGTATTAGTCAGACTCACAAGCTCACCTGACAAGTGTGAGATACGAACAATGCGATTACCGCGTCACCTGTACAGCTCCACCACCTCAATGAGCTGGTATTCTTAACAGTATACTCGTTCAACAGCAACTTCCAAAGTAGGAGCCAAATGCTTGGCATAGATATTATCATTTCCTTGTTTTTCTGGTGAACATTTTTTTCAATTTTTATTAGCATTTACAAGAAGAATTTTAGGTGCTCAACCATAGCGCAATTAACGTCCCTGTAGTGAAGATCGTTTATTCAGGAAAGGCCTGGACAGAACAAAGACGGTAAATAATAAAAACATGCTCTAAATGTAGATTCTATTTGAAGTTTCTACTTTTTATGACATCTTTTTCAAATTAATGATACATAAAAATGGTTTCGATTCACTACAAATAACATATGAAACTCAATACAATAAAAACAATAAATGCCCGTTCTGTATTGAGACAACCATGCAGAAAAGGCCTGGGCTCCCAGCTGAGACCTGCAGTGATACCATAATAATTTTACAACTGACGAGCTCTTTCAGCAATATTTATTGCTCTTCTAACCATTGCAACGGCGTCTAACATAAACATGCTGTAAATAACTGTAATTAGCACTTCAAAAATGTTAAATGTTGATAAATCCCGGCACAACTGTTGGTAAAAATATTTAATGATTCTCTTTAAAATACAACTGCAGAACTTTAAAGGATTAAATTGAACTTGAAAGAATAACATAAAAATAAAGTACTACACATATAGAGCAATAACTGTGATAAAAAACGAATTGACTTCAACTTTGGTTTTTAAATAAACAATTTGTTCAATACAAACACAGACTCGAGTAATAAAAATTCTTCCATTTGCTCAACTGAACATTTCTCATTACAGAAGCACGTCATTACGATAAAATTATTAAGACAAGCAGGGTCTCAAGTTTGATTTGTCATAGCGAAAAAATTTGAAGCACCTACTAGGGAAAGGATGAACTTAATGAAAAGCAAAGACTCAGAAATTCCAGCGTAGCTGGGCCCACAGGTTGCATCACGTCATCCCTCGTCCTGAGAAGCAAGGATACACACACGACAGCGCGTCTACGCGGACGTTGACTTCGTACGCGCTCGCCACACACACACACACGCACTCACGCAGTCTTCCTCCCACACAGTTGAACAAGCAGCGGTTAATTTTGTTATCCTGAAGATATTTTCTTAATTTATACAAACCTTAGTAACGGAATTCTTATGAACGAATGAAATATCAAGGTAAGAAAAGATAGCGAATAATGCATTATTTTTCATAGAATTAGCTCTCTCGCTTACAAACTGCGACGTGTCGTCCATCCTTGAACTTTCGAACACTGCGTGCACGCACAGGCAAATAATACAATTCTAAATCTTTGGGTAAAACAGCGAGTGGGCATAAGAACGAACCATCTATGGAACTAAGAATAATCAATTCTCGTTAATTCATTTCTAAAACGAGTTTTTTCATTACACCGTAGGGCGTAGAGGAACAAGTAAAGACGACTTTAACTTGAAAAAACTGGACTAGAGATGGGAGACACAAACAGGACAGACTTCACTCTACCACGAGTTCGCTGAAATGAAAAATTGGCCACCATTTATAGGTGCGGGAACGGAAATACGGCTTCACTGAATTAAAAAATGCCACGCACAACAGATTGCCATAGCCAGCACGGCTTCTCCGTCAGCAACTCAATGGCCTTGAGAGGCTTGGGCATCCGATGTACATACTCCCGTCCCTAATCTGGATAACCATTTTAGTATATCCCCTGAATGACTCCAGTAAAGTACAAAACATATCTAAATAAGCGTAGTGTGAAGCTCATCATCACAAGAAAAAGACTTAATAATTAGTAGTATTGAATTGCAAGCCCTTCAAGAATTTTATGTTCTAAGCCACACGGTTGTCAATGAAGGCAGAAAGAATGTTTCGCTAAGTACCCTTTTCAGATTAAGGCCATGTTGTGAAGAAAATATTTTAACAGCGTAAACAATTTAATTAGATTCTATAATACATACGATTTTCTTGCATTGAATAATTACTTGTCAAAATAACAGACGTCCGAACAATTTAAGCAGATAACTAAACACGAACTAAAATGGTTTAATATTAATTAATGTCAATAGCAAAATAAATTAATTTTAAAAATCGAATTCTTGAAATGCACAAATTAATTATTTCTACTGGGCAGACGGTACAAGAAATGAACCTTTTCAGCTGATTCACACGCTTAAGAATTTTTTTATTAAAATATTCATCATTCAGAAAACTGTCAATGGGAAACCCCAGCACGTGCAACAGACAAGTGGTTCGCTGTAAAATGTTCTAACGTCGCCTATGCAATGAAGCTTACTAACACACACAACCTCGAAGAACTTATTCTTAAGTTGGCAGTGTGCAAAGCTGAGGAATTTGATTAATCTTAAGTAATACATACGTTTGATATTTATGTTTAATGAAAGAAGTTAAGTTTCATTTACGAAATATTGAAACACGTAAAAAAGATGCACCAGAGAAGTCGCGTGCTTGACTACGGTGACGCCGATTTAGCCAAAGAAACTCCTTGTGTGCCTCCCGTACGCCAGAAAACTGCTTAGCTGAGGGTACACACGACTTCCCTAACTTAGTAGCTCAGCTCCGTGTAGCACAACTAATACTTCATTGAATTATTATTATAATAGACCGATCCCAAGAGAATATGTCTGATTTCGCGACCTTGAGAGCTCAGCTTAGACGGTGACATGTACATTTAAGTTCAGGATGAGTACGACTTCCTCTTCGTAATGTTAATTTTCCTTGGCACAGAAAGAGTGCAACTTCATAAACTTTAATGGAGTAGACCATATGGTTGGGAAAACACCATTACATCGTGCACTGCCTCCATAAGGCCTCACTCAGCTCTAGCAGCGGGGCCGCAAGAGGGTGAACCTGATAATCAAGAACTGTTGCTATCTCCAGAACGCAGACGCCGCGCCTCATCGAAAGTTGTCACACTTGCATGCAGGTGACAGTCTGGCAACTATCAGCATGCACGAGATGATCATGATACATAGGCGTAATTCTGAAATAATATTTAATAGCATTTCGCCATAACCCTGACAATTTACAGTAGCCTAGGCTTGTGTAGACTCAGACTTGAGGATGTGGGAATTCTTTACGATGCACAGGCTTAGTAACTCTCAATCCGCAGGTTATGCAAGCTCGTACAAAGTGCGCAATATTTTAGTATCTGCGGTGCTACTGTTATCCTAACCCAATTCACGAATTCCAAAGAATATTGTAGGTCGAGTGTCAACGATTTTTCCAACACACAACACGCAAGTGTGTTGCACTGATTTCTACAGCCCAAGCCATGCTTGAACCATCCTTGCTTTAATGATCCAATGGAGACATCCAATAAAGACCTAAATGAAAAAAACACCAGTCGCCAATCATAGAATGATACCTAACAACCATGTTCAAAATAAAACAAAATTAGAACTTGACAAAAAAATTCAAGTCTTATTACATATTAAATTTAATTTCTTGCCTTCGTGTGTAATTTCAGAAAGTAATAAACGTATTAGGCTGCAGAGATTGACACCAGCCAGCTCTTTTTACAGTACGGTTGAGGTCAGGGTCAAGGTGAAGCCTTCAGTCAACACTGAACACCTCTGTCAAGAAATCATGAAGCAACAGGAGATGCGCTGGATATCTTTTGCTGCTCTGCATAACCAACACACAAGCGTCATAAATAATTTGAATAAAACAAATGAACCTAAGAAACAACAGTTTCAATAATAAGAAAATTAATAATTTTCCACGAGTGAGATTTGCACATTCATGTTATTGACTTCGGATGAAATTCACTTTGGACGTTGGGTGATTAAGGAACCATTCTTGACTTGCTTCGTAATTTGTAATTAAATCATAAATGTGTTCGAGCTCCACCCCATGGTAGGGTTTTACTGTGAGTCCGGAAGATGTGTGTTTGTAACCTCAGACTTACCAATCAATTATTGCATCATCTCTCATTCTAAAGCAGTAAATATTTCACCTTTGAAATGGATATTGTTATTGAATATCTAAAATGATACAAACGAGCTAACAGTTAATATTCATTGTATCAACTGCGATGTTACAGCAAGAGGGCAAGTTATAGCTCTGCATTGACTGATCACATGCCAAGGTCGAGGGCAGTATAGAAGACAGGTCTGCTGCCCGCATCACAGATGTGAGCTGGCATCATTTAAAATGCGGCATCAAATCACAAGCAGAAATAGTAAATATTGTTTTTTCATATGGAAAACTTAATTACATTGACATAAAGCAAATTTTAGTTACATTTTAAAATGCAAGGTTTTTAACAATCAAATCAACGTATCAAGTTAACTACACACAATAGATTGTACCATACACACTAACTGTGTGTCGTACCATACTTCGTTACACATCAGATACAGAGACGCTGTGCAGGTCGAATTTAATTTCAGAATCAAAATAAAAGGAATAAAAGTAAATAGCTAACAACTTACTTTAATGTCTAGCACCGGAATCCTGTTCACGTTCTCATCTCCCACCAAAGTTAATGCAAAAGAGAGATTGCCTAAGCCACGTTTGTATGCTGCGCCGGCCGGTTAGTCTCCCTGAACTAAACCAACAAAACATGGCAGTACTATATCTGCCATTTACTACAGAATAAAATCAACTGGACAACCAGTCACTTCTCCTTTACATGTTACGCAGGAAAGAACGTCCTATGCCTGTTGAGGTATACAGTCTGGTTTTAGTTTGGAATTAAATAGAACAGAAGCTAAAACTGATTTCAAACCTTTTCAAAACAGTGTATTCCACGCGCACCAGACATTTTCCTCATGCATGAAACAGGTGTTTACATAATGTCGGGTTCCCTCCTAAGAAGGGGGCTTGCCATTCCTCTCATCCCCGCCCATGACATAAGTACTACATCAACGCAAAAACCCACTTAGTGTCACAAAACAGCTGAATACTAACATAAGAGCCGGAGATCATTTTGGTCTCCCCCTCAAAAAGAAAGATAAGTTGGAACCTCAATGCGCTAAGAAAGGTGATCATATGATTTTTCAGAGGCACTAAATGATATACTTGATTGCAAGGGCACAGGAAGAACATTCAAACTAAAGATTGCAAACAAAACGTCTAATGGTCATGGATCTCCATGTGTTTTTCATGAATAAAACGTCATCTTTCTTGTTAATGAATATTTTTTCGATAAATAAACAGAAGTACATATTCTTTACTTAAGGGAAAAATTTCCCCTTCTTCACGCAAAAAAAAATCACGTGAAAACTTTTGGATGGAAATAATCAAGAAAATCGAATAAAAAATGGTAAATTCAGATCCCTTACGGTTAACAACATCACATTGTAGAGAACCGTATGACAAAGAATAAATAACATTATTCCATTAACAAACGGCGAAACGTAAACACGAACAAATATTGCTCAGCATCTGAACCTGCGTGTCAAGTAAGATATGAGATAATATCTGATCTTTTAATCGCTATGAAATTTAACTCAACCATAAACGGCTATTTTTAGCTACCGAATGTAACTGTGCTGCGAAATTACATATTCTTCGTAAGAAGCTGAAAACTTTTATGGTAAAAGAAGAATAAATAAAACTTTAAATCGAGCACAAAATTTACAATCCAAATTGCTGTTATCATATTATAAACAATGTTTTATAATTATTATACAAATCATGATAATTTCTATTATTATCCCATTACTAATACTATTATACCTATCACTATTAAAAATCAAAAGTTTACGAAGTGGGAAACGCGGAGCTTATGGAGGTCGTTTGATCATTGAAAATCGTCTCACATCGACAAGATGAAGACAGAAGAACACAAGAAAAATCAAGCACACGTTCATAGAAACAACTGGTCTCACAACTCATAAAATAAGGGTGAATAGGAACATAAAGTACTAAAGAAGTACATAAAGTACTGAAGTACTAAAGAAGAAGTCTAACATAAGTTGTCAATTCTAATGAATCTGCAGCTGGTAGTTCGGGCAACCTCCTAAGAACGCCACGTGTTGGAACACACTACCCACAACTGACATCTTTAATTCTTTACGAAAAGCTCTTGAGTCCCACCTGTCCATGAAATGTCGTATGTCATTTCCCAATCACTGACTCATATAGGGTCAAAAATGTTTATACTAAATAGGTCAAAATGTAAGAAGTGAAAACAGTCATGATGGTAAAAATTCCAATTAAAGCTTCTGTAATAAGAACTTGAAACGAATGGAAATTCAAAGCTGATGACAGAATACGATTAGATCCAGCCAAAAACACTTGTAGCGCAAGTTCCTGTAATGAAGCACCTCATTTATCAAAAGAGTTATTCGAGATAGATGCGAGTCATCTTTGACCTAAGCATGCAATAAGCGACAAGGATTAGCCTTAATGTTTCGTTATTTAAATTTTGCCTAGAACTTGACAGTGTCCCTGCACAAGGTGAGCAAGAAATTAACTAATAGATAATGAAAATGAATAATACATAAGCAGATACCATGAAAATTGAATGTACGTTGAAAGTATATTTTATTTCCCTTTAATTTCCCGACAAAATGCGGTAATTTTCTAAATAAAGCTCATAAGATAAAGTAAATTCAGTAGATGCAGAGAATATCTGAAATTTGCTTTCAGATTCAAATTACTTTTCGATTTGAATGAGTGTGTCAATGTAATGAGGTGGTTATCTTTCTAATTCAATGAATAATTGTGAATAATCTCTGAAATATCAGTAAAAATTACGCATTCATTCCAGTTCTTTATTATGTATTTTGCTGTCATGAAGACGACTGATGAGGCCTGAAAAGGAAACCTTCTGCAAAAATATTTACAAAAACAAATTGAAGGACTAAGATAAACCATGGATAAGAACATATTTTAATGGAACTTATAGGAAGAGCTAGACAAGGAAAATGAGAATAGTTGGTGAAAAAAGGCATATACTCGCTGACCGAAGCATAGCAAGACGTGAAGAAAGGCTGATAAAGAACGAGTCAGTGTCGAGGAGGACCGATATTGATCAGGAAAGTGTTGAGACTAAGACAAAGTTGAAGGACAGCTCCAAAGTTCATAGTGAGCTCTGCTCACCAAGAGTTACGTCGCAAAAACCAAACAGAAGCCCAGAAAGACCGCGATCTTCAGAAGCCAGCCACGTGCTGGGTATATCGTACCAAGGAAAGGACTTATGTATTGACGAAGAGTACTGTATCGAAGACATATTCATCATTGAAGTAAACATTGGTGGCAACAAAATTAATTAATGTTAGACGCAAAGAGCTTAAATACTTAAAATAATAGTTACAACTGTGTCCTATGCTACAAGTCATTAAATTAATTCAAAATGAAAGGTTACGCCAGGACGATAAGTACCAAATTTTAATTTCGTGTACTCCTATATCAACAGTACGTTTCCCGGCTTGAGCCAGACCCAAAGACCTGCAGAACTTGGCAAGCTTTTACCTAAACTACGCCATCAGACATAAAAAACTACTCAGAGTGGTAAGTGCCATTTGTTTTAGCCTACATTAAATGCACGAGGATGATACTGTGAACCATATTCGAGTTTCAACAGTAAATGCATGTCTCTATTTACGTCAAGAATTTAGCCCTCTTATGTTGTTTTTTTTCGATGAGTATCATGTTTGATACATAAATTCAACATAAGATATTCTAAAAACTCTTTCCTCCTTTTCTTATAATACAATTTCTCAAACGTTAATAGCCTCTTGAAATCTCCAACTGTTCGTTTAGAGAAGTAGTCGCGATAACTGAATAACTTTTCCATTATGCTTTCAAAAACACTAGCAACAAATTCATGGATTTATCACTGTTGAATCACATTAAGTTGGACCTCGAGCAAGTAATTTGCTGATGCAAGCATGACAGCAAACAATTCCAGAGTCTCGAGTAAATAACGTGAAATAGACTGCAAGGGTAGGAAATACTGCAAACACTCATGACATTCACGAACTATGCCACACACATCAGAGTAATTGAGAGGCGGAGGGCAAGCGAGCTGAGTATGCCCGGAATTCAAGTCATCCAAGATTTTAGATCGGCCTCTTGAGCGTACATACCTGAATTGAGTTAGCGATCAAAGAACCATAAAATTTTAGTTCCAAGGTATTCGAATCAAATAGTGGAGGCTGGAGGTATGAAAACACCCGTTATAATCAAAATTTACTTTAGCGCAGGGTTTGAAGTTTTATAACTGCTTGTAATTTGCAGTTATCTTCAAGTAGAGCAGCATTGACGTGTCCCAATTTTTCTGGATTGCTGTTGAACCTTTCTCATAATAGCACCACTTACTCGTAACTTAAACAGATGGGTTAAAATCTGAAACATTTACGCTCCTAATTTTTATTGTTATGACCGTAAATTATGAGCTCGCCTGTAACATCGTCTGGATGTCAAGAACTCGTCTCAATGAAGGTTTATAGACATTGAACTTTAACTATACACATGCTGTAATTTTCTCTTCACATGCCGAAACACCCCGTAACAGAACTAAAACGCCTTTCATTTCAAACTAGAAATCAACATATCGATTTTTCATAGCCATAGTTTAACCATTCTTGTACTTCAAAACCTAAAACGCAATGGCAATTGAAACGGAATATTTTCTAAAAGGCACTCTATTTCACAAGCATGCTGGGCAGACAACACCATGCGTGAGCATCACTATATTTGCATAAATAAAGCTTCACGAGAGAGCTTTTGTTTAGCACAAAAATATCTGCGTACTTCAAAAAATTGCACAGCAAGCACACATAAAAGAGGCAAAAATATTGACCTCGGCAACAAGTGGGGGTTCAAGCGTGATCACTTGATAACTTGCTTATAAAGCAGCTCGTTGAGGGCACCTTCTCAGATATTGAAGTGCTCAAGAAAATAACATAGAGTTTCCCATGAAATCAGATGACACGTTCCGAGGGCATACAACATATCTCTTCATTCTATATCCGTATACTCGTGTCTAGACACTAAGTTTGAAAGTTTGTGCTGTGTTTTTATTAAAAATTGAGAGGAAAATAAATAAATTAATGATACGTCCATTTTTAGCTGAGTTCACCCAAGTTAGGTAACAAAATCCAAGACAAAGTGAGCCAGAATCCTGAAAATAAAAACTACCTAGAGCAAAAGCAACAACAATCATCGATGGAGCTATTTGAAAGAAATACATCGCGTACATATTGCTCAAAGTAAGTCAGAAAATATCGGCTATGCATAAAAACTGAATAATGATCTACTCTCAGCATATCAGAGACGAATAAACAAATGCAGCCTAACAAACCTAAAAGAGAAGAACAGCTTTCAACAAAACTCGTATCAATAGAGAGCATCGAGTAGTAGAACACTTGCGTCCGAACTATTTATATATGAACATAGATTATAATAAATGAGCAAAGGTGCATGCGTGCAACATTACCTGAGAGGGAAGAGACATCTGAGTAGGCGGAGTGGGGTCGTAAATTGGAGAGGGTGAGACACGTCGAGTCCAGCGTGTCTGGGGAAGAGAGACCGGAGCTCTCAGCTGCCAGCAGCTGGTGATCACTCAGACTGTCGAGACAACCTTCAAGATCTGAAGGAAACGGACACGAGCTTGAGACTTCACTGCAGGCAACCTCACTCATTGATAGACCCAGCAGCTCGTGCTGCACAAGTATCGGGTCTATCGAGGTGAACATGCTGTTGAATGTGTTGTTGTTGCTGCTGGCCATCGAGTTGCTTGTGGTGGTTGTGCTGCTGATGTAGTTATTGTTGTTGCTCAGGCCGGAGAAGGCCATATCGAGGTTCGTGCTCGAGATGCACGAGTTCGTCACCAAATTCGTAGCTGGAGATCTTAGAGACGCCATCGTAAACTTGCAGGTACGAGTAGAGCAAAAATATTCACGTTCTTTATATGAGTGAGCTCCGGAAACGAGAAGATGGAGCGTTGAATAAATAAGAGTACCATTCACCAATTTATCACAGAAAAATCAAAGTACAGTTGCGTAAAATGAAAAACAACTACGCTTTCACGAAAGTAACACTATTTTATTTTTAAGCACCTCAACTATTATACGTTCGTAAGCTCCAAAACATATAACAAAATAGAAATAGGTTGATGGCTTATTTAGAGTCACTAGCACTTTTGGATATCATCCATATTCCATTTTGGTAAAACAATAGAAACTTAACAGCACGATATAACGCTTAAATTAATAATGCCCAAACACTGTTGAAGAAAATAAAAAGTGGTCAAGCTAGTTTCACAGAGGATACATTCCATAAAATTTGATGCATTAACAATAAAACGTGCAAAAAAAGCTTGGACTCGAGTCATCCTTTCATAGGAAAAACAATAGCTTCAAACCCTAGTAAAATCAACAAAATATCACTGGTCTCAAAAGTAAAACCTTGAAAAGCATCCTTGATGAGGCGATCATAGCTAGTGCCTGTAATTGCTGAACAGATGGGCTCCGACACGATGAGAAAATAATTTCAGTTGTTTTCAAAATTAGCGTCCTATAATGGATTTAAATTGATGAGGCAAATATTTTCCTGACACTAGCCGGAAAAAAAACAAGCAGTTCTCCAGACTACCAGGTCAGGCGCACCCAACAATTCGGACGAATTAAGTACGTTAGAAAACACGGTGTCCCCACTTTCCCTCATGTCATATTAGATCACTGACTCCATCACATTTTCAGAATAGCTGTACAATTACTCAAGTGTTGTTTCCATTTCCCAACAAAGTGCACTTCAGTAAAAATGTCAAACTAAAATTGTCTTTGGATTGTAGAAGTGCAAACGTAATTAATTAATTTCTAAGTTTTGAGATCTCCATTAAAATCACATCTGAACTGGAAAATCCCACATTAGTAAGAGTATCGGGTTTGCTAAATAATCATGCACGGTCCGTGCATAGTAAATTTAATAGTGAATGAAATAACGTCCTGTAATTTCGAGAGTTCACTTGTTCTACGCGAAACGAGTTCGTGCATATGGATAAAGTTAATTGTGCTTACATATTTACCGCCTGAACTTATTCTATGCGATAAATAATCGCAAAGGTGGAATTAAATTTCCTCAGAATATCGAATGTAACGCCAAAATATATAAATATTCTCTTGGATTCTAACTTCTCATCAATAAACAAAAGGATTCCCACATTCAAGAGGACAGCAGATAACCACTTGTGAGTCAGGGTGAGGACGCCAATCTAAAAGTAAACGCTCCATACTTAGCCCGGTAAACCATACATTCCTTCCATAGAGCCAGAATTAGAATGCTCTATGAACCGTTCATTGCATTAGCTCGAGCGCACTCCCTTCTTCGCCACATAAAGAAAGCGAAGAAACTCCTTCCGCCTTTCTCTTGTTTGACCGCGACTCCGAAGTAGAGGCTGGCGGTTGGTACTTTCGCCTAGGCTTATCACAGTCAAGGTCAGACCGCAACGAGAGACCCAGGCAACACCAGGGTACAACTAACACGCCCACAGCTAGAGAACGCCTCAGGGGCACAGCTCCTCCTCTCTCAATGGCATAACGGCATACGCATGAGCCTAGGTCTCCGTGTCACTTTCGAGCACATTCCTCTCTCAGTTAACACAGCTTAAGCAACTGCCGAGAAAACAACTAGTGTCCTAATTGGTACGCAAAAAATGACCAAGCAACCTTTAAATATAGACACTACAAAGAATATAAATACTAATAGGTTTGCTAACATTTACTCTCGGCTAATTTATCGAAACAGTATTAACAATTTTAAAGAAATGATTCTTCATTTGATTTTAGTTTAAATACACTTAAACTTGCTAGATACACCTACAACTCGTGTTGTGAAGCATCTGCACAAGTCTTTTTACAAGGTGTCAATGAAGAACATTGACTAAGGGATTTAGGGAAAGGGAATTAACAAAGGGATTTAGCTCTAACTACATACAATTGTGAGCGTCCACAAACTTAGGTCCTCGTGGGAGGATGAACCTACAGACTTGTTTTTTAAGTCTGAGTTCCCACACAAGCAGCGCGCGGTGGGACAGGGAGGAATTCCTGAAGAGCAGCAACGCAACGTTGCTGGTACAGCGCTAATCAGACCAACAAGCTTTCTATCTTATCAGCGAGAGAAGGGGAGAGGGAAGAGAGAAGGGATAGAAAACAGCCCTTACAGGGATAACAGCGCGCCAGAGAGAGGGGCTCTGTTTCGGCCCGCCAGATCCCTGCGATAACAGCTAGGGAACACAGCAGCGAGGCACTGCCGTCACACGGTTTGTCTGAAGGCAACTTTGGGAAGCACATAAAACGCGACGTCAGCCATCTTGAGACACACGATATGTGAGCACAGAATAAACAGGCTACGCCGCGCACGCAGACAACAAAAGAAACGCTGGATTTAAACACTGCTCCGGCGTACTACTCCTATGATCACTAACATATGAAGAAACATAACATTTGTAGAATGACATTAAAGCGGAAAAAATTGTCATAGGTGTTGGTTGGTCGTCGTTGTTAATCAACATTAGCGCAGGTTTCACTAAATTGTCTAACGTCTTGTTCATGGTGTTTAAATGGTTCAATGTAGTTGCAATCATGCACAAACATGGCACATATAGCAGATTACATATTAGGTATTTCTTTTTCGCAAAGAATACGTGAAGCTTTATAGATGACAAAGGCTTAGGAACTTTAAAAGCCATGTGATTATAAACCTCTTTCTCGGTGGTGCCAAGAACAGGAGTGGGTGAGACAAAATAGTCAGCGTCAACTGTGCTTCTCGAATTTATTCTCAATGTATTGAGAAGGATAAATTCAAGAATTTTTTTTTCGTCATGCAAAGCAAAGGACGTACTTCACTCACTTAGTTTTCCTGCGGTTGATTAACCTGAGCCAATCTTTACTTTAACCCTTTTGCTACGGAGCTCTGTGGGCCTGTAACTATTTCATGACTGAGGATTTCAGTCACGCGCAGTGAAAGGGTTAAACACGTAGTCACTAGAAGACTCTGTAAAATTTACACCTAACCTAACCGAAGAGGCCTACAAGTGGAGCCCTTTTGCAGGAAATGTGTTAATGACACGCGATCGTTCATCTTCGTCTAACCAGGAAGCAAATGTCGACTTGAATATGAGTTGGATTTAAAATGTATATGTTCAGAAATAAAGTGAATGTGAAAAATTACTTTGAAAACCTGGAATACTCCATTACTTCCAGGTGGCAAATTTAAGAAGCTTAAACTCTGAGTCAGCGGTAGCATACGAAGCTACTGCCACACACCCAAACCTACACACAAGTCAGAAGGGAAATTATAGCTTGAGTCTCAAGGTTAGGGCTGCCAAGGCGAAGGGGGAAACGAAGATTGCCGTTCAACAATTAGAGACGCAGTTCAGAACCACAGCAGGAGGCCCATTTTCGTTTCTTCAATAATCCGTGGGAGGCAGCACTGGGTATAAGAAAGCTCACGCAGCGAGGGTGTGTGTGCAGGGACAAGATTGGCGCCATTACACTTAAGAGAAGTTTCTGTTTCCATGAAAGTGTTCCAACAAGACTACAGATCAGCAGCATATGCTTGAAATCTGGCAAATTACCTGGATATTCGACGATGAAAGTCAAGCTCAAATGATTAGTCTTCGAAAGCTGAAGAGACAATGAAATATATCTTATTTTTTGACCATTTTGAAGAATAGCTTTGAATTTTAACAGAATAGCTTCAACAACCGCGCGAAGATGAATGCCCTCAGTTACTAAACGCTCCATTTAATTGATATAAGAAAGAATCAATTACTGATCATTTATATTATATTTAAATGAGTGGCAAGATCGGTATTATATCCAGAATGTACACTAAGTTATCACGATTAGGATCATTGTTATTGACTTAACAGTCTTGGTTCAACCCAGAATGGTAATTGTACATAACCTGATTTATACACGTACAGTGGCCTAAATAGGAAAAAAGATAAGGACTTATCAGTGTGATAGACAAGCAACTTGAAAGCCTCTAAAGAAAGCATAAGAACCAGCAAACCGCAAAAAGCACGCGCGAGCTTCAAGCTTAGATTTGACCAAACTATACAAAATATTTTTACTTCACACTAGCGAACCAAAAGCACACGAGTTCTTTCACAAATATTCATTCAATATGCCATTTTTGGGGAATAAAAGTGTTTATTCCGAAAAAATGTGGAATTCAATGTTATTTCTTAATGGATTTTGTGCAGTGCCGATAAAAAACGAAACAGTAAGAAACATCAGTTATATTTAAAAAATACACCTACGTATTGTTTCCTCCGTACATAAAGACGGCATGGGACTTCGGTATTGAACCAAGAATGGGCCAAACGGCTCGTTCCTATTGCCTTGTTCTATTCTAAGAAGGATAGCCTTGTCAAGAGAGTAGTTATTACTCATACTAGGAGACATTTCAGTCTTCTTGTTCCTGAAGTCTTGTTTCAAAATAGAAATGCAAAACCTGCTCTACTACCTGATGCATTGAACCCTGTACTCATGCAAGTTGATGGCTCAATCGCAACACTGCACCTTTTTTGGGTTATAAAGAAATCACTAACAAGATGCAGGATGTGAAATTTTGTAATGATATTCCTAAATACACACACACTCAACACACCAACAATCATAAAATTATAACCAATCACAAGCATTCCGGTCGACCTACACACGCCGACCAAAGCACACACGTAAGTCAGAACTGCCAGGAGCTCAGACTTGTCAGACGTGCCTGTGTAGGCTTGTCAGAAATGTTCAAGCCCATCAGACACGCCAGTTTATGCTTGCTAGACGTTTTATTAGTTGTCACACACAATTCTCACGGTTTAAGTAAAAAGTGCTTCTGAACGAGTTTGGCCGCCGAAGAAACGCGAAATAATGAGTACATCTCGAACACAAGCGGCAGAAGATTGGGCGCGAATAGTTTTCAGTCAATCAGAGGGCAGGAAAAGTCAATATAAACGCAGATTTACACCAACGATCTTGATGAAGTTCATAAACTTGACTATTGCACGCATTTGGTACAGGAATTATTAGCTTGAAGCAGATTTCCCAATGTATGTTAGAAAACGTTCACAACAATAGACAAAACAAGCCAATGTCTTATGCTATCAAACTAGACGTAGGTATCTACCTACACAGCTTAACGCAGAGTAAATGAAATCATGTCTTCAGCTACCCGTTAACTGATGACTCAATAAAACCGCAATCTTTACATAATAACATCATGCTTACTAAAAGTACAGGACCGTTAATCCTCACACTGAATGTCAGTCACGAAGCTGGCATGAATGTACAATGCAATTAACTCGAAACGAGCTCTCACAGACCGGACACACTGACGTAGCGGTGGAGCTCTGCATTGTCATTGGGAAACATTTGGGTCAAGCAGTGCGAGGGAAGCATGATAAGAAAACTTATCGTAGTCAGCGTGAGGTGTCCTAAATACATCGGGCATTTGTCGGCCCTGAAACAAATAACACTATGCCTTCAAGACACTCGTTCTCAACTTCAGTCAGGTAGACCTGAGGGACATAGATGTTTGAGTAAGATGTTAGAATGACACTATTTACTACATAGAGTGAGAGATGGAGGGGTGTGAAGGACACACGTAGTGTGAAAGTCATCGAATATAGTACATTACGACATGTGATGATATCAAGACCCATAGAGATGATGAAGAAAATGCTCATGAAAAGTGATAGATATGAAGTGTGTCGTAGGTAAATTAAAGAACGGAGGAGTGAATACACTTGATACAGGTACGGGTGACAGAGGTACTTTTAAAGACAACGTCAGAACAAGTTTTGTACGTCAGAGTAAGAAATGAACGGAACATGCAAGAGAGTGAAGTCAATGAGCGTACTCCTGTACACCCTGAGATCGTACCTCTCTAGTCAGAGCACGCCAGAGCACGTCTCTACTCAGAGCACTTCTCTAGTCATAGACTTCTTTGTCTCTCTAGTCAGAGCACGTGAGAGACGAAGAGCTAGCTTGCCACAGCGAAAGTAAACTGGCGACAGCAGTCAGTCATAAAACTACAAGATGTATAACAGAGGCAGATCATGCGGAAAAATTTTCTCCTATAAAACTCATTTTCGACCACCCTCTTTTTCGGTAGGAGAGAGGCAAGGTCTGTTACCACTCTCCTATGCTCAATAATTGTTACTTCAACATCAGATACGCGTACGGCCAAAGCGAAGTCTAAGTGAAAATGTCGAACAATTGCAGTTTTAAGGCGCTGTTTCTTACCCAGCACTCGATGCAGAAGATTGAGATCAACTTAATACTACAGACATGCGTCTGAAGTGATTGTGTACCACGGCGGTGAATATCAAAATACATCAGATTAGAACATGATAGCATAGTCCCAACGTCCAATGATCAAAACAGACTGTAGTAGTAGCTAAAGTTAGAAAAAAATTATAACAACACCACAACACTATGATCTCATTAAATGTCCAAGAGCCATTTTTTATTTACACTATTTTCTGTTTTGTCTCAGACTCTTTTTCCCCACTACTAATCTTGTTTACCAACTTCCTCGGTAGCTTTATTTATAAACTTCATTCCTCGACTGAAGATGTAAGAATGTTCACTTCGGAGACCGTCATTTCACTTCATTCAACTGCAGATGAAGAGAAGGACATTCATTTCAAAGACGCTTCAAGCTGCAATTCTTGTTAGGTTGGTGATACTTTCGACACGCCAAAACAATGTTGAACAGAGTGTTTGAAAATTATTACCAAGCACTAATTCTGGAGACCATAATCTTGATATGGTAACTGTTTAACACGTTGACTCCGAAGTGGTACGTTTGTGAACCACTTGGGTTAGGCTCTGTAATTTTTTCAGATCCTTCTAGTAACTATGCGTACAAAGTGAAGATTTACACCAGTCAGGCAATCGGAGGCAACGTGTTAAAGTCAGAGTTGATCAGGCGCAAACTGCAATGAACAGCACATGTTTTCACGCGATGTATTCCCGAGATAAATGGAGACTGGATTATTCTCGTTCAACTGTGAGCTAAATCACACGTCAATAATATATTATAATGAGAACGTTAAGTTATTTCTGTACACACCATATACCATTGAACGCTAAATCTTCAAAAACGAGATAAGTGGGAAAGGCGTTTCATTCTGCAAGTAATTTCGAATAGGAGTAACTACGATCAAACCGCCTGTGCAACGGTCGGGTGAGAGCCGTTTTGGCAGTTGAAATGTTAAATGTTGAGCAGGAAACGCACGTTCGATGTTGGGATTTACATTTCCTGGACTAAAGACAGTTTGGCGGCGAGCTAGTCAAGGTGCACGATGGAAACGCACGTTCGATGTTGGGATTTACATTTCCTGGACTAAAGACAGTTTTGCCGCGAACTAGTCAAGGTGCACGATGGAAACGCACGTTCGATGTTGGGATTTACATTTCCTGGACTAAAGACAGTTTGGCGGCGAGCTAGTCAAGGTGCACGATGGAAACGCACGGCACATCGTGCAACATCGTTGTACTTGCTACACTTTAGCTTTCAATGCTGCAGATGCAAAGATTTCTCATACGTCAAAACTTGTTCTTTGTTCATCATCGTTGTAAACACAACCTTTGC
>VCRD01000310.1:0-134914 GCA_006783055.1 Trinorchestia longiramus
GAATGTGACAAAGGCAGTTGACAGAGGCAGTTGACAGAGGCACTTAAGAGAGACTGTTGATAGAGGCAGTTGACAGAGGCAGTTGACAGAGGCATGTGACAGAGGCAGTTGACAAAGGCAGTTGACAGAGGCAGTTGACAGATGCCCAGAGCCAGGTAGGCATAGTAGACAGAGACTCACGTGTCCGTGCAGACAGGCCCTGCAATATTACTCTCTATGGTCCATTGTTTTGCTACGCTGCATCATTTATTTGCTCTAAACATCCTTAGTCACGACACTGTCTGGGTCCAAAGGACGGCTAGTTGAATGCATCTTAGAAAAATATCGAGCCACGAAAACAGTATTGACTAATGACTGAGATAACAATTAAAAGAAAGAATTATGTTTGACTGCTTTATGCTCGTACGACAGCTTTGTATATGCAATAAACACAGAGTGTAAAATACAGTTACAGTTACAGTGATAAAGTTGTGCAGCTTACGACACTGGGATGTTAAGCTTCAGTTATGTGCATTCAAATAATCAAATAAAACTCTCATTAAGTTGTGTAAACTTTACCTAAGTCATGAAGACATAGTAAATGATGACATTTTAGTTTAAAATTTAACATCTCTGATGTTGAGGGAACTTACTTTATAATTATGTTGTAGATTTGAATTCATTAAAATTCTGATGCGTTATTGAATTTTTCTTAGTTCTCCAGATCTGATTAATACCAATCTCTCAAACCAACAGACAGATCCTTACTAATTCATTCCACTGTTTTTTTCGTTTGTTTTATTACTCTTTATGTTGTTGATCAGAAAAATAGTAAAAAAAATGTTGTGGAAACTAGGGGTAAGTGAATAAATTACCACGAGTCTCTGGAGATTTCTGCTTACGAACATAGTTTGGCTTTTCAAGATTCTTAGGGCAAAAAAGTTGAGCGAGTGTTTATGTTAGGTTCTTTACCAGAAATGCTACAAGATTTTCAAATTTTATGATCTTCGAAGCGATCGGAACTCAAAAACTGGGACTTCCATAGAGTAATATCAAAAATGTTGACTTAGAACACAGAACATATGTATAAAATTCCATTACTTTTGCCAGTATTTTACCAGTAAAATTATAATTAATCCTGGGACAGAAGGAACATTACAAGCATACAGCTGAATGCTTAAAACATTGGCACATTTTTGATGATTAATTTGAGAGTTGCATGAACAAGTCCTTTTAATTCAAAAAGAAACGATACACCTAAATAGAATAATTGATAGGTCGTGCCGAACGACTGACAAGAAAAATTGACAATTATTTTCTGGCGTATTTTTATGCATTTTCCGTTTACAATCTGAAATCAAATTAGATTCAATGTTGATTCGAAAGGTCGGTATCAGTGGGCTTAGGACTTTATATTTATATTCCTGGTTGGGTTTATTACAGACTGAGCAGGATGGAGTTTCCAGTTTTATTTCTAGTGAGATTAAGGAAATATTTCATTTGGCTACGCAACGCCACTTTGTCATCGAACATCATCACAGAAAGCAATATTGAATGCCTCAGAAACTGTCTTGTCACATTTGTATCGTCTTTCCGAGAAACATATGGGATTGTCTTAACCCTTTCGGTACCATGATGCAAATATCAGAACCTTTTCAACATATTTAACATCAAATTTTAAAAAAGATGCTTTGTGATGTTTCACGGTCACTGCATTGTCCTAATCAAACTGTAGCTTGCACTGCCCTACCAGCGTTTGCACAGACACACGTGTTGCTCTGCATCTTAATAGGCGAAAAATGACTGCGGCTACCAGAGATGCCGTCAGTACCGAAAGGGTTAAGCTTACTATTTCATTATTTGCGCTTTTTCAGAAGCACATCTGTAGCCCCCATAAATAAAATCTCCCAGATAAGCTTAAAAATACGTAAATAATTCATCATCTGGGACTAATTCATCAATAGACCTTAACGGAATATTAGAGAATATGTCTTCCATCTTGCATGAATTCATCACTGCCATTAGAAGGCATCATAAGTTTCTTCAAAGGACCAAGTCAGCTGTGTTTGTCGAAGCTGATTGACGACATTCCCTCCTCCATTTCCATCGCTCAAAAGCAAGACTGGCGGCTACTGGATGGCTTAAATCTACGGGTGAATCGTAAGCCCCAAGACTTATTTCATATAAATTCAAAAGTCCTACCGCATGAGACTTGAAATACATTTCTTCGTGCTTTCATGTCCAAATTTGACCATTTGCTACAGTCTTTGGATTCAATTCCCTTTCCCTTGGAATTATGCAAATGACCTTAGTTTTGCATCTTTTTGATTCAGTTTATTCATCGTCGATCCCGGAGAAATCAGAACTTCTCCTTTTTTTTGTTGTGGACTGCTTGGAAGTAATACTTTAAGCAACGCAATGAGAAACTTCTGCGGGATAAAAACTGTGCATATGTTGCGAATCCTTGAACTTTTTGCCGTGATGAGGATTATTTTTGATATTGTATACCTACATTTTTTTAATTGTTGATGAAATTTGAATAGAATATCATTATTTTAAGATAACAAAAAACACCAAGCCTGGAGGAATCGGTGTTTCTCTACGTGATGCGGGCGCCAATATCGATACGGACACTTGAAGTGTGTGTTCGAGCACCTGTAGGACCTCAAAATCTACGTCGACTTAGCTTTAATTTATCTGATGGACGCATGAGATTCGACAAGATCACAAATTTCTACGTTGCAGAATATCCAAATTATTATGAGTAATTATTGCATGTCCCTTTTTGGAAATCAGTTTCATAATTGACAATAGTGGTTTACGAGTATTGACTACTTCAATTACAATGAAATAAATGAAATAAGCCACTTAATTTTCATCAAAATCTAACACATACAGCATGAGATTAACTAATGTCATCTGCGTTAATGTGAACCACGCACACAATTCACGTTTCAAAATTAATTATTACAGTTTTAAAAACTCCTGAACAAAATTTGAAGTGTTGTTGCGATTTTAGCATGAAGTACAGAATCTGTGTTGCATCTATCTAGAGGAGTATTCAATCGATACCTATTTGACAAATTTACTGAATGTCTGGCGAAATATCTTGGATTCAACCCAGAGAAATAAGTTGAACAATTTTTCTTACATGAGTAAATAAAAAATGTGAGATATTTCGGTAACACCATAATTTACACCAAATGAAACACAGCCATACTAGGTTCATTATTGTGTTATTGGTTAAATTTAATTGGCTACTTAACTTGACTTGGCTTCGCTTAGATTACCAGGAACTTCATTTAACGCCTAATTGAGTTATTGGTTCAATTTAACTGCGTTTTTGACGTAACTGAACTAAAAAACTCTCACTTGAATTTACAAGTCCTTTTTTGTTTACATTCTGAAATCGAATCCAAAGCTATGCTAGAATATTAATTATTTGAACGGAACATTTATAAGCACTAATGTACATGGGGTTTTATACACCGTTATTGGGGCATCATTCGTGGTCTAACTTTCATTTTCCTGCAACAGCAAACTATGAAATGAGAAGAATAATTGGATGAAATCTTGACCGTTTTAATCAGCCGTTGCTTTTGTTTCTTCATCAGCAACTAACATTGACAGAGCATAGTAATAATTACCGAAACGTGATATCGGTTGAAGAAAATATTATTTATATAGGCTTATATGCTTATAGGCATATGTACTATAGATTATATGTATATGTATATAAATTTGCATGCATAATAACATATATAAGTTACATCTCGGTCATTGATATGTCGAATAAACAGAGTAAAATTTAATGGGAACATAAATAATGTTCCTCGACTCAGTTATGTGCAACAGCAAATACAAATACACCACAACGTTGAAATTAATATTAGTCGAGCCTAAGCTGTTTTCGACCGTCAGACATTTTTAAAAATATTGCTGAAATGACATCAAATATATTTTTCGTGTGTAGACACGCCTTTTTGCCCATATTTTTAGATGTTACAGAAAAGAAAGAGGTTCTAAATTTAGAACATGGACTTTTCTGACACATCAGGCTTCTGTTGCTTCAAAGACCGTGGTGTCCGAGCTCTGCAGTTCTGATAAGACGAAAAATACTCACTTTTACCTTCTAATTTTATTGTCAGATTTCAGAGCCGAATGCTTTTACGTTTCCAGTAGTCTAAAAAAATGTAGAATGGTACGTGTGTAGTCCGAGGAGTTTGTATGACTGCAAAGGTTTTTAGACTAAACCGAATATTATGTTTCCAATTGTTCTAATGACAACAATTTTCATAACGTGAAAATACGCCAGAGTTAACGAAATTATGTAGCGTTAATATAGCAAGCATCGTCGAATTACTACTCTATTTTTTTGTACATCCTCAAAACATTTTGCACAAAATTTTGTCGTGTTATCGAGACTACGATTTACTTCTTTAATTCCTTTATTTTACCAAAGACACAAGTTCAAGATTGAAGAAAGTTGTTCGTTTAGGTACCAAGTATCACTTCAGGTATGAACCAGATATTTTCATTGATAAATATATAAATTTTCTAAACTAATTTGACGAACGTTGTCAAATGTCACATTCACAAATCTTCGAAACAGTTCCATACTGTAATTTTCTATTACAATTGATAAAAACGTACAGAAGCCCGTAGTGTTGATGCACAAGTGCATTAGAAACAGACATGAAGTGTAACCTTCACGACGTGCCTGCCAGACCAGTATGCGCGTTGCCAATGCAGGTGTGCATGCCGTGGAGATATCGCAGTCCAATTCCTTCTTTGAGTTTTGGGGTCACACGCACCGCTACCTCACGCAACGCTCCTGTGCTACAGTCTCTCACAGACGTATTGTTACATTCCACTCATACACGTATAATAATACACAGTTTGCTGCTTGCTTGTTCTCTGCTACGTTCTTAAGGATTTAGATAGGGGAAAATTCGGTAGGGTATACATGTTTTGTAAGCATTGTATTGTGGATACCAAAGGCACATCCTTCAATGTAAGAACTCCGCAAACCAAGCGTGTGGGTCTACTAGTTTTAGAATAGAAATGATTAGAATATGACAGCAGGAATGAGTCGATTCTTGTAGCTACTACCCAAGTCCCATGACGTCTAAGCTTCAGGTACCAATCACGAACATGTACCTCAATCACTCACAGGCACTTCTGTTCCGCATTTGCACTTCAATCACGCACATGCAACAGTAGTATAGAAGCATATGATAAGGAGGGGTAACGGCCAGACTCTTTTTTTCCTTTTTTTCAGCATTGGTGGTCTGCGTTGTTTTTCATGCATTGGTGAAATAACTGCACTTTCATTTGTATTTAATTTCATCATAAAAATGTATACACTTTTTCAAAAATGCTTCTAAGCGAATAATTTTGGAACATAAACAAATAAAATGTACCACAGAGTTAATGGACTCACAGGTACGCAATATTGAACGTTCTCACACACTTCTGATGTTAGAAGTTGAGGCTCAGTTTGAGATGATTTTCTTTTTAAAGTCATTCATGGTAGATGCAGCGAACTGCATGCCTATGTATTCACACTAAATTTATAAATTTCAACACTCTTCTGGGGCCAGAAAAAATTTATAGTCGTTTATCTAATAGGGAAATAATTACTAAGGAATACTGATAGTGTAATTTTACATCAGGGCGTTATTGTGGCTGTAGTTTCCACAAACATCTCTGATAATTGTAATACGTTTTTAAAAAAAAATTCAGGGTATTATATAAACTGGGAAAGTTTTACATAAACATAAATCGTATTTATTTACAGGTTTACTGGTGGCGTAAGTATCATAGAATATTTAGACGGAAGTAAATGTAACTATCTTTCATTAGTTCTAAAACCAATAAATATACACGTACACTCATAAAAAAACCTACAGTTGTTTGAAAATCATGCAAATATGGACAAGCAGATCATATGCTAAAAAAGTGACATTTTTAGAAGGAATAATACCAGGAGTCTAAATTCATTTAATCTGTAATCTGTAAAATCTAGCTTGCAAAATGTTTTTATGGTCCACATCTGGCATCTGTCGAGTTCATTTACAAAAAGAAAGTACTCGTACAAAGGCTTCTGTGTTCGAACAAAAAATTCTCAGCTTTAAACCTGTCAGTTTTAGACATAAGAACTGAGTTAAGACTCTTCTCATTTTAAACTGGTTAGAAAAACTGCTAGCACACCTGCAGTTGGCGATAATCCGATTTCATGTTGGAAGTCGATTCTTGTATCGTTTTTACGTTTTCTGTAATTCTTTGCAACAATGAATTGGTGTAGTTCAGTTTTGTTGGAACAGTTTTTGCCCATCCTCAAGCTCAAGAATTCCCCACGTACTCTAAAAAAATTTCAAAGTAACAATTAGGACATTCCTGAATTAAAAAATTAATCAAAAAAGCCAACAGGTTACGTTGTAGAGGCACCAAACAACAGTAATCTAACTTTAACCAACAGAAACATGGCTAGGATCTGTTTCTAGAGCTCAAAATTGGTTGAGGAAGACTATTAATTTTAGAGAATTATTTTTGATGCAACAGCACTCGGTCACAAGGGACCTCGTGCCTGCTTATAGAGCTATTGAAAGCATTTCCTGTCCTGAGGTAAGAAAATATTCGGTTCTGTGACCATAATTCTAATATATATAGTGATGAAATGTATAATTCTGAAGTTTATTACACATGTAGGTCCGGATATTTCACTTCAGAAACTTCAACATTTAACTGAGCTCTTCGTCAGTGAATTACTTTGATCATTTACAAGTTATATGTACAGATAGATAATTTATCAGCTTAATGATCAGTGAATAAGCTTAATCAATCGATAGTTTTTTGTTCGTAAGGATTAATATTTTGCTCGACTGAAGCATGCAAATTAACAAGAGACTTTACCTCATGATTTCATTCACGTGAGTTCAAAAATGCACATTGCAGCTGGGAACTACTATTCTTTATTTTAAATTCGTAAGTTATCATATCTATGAAACTAAAATTTGAAATACCTGGTTCTTGTAATACCTTCACGATTTGTTTCTATTTCATTATATAAAATCCCAGTACAATGATGTGAATACTTATGTTGTTATCCAAAAATATACTATCATTACTGGTTTTATTATCACTGTCTTTACTTGAGGTAATGATTTCAATTACAACGATACCATAATTAATATGACTAGGTATCACATTCTCACAAATGAGTAACAATTTACTTCCGTTGGTTCTCCAAAATTGTTATAAAAATTGACAAAACCTGTAAATTTTTAAACCCTGTTTTTTTCTGTCAAATTTAGCATGAATTTTTTCCCCGTTACATTAGAGCAAAGACTTGTTCTTCATTCCGCCACGACAGCTCGGGGGTCTGTTTTATTAAGGTTTAGATGAGGATAATTTTTTGGCGGCTGGGCAACACGGTCGGCACTTCTACGCTTGCAAAAGTTCTCCAACTTTTCCTGGAGTGCAATTCTAGGCTGACACAATAACTCCATGGATTTTATTTCTAAGGTTTCCAGAATTTTTTGACTTCGTATATCCACTGAAAGTACTTAAATATTTCAACTATGCTGCAGAATGTCACTTCTTTCAGATCCAATGGTATCCTGTACATCTTCGTTGTCTTTATAATTTTAGTGCATTTATTGTCCTTTTTACTATAGTGACGGAAATATGGCCAACACAAAACTGCATGTGATTCATAATTCACTAATTCTTTTTCGTTAAATGATAGGCTATTCTTCGAGGTTTTTGGTGCCAGGTAGTTACCATGTAGCATAATAGACTATTCTTCCTTTAATTTATCCCCTTCATGTAATATTTCCAGTCAAAGTTAAACTAAAACAAACTTTGGGATGCATGTAATGGAGGCTTGTCGACTACTTAATCTTTTAATGGACTCCTTTTCTTACAACATTTTCATTGAAGGTAAACTTTTGCTTTTGGAAACCAAGTTCAACTTAAAAGTTTATAGGAGTAGTTTTTGTCCTCTGGGGCTAATTTTTAGCCTTATTTTCCTTTAAAAATGCGACATAATGTTGTGGAAGGCTCTTTGTTTTGATGAATTATTATTACAAGTTCAAGTAATGAGATCAGATGTTTGACTTTGAAAATAAATGTCAAGTCCACTGCCTCAACTGTTCATTGTTTGAAGATCCTACATAGTATATTTAGTTTCATTTTAATTTTTTGATTTTTTGCACAAGCTTCTGATGAACGGCTTAGAGAAATTGATTGTGAAAATCAAGTTATAATTCCTGCAAGTGTTATTATTAAAATTTTTGAAACTCCTAAACTACATTGACACTTTCAATTTGAAGGCGTATTTATTGTTTACGAGGAATAATTCTTAACAAAGCGACCATTTGAATGAAGATTCGGTGCATGAACAAACCATTAACTTGAATGTGTAAGCTTCTGTGGCGCAATGTGGGCTAAAACAGGGCGAATGTTCAAAGATCTAGATCACATTGAGAAAATTTTAATATGAAAAGCTTGCTTCAGGGTATCTATAGTTAAACTCTTTGGAACTGAAAGCATGTTCAGTGCAGCTACCAACCGTTGTGCTCACTGCAAGCGAAGTTAACTTTGCATGCTGCGAACACGACGGAGCGAGAGGTGCCCTGGGTTAAATATTCAAGATGTCCTTAAAGTCTCTTTACTATTTCAGAAATTATGATAAGGAAATTATAAAAAGACTTAATGAACACCCTGTATAATGTTAACTGCAGACAGTGAGAAGCCCTGTCAGAGTTTTTTGTCATCCACATGTCTGCAAACAACTAATGAGGCTGACGACTGATGAAAGATAGTCTGAATAAAGCAGCCAGGAGTTTTTTGTAACATGAAGTTGTTCATTTAAAATAAAAACTAAAAATGAAGTTACGTCCGCTGTAGTCTTGTATTTGCGCGTTTCTCATCTATCAACATAGCTTAAGAAAATGTTGGACTTTGTTCGTAGAATAAAGTACCTAATAAGTCTTTTCTCTCAATGGGAGATATCTGTAATCACTCAATATAATCTATATATCAAATATATACATAGGTATGAGCCCTCGATATACTGTAAACACCTTTACAACTTTTCATTCCGCCTTTTTTCATAATTTTCTTTGATCATTTAGCATAACTCATTGATTCAAAGTTCACCCTCTCCCTCAGAAATCATGTACGTGCTTGCCATTACATATCTTTTGACTCTCAGTTGCTTCGTAAATAAATATTTCCATGAAAATATCTGAATTTTTTGTGAGTGAGCCTTTGTGTAATGTTGAAACGCATTTTTACTGAACTTCTCACTGAGAGTAACTTTCTGCTTAAACTCAAAAGTTAATAAAACTTTTCAAGCTCCTGAGTCCAGCGGGAACACCACAACGAAGTTTATTGACCCCGTAAAAATACGAGTTTGCAACACCAACGGGATTTCCCTCACAATTTATTTTTCAGCGCTTCAGAAAGAAGGTAATATTATATTGGTTCTACTTTGAAATGAACAATTTTGCACACACAGAAGATTTTGTCAGAGTGAACACATAAAATAATATAAAATGCTAGACATACTTTTGCTCCTGAAGGAAATCCGTTTGCTTTGAGTAGCCATTATAAAATAAGTTTTTGAACATTACAGTGAGGAACTAAAATTTCAGTCGAGGAGTTGTTGGATGGGATGCTATGGTACTACAATATCTTACATTATTTCCGTCATTCAGTGTTCATTGATTTTGATGTTTCTAGTGATGTATATATGAATGTTCAATATGTATAATTGAAAGCAGAATTTAATTAAAATTCATTAGTCCAAATTTACAGGTTCAGAAAAGAAATCGGATCATTTGAAAGATGAAACGAGTTGCTTTATATTCACCATTAAACGAATCAATGGACATTATAAAGGTTTAGGCGACATTTTTCAAATAAAATTGAATATTATTCAGAAAGAGTTACAATATGATATTTACTTTTCTCGGACTGTCATGATCGACGAATTTGTCTGATATCCGTTTCCAGGGAACGACCATGTCTAATTGTTAATGTTTGAGTTTTGAGTACTTAAAGGTAAACAGAAAAGTACTTGACATGATGCAAGGTATGATACTTGGTACACTCACAGATTGACCTAGGGGCAGTAGGTTAGGTATTCACAAAAAAGTATTTCTTACGAAGGAAGGTGTTTCCAGCACCGAACACTATCTTGTCTTTCCTATTTAATGTCCTGTGGTATTTTTCTAGGTCTTTGTGGGATCCTTTGACTTATGTCATCTCTTCATGAATACTAGTATTATCGCTTTTTGTCATTTTACAATTTTTTGGTTCTTCATTTCTTGTGACAAGTTTTCAAGTTTCGTCTAAAGTGGATAAGGGATTATTTTCGCCCAGGTTCTATATTTCGTGAGCATATGACTTTCTGTTTAGTAGGATCGTTTGATAACAGAAAGTTCTTGGCTGTATTGTCTCAATCGTTAAGTATTGCTCTTCTCAGAATTTGTTGAACGCGTCGTCAAAAACTAATTTTATGTATAAACTTCCTTAAAAATACATTTTTCTTCTTCTCCGTTTATTTTCCGAGAAAATATTGGAATTCTTTGGTGGTATCTTGAAATTATTAAATTTAATTAAATCGAACGAACAGTTCCTCAGAATAAATGTATGCTCTCTTTATTGTTTGCTCATTCACGAGCGATGAGTTTCCTTAAACTTGGAACGCGTTCTTTAGAAAAGCAGACAACTTCACGATTCTGCTGCCTCTGTATGTTGATGTGTCTTGTGAATTGCAGTTTCCGGCATTAGCTTCTTGGCTGGAACCTTGTAAAGTTGATGAGAACCTGTGTACGTTGGAATGCGCTCTGAATTTCAAATGACCCTAGGTGCTTAGAAACTCGCTTTAGAGCGTCGATTAAATGCACTATAAGTCAGTTTTAATCATTTAAGCTAAGCCAATTTTTGTTGCAGGTTGACGTGGTCTCGTATTTCACGGCACACTTCTTGATGTGGTCTGCCAAAATTCTTCAAGATTAGTGTTTTTATGTAGCCTTTTTAATACTGTATTGTTAAAAGAAGGACTTTTGAAATTTTACCGACATCTATTTCAAATCTAAATCAAAATGATTTAATTAGGTGTTGAAACATGAAAAGTTATTTAATAAATACAAAATTTACTTAAAAGTATTTTGAGCCCCCAAAATTTTATGATAAACCTAACTCACAATTATACTTCTGTCTAAAGTTAATGTGCTTGGCTCGATAAGTGAGACACGTGACTAGTGATGCACGCTCCCAGATAGACGTCAATTTTTGCGGATGCATTTATTTGTGTTTCGAGACAACATTCATGGCCAATACTACATGCATCTTGCTTGGAGAATTGACAGGCATGCACTGCAGGCCCAAGAGGTCACTGCAGTAGTCAGAAGGGAACTGTTGTGATATCGATCTTGTTCATCAACTGCACTGCTACCAAAACTGGCTGATTCTTGGCTGCCAGTCAGGTTGTGGCATCAGCCGCCCAGCCGCCTTCACTTCTGCCATGTCTTCAACAAGCCATTGAGGTTGTGATGGTCGTTGCAGTACACTCATTTAAAAGAGACTCAATTTTTATAGAATATGCATTAAAAATTAAATTTGTCCTGGACCTCAAGCGTGTCGAATTTGCTCCATTCAAAATATTCTTTTTGGCCCTAAAGGCTATACGAGTCAAAAGTAGTCTAGGTTTGCGCGATAGACTTTGATCGCTAAAGGCGCGTATTTCTTCAATGCACATTTGAATGTCGTAGAGCCAAATATAGTAACATTTGGCTGGTAAAAGCTGACATTGTGTCTTGATCATTCATTGTGAAATTTTATCGTAAATTTCCCACGTATAATCAGATTAGGTGAAGGGGAATCGGAAGTAAAAATTCAAATTAAGAAGGTATGTATGAATAGAAATCACATGGATTATTCCCATAGATATGTATACGTACAAATGCATACATACATGAATCAAGGAAAATTTACATACAGCAAGAACTTGATATAAAATAACAAAAAACATTGGTAAGAGATAAGAATGATTTATATGCACGCCAGAAAATCAGTATTATTATACCTTCGAATTTAAGACCCTAAGGGATGTTTTTCATAGCGAAGAAACACGATACTGCTTTCTCATTCTCTTCAAAGATCTATTGAGTAAATCTTGTTGTTTCTAAATTGAGATAGCGTGTGTCAGAGTCATCAGAAATCTCTCACACGATATCATGCCTGCAGAGTTGGATTTTAGGTGCTAAGCTAAAATTGTACTTAGTTTGAAGCTACGTCTTGGCCTTGCAATGTGAGAATAAGCTTACAGGAATGCCTTAATATGGCTGTCATGATTTTCAGTTGGTAGGAAGGAGAAATTCTAGTCATGAACGTGCGTGTAATTCACGTGCATGTCTTTTCACGTAAACTTGCCTTGTTATTGTGAACGGTAAGAAATGCGGATGTTCCTTTGAATCAAGTTGTTTATTAACTATGAATAATTGTTTCATTTTTTGGTTAACCAAAAGAAGGCTCCTTTTGAATATTTTGTGCATGTTACTTCTTATGCACCACTTTTTAAAGGACGGGATTTAATGAACACTAACTTGACTGTGAATGTAGAATTACCCCTAGCGTTTTTATTTTCTTAATTGTTGATCTATTTCATGTTGTTAAATAATGATAACGTGAAAATAGTCGCATTGCTGGCAATCCCCTTATGAGCTGAAGGTGCACGATTAAAAATTTCTCAAATTAAGATGTAGTGTAAATTAAGGTGTCCCCATATTCTGTCTCGACTATACCACCCACTGCGCTTTTATTTAACGGTAGCCCACCCCGATAATCGTTTACGTCAAATAGTAGAAACAAAGTCGTTTTTAAAGATCAAGAATATCCATGAATCGAAAAGTTTGAAAATGAAGCGGTTTAATCAGAAAAAAGGCAAGTAGAAGATACTTTCAATTGTGAAACCTTGGTTGCCAACGATAAATTTTCAATTGTAACATAATCGAGAAGAACAAAATGCTGGAAGAAATTTGACATTGCAATCAACATCAGTTACTTTAAGTACTAACCCAACACTGCCTTTAGATTGTCATGTAATGTAAATTAACATGCAATTATCACTAAGTTATTGCTTAAAAAACAGAGAGTTACTTAGAAATGCCATGTAAGAAGATTACGCGAATTACTTCAGTCGCCTGTAAGAAGATTTCGCCGATCGTTCGAGCATGGAAACAAGAAATGCGTAAGAATTTGGTGCAAGCTAAAGAGCATGAGGAAATATGCATTCTTCTACAAAAATATGTAGGTTGCAATCATTTCGGTATAAACATTAACACTATTCCAGAGGAAAGATGTTTTTTACCACCGATGTTTATAAAACTGTGGTTCAATTCTTTTCCGCACAAGACGTACAGATCAACACTATTCCAAAGGAGAGATGCTTTCAGTATAAATGTTTATAAAGCTGTAGTTCAATTCGTTTCCATACAAGGCGTACAAATTAACGCTATTCCAGAGGAGAGATGTTTTTAGTATAGATGTTTATAAAGCTGTAATTCATTTCTTTGCCATATAAGGCAGAGGAATACGTACTTTTCTGCACCTGGTACAAGTTACGAGATGAGATGCTGGTATTAAGACTCTGCAGTGAATTTTGGTGTTTTCTGTAACAGCAAGACTGCAGGAAAGAGGCCGGGGATGCGCAGAGAGGCCCTGGCGCGTTGCCAGAATTTTGCTCTCTCTTTCCTTTGAGTCGTACACAGCACCGCAATGGCTCTCATCTGCAAGGTTTCATCTTGAATAGTTTGTTGTAATGAGCTGTTTTTTAGTTCTATAAGACCATTGGAAGTTATGTTTGTTAGTTGTTCAAACCCTATTGTGTTAGACAATATTTCAGTTTGCTTGCTTGTAATAACACTGCGATATTCGACGGCTTCTGTTGAAATTTGAAAATACGAAAAGACTGCGTCCATTGTCTTACCTATTCAATTTTTTTTCTCAAATGGGTAATAATCTGGAAAGAAAAAGTGCTCTCCAAGTTTAGAGAATTTAATCCACGATGCACTCTCCAGAAAAATAAATCATCGGGTACTCTGGGACGTAGTAAATCATCGGGTACTCTGGTATGCAGTAAATCATCGGGTGCTCTGGTACGTAGTAAATCATCGGGTACTCTGGGACGTATAAATCATCGGGTAGTCTGGTACGTAGCAAATCATCGGGTACTCTGGTACGTAGTAAATCATCGGGTACTCTGGTATGCAGTAAATCATCGGGTGCTCTGGTACGTAGTAAATCATCGGGTACTCTGATACGTAGCAAATCATCGGGTACTCTGGTACGTAGCAAATCATCGGGTACTCTGGTACGTAGTAAATCATCAGGTACTCTGGTATGCAGTAAATCATCGGGTGCTCTGGTACGTAGTAAATCATCGGGTACTCTGGGACGTATAAATCATCGGGTACTCTGGTACGTAGTAAATCATCGGGTACTCTGGTACGCAGTAAATCATCGGGTGCTCTGGTACGTAGTAAGTCATCGGGTACTCTGGTACGTGGTAAATCATCGGGTACTCTGGTACGTATAAATCATCGGGTACTCTGGTACGTAGTAAATCATCGGGTACTCTGGTACGTATAAATCATCGGGTAGTCTGGTACGTAGCTCAGAGCACATCGAACATCTTGGATAACAAAGCAGTAGCAGTTATTTCATATGGTATTCAGTTTTATTTTATCTTTATTCATACAAGCAACTGAAAAAACATTACGCTCTTGAAGGATAATATTTCAAAACCTCAGTTACTCTGGAATAAGGGGAATAACCATAAACTGGGGCAAAATTTTTATTTCATACCAATCTTCCCTGCCACATCAAATAATAGAAGTGCCGCTGGGATCAGTTCTTTGTCCTCTGCATTATTATATTTTTATGAATGGTGTCTTTCTATTTCCCAGCCTCATTTAATAATAGTGGAGATGATGCAGTTTTTTATGTGTGGTCTTGAAGTTTAGTATAAATGTGAAATATTTTATCAAAATTTGAACAGATGTCTGTCAAAAAATAAATTTCTTTCACTCTCTAGAATAACTATACTAATACTATTATGTATCGTCCTTATCCAATTGAGATGGTAAACATAACTTATAATAGAATGTTGAAGAAATGGATGAATTATTCTGTGTACTTGCACGTTCTTTCACACAATAAACTTTCATTTCTAAAGAAGATGATGCTCATCTGCAGCCACTTGCTGTAGGATATATTTTTCAGTGTGCATATTTTGAAAATGAGATTGCCCAAATGCGTCGTATAATTTCTTGATGTTATGGGAAAAGAAGCAGTGCTTTGTCACTACAAAAATTTAGCGATCTACTGCAAAAAAATTGAGCTGATTATTTTATTGTTCAATTTTATTTCGTTTTAGCTAATTATGCATTCTTAATTGATAAAATTGCTTATTGTTGCCATTTATAAATGTTGCAACACAAATGCTGGAGACATTTTCCTTATCAATTAGAATAGAAGAAAACATTAACAACATTTCAGAGCATCCCATGTTGAGTTTCGTTGCCTGCTATTCAATAATCCTCGTATTATTTTAGTGGTAGTTACATAATCATTCATTCAAAAATTCTAATTCTAATACGATGTATTGTGATGTGATAGTAATCGACAGTTTCAATCAACGTCAATTGTTTTTCAAAGATATCGTGTACTTTTTGATAATTTGCGCTTTTTCATGTGTTACCAATAAATAAATTTTGGCACCTTATGTATAGAAAATTTTCTTTATCTGTAAATGATTTGTTCATAGTCTTTGGTAATGAATTTGGTGCATATTCTATGATATGATGAATTTAGGTGATATCAGATACATATATTTCAAGTTATATCAGGTATGCACCACAGAATTTCAATTTTAACGTTTAGATACCTTTTTTCTGTTTATCAAATGCTACCACTGGACAGTTGTCTGTATTTTAAACATACTTAAAAAAAGTTTTACTCATTAGTATATTAATTTAAAAGTGTGAACGTCAACTCAATGCACCAAAGAAACAACATGGCCTTTGAAACATAACCTTAAGCCTTCATTTTCATGTAATATCCAGCACATCTATCATCAGCTTGTACATCCAGAGGACTTTATTTATGAAGACAAAAAATGAAAAGATCTCTGTAGATTACCAAGTTGGGACCACAAAACCTCGGTGTTTTCCATGCATCAGTGATACCAGCGATGTAACTTTCGTCTGTCTCAGACCACGCTGTCACTAGGCGTTCAAAAAATGACCCCTTTTCTTAAGTCCTTTCCATGAGTTAAATGTTTGGATGATGAATTTGACAGCTATTGACACCGTGGCTCAAAAATTTACGAGGCATCGTTTGACCGTGAAAAAAAAGGTTTTTTGATAGAGAGCAAAAACAAACTCATCGTAGAAAGCCATCGCCCGTAACAAACGTTGTTAAAACCCACGTATTTTCTTGACGGGAAAAACCGAGGTTGTGTTGAATCATTTAATGGACTAAAAATCTATCAAATCGAATATGAAAATCCGGTGTCAGTTGCTCTGTAACTGCATGAGGAACGCAAACAATGTGATAATTTTGTCTTCTTACTCAGTGGAGGCTGCTACTCTAATTCATAGGTGCTTTTGAATGAACAGTGAATAAAAGGATGAGAGGGGAAGGATTTTCACGAAATTTTCGTTCTGACGATGCTTCCTGTATTTGTCTACTTCATTACATGAAACGTGACAGGCTTATAGTACGATTAAGACCCAGTACATTGGTTCTAAGTCCACTTAACAGCCTAATCTAAATCCTTATAACTTCTACAGCGTAAAAGGGATGAAATCAAATTTTATCGCTGCATATTTTCAAACAAGACTCTTTGAAGCTCTAGAGAGACCAGCCGACTGCATTCAGCAGTGATGCTGTAGCGGAAGCAATCAAGTGGACCAATCGGAATCGTTCAGCGCCTCTACACCGACCGGTGGCACCGTTTCCGAACTGAGTCTCAGAGTCGCGTCAGACAAACCATCGAGGATACCATGAGCGAGACCAAGGCACAAAGTTCAATATGTTGCCAGCATTGACATTGGGACCAAGAATTGTGCTGGTCAGGTATTTCAGTCTGCGCAGCCGCGGGCGTCTACCTCTGATACTTGAGCCGAAAGCGTCAGACAGTTCAGAGGTAGGTTTTCAATGAACATTATTGGACTAAAAGCAATGTCAGACAGTCGAGCCGTAGGCTAGCTGCATGGAAATTTGAGCCAAAATAACGCCTAGTAATTCACATGCGAGCCTTTTTTACGATATTCAGGAGGTGTAAATATCGCAGTATCGAAACAGTAATTCCCAACTTTGTGATAAAATTGATGCTTATTGTGTTGTGTTGATCATATGTGATATTGAACTATTGAATTGAGGCAATTTAGAGCAAACAGCTAGAAAATGAACAGTTGCACTTGGTTTACGCGCTCCAGGGTATAGAAGCATAATTAGGGGAAGTGCTTTTCTAAGTCTAAAATAATTGTGCGCGTTTTGACTTAACACAATTTCCTGTAGTCGTAAAAGTGTGAGTTTGTCATAGCATATTAAGTTTGTAACAATGAAATTGAAAGAATTTTGACAACATTTAGCCATCTAGATCATCAGGAACTTGTTGAACTCTACAAGTTCGATACTTATAATTAAATGTCATATGATGTAACTTAATAACTGAAATTACATAAAAAACTCAAGTTTCGAAAATGTTATTACATCTGGGCACTAAAATCAGAAGTTTAAATCAAATCTTTCACACTGAATGAACGATGTAAATTGATTAACCAACTTCAAAATTCATTGGGATATCAGAGCTTGATTAGAAGTATCTCTGCAGGGTTAAAACATATTTCTCAGAAAATTAAAGCTAAATAGCAACTAAGTCACAAATTCATGACCATAAGAACTTTCTTAGCGTCTATGATATCAGAGATAAAACTATAGAAGTAACTATTCTTCGAGTGAGTAGCTACCTAAGTTACCGACAGCTAAAATCAATATTCAGTCATCGCTTGGAATTCTTGACGTGTAAGATATTGCTCTCTCTATCCTTGTGGAAGAAAATTTTAACAAATATCTAATCCGTTTTTCTGACGGCAAGCCTTGTGGTCGTGGAAATTACGTAACTGAAAACTTCAAAACATGTGGAAATTTGCTCAATTAGTATTAGGAATTCACAATGAAAAAATTAACGCTATGGGTATGTAGCAAACTAGAATTTCTTTATCCCCTACATCAAAGTCCCGGTATACTGATGAAGAAGAGCCAAACTCTGATCACAAAATTATTGATATGCATATCTGCTCCTACATTTGTTTCGCTCGTTTCCCAAAATGTGAGGGGTTCCCCATAATTCTAGGTAGCAAGTCAAATAAACAATAGACTTTTCTAAAGAAACTCAATCTCAACCTCAATTGGTTTGAGGAAACAAACTCAAAAAATGTAAAACTCACTGAGCAGATGACTACACGTTAGCATATCTCCGCCTACCCTCTGCGTTCCCAGCAAAGATAGTAGGAAATTAATTGAACGAATGACCTCATTCTCATTAACAGCAGCTTTGGGCTGAGTCGGACGCGGGCAGACCTGTGAGATTCGATAATGTAACGCAGCTCGCTGGCTGGCTCATCTCAGATTCTGGAGATCCATCAGCAGCAAATTGATGCCTAAAGATGGGCACGATAATGCTTGTCCCGTGCAGAACTAATTAGCGAAAAGCAACGGGGAAGAATTAATGGCAAGCTGGGTCTCCCAAAATGATTTCTAACTAATCACGAGAGAAACTAATTTTTCTATTACCCAATGTGAAGTGATGAGGAATCTGTTTCAATTGTGATTTAGGTAAACCAAAATGAGTTTACAATAAATGCTCTTCAGTTATTGTCTAATATGACCAACTGAATTGAGAAATTTGACTTAGGAACTTATAATTTGAAGGTCAGTATACCGATGGTTAATTAGACAATTTCATAATTTTATAAAAATGGATAACATTGTTAAGCAAAAAAGCGTAAATATCTATAGTTATTAGCGTTACTGTTTTCAGGCTACTGTTTTCAGCTGGAAACGGTTTAAAAATGTGTTTTTCATCTTAGTTATTCGCTTACAAGAAGATGAAGCTACAACTAATTGGCTATTTAAGAGCGTGTTTTGGTACCTTAGGTTGTTTCCTTCTAGAAGTACAATAAAGACATTAAACTCTCAATATGATAAGAATTACGTACAAGAAACCATGATACTTGAAGAAACGGATGTGATAAATGAGGTGCAGGCTCCTGAAGCGAAGTGGAATTTTAGAAAGATTTCTTCAAGAAAGAAACATTTCATCTTAAAAAGTAGTGCAGAAACTGAGATCGAGTTCGTATTTTCCAGTTTATTTCCAGCAACTGAAAATTAAAAAGATGTCCAAACGGCGTTACTCGATGTGTGCCTCAACTTCCACTTTCTCCAATTTCCAACCATACTTACAATGCCCCTTACAAACTTTCTAACTGCTGTTTCTTCCTGCTAATTGTAAAGTCTTTGATGATATATTCTTATTTTCCTTACAAGGAAAATACAATAATTGCATTGTAGGTGATCAAAACATTGTATAGACTATGTACAATACTGTTCACGCTCTGTCTGCTAAATTTGTTTTGACTAGCAAGATTTTATTCACTAAAGTCTGTAGATAGATTTATTTTAGATATTTAAAAAAGAATGAAGTAGTTCCACCTCAGAGATCTGCATTTTTGCGCCTCTCCAGCAACAAATAAAAAAAGCACCGGAAAGGCGGTCAGGTCTTAGGGCATCCAGTGGAAAGCCATAAATTTCATGCTAAACCCAGCGCTTAGATTTTGCATGCTCTTGAAATTTTGTTAAATCAAGCTCGACTTTTCGCGAGGACTGAAGAATAAAACAGGAAGTGACTCGGAGGAATAATCGAAGTTTTCAAGTAAATCTTTATGGTATATTTTTTAAGGAAGTTAGTTTTAGTCCCTACTAGTAAATTTGTCTAAATATTCCTAAAAACTTGAAATGAATTGAATATTTATTAAATGTTCTTAGAATATTAAAGCACATTGATCTAAAATATAAGCCTTGTTAGGAAATTTAAAACAGATAAGCGTGTGTATAAAACAGATGAGCGTGTTTTATGCTCATTTTTTTGTCAGATCTAGAAAAGAAAAAATAGAGATTATCGTATGCACTATTTCTACGATATTTTATTTCTTAATACTAACAGAATATTTACAGCAGATCCAGTTATGTATTCACAACGTTCTCGTACGATGCAGATTGAACGAGGGTAAATAAATAATTGATTTGAGGTAATCTTGAAATACTTTATTCAATTTAATTCAAACCATACGTAAAGATCTCATATTTAAAGAGTTTCAAGGCCTCAAACGAGTATCTGTTGT
The DNA here is from genome assembly GCA_006783055.1 of Trinorchestia longiramus. Taxonomy (NCBI): domain Eukaryota; kingdom Metazoa; phylum Arthropoda; class Malacostraca; order Amphipoda; family Talitridae; genus Trinorchestia; species Trinorchestia longiramus. The sequence continues at coordinate 20,463 of VCRD01000310.1, forward strand.
CTCTCTGAAACTCGTTTTCAATTCGATAGCTAGTTAACTCGTAATAAAAGGATTGCCTGAGTAGGTTGGAGGTCTGCCAAAATATCTATGATATACTCAATCACAGGCACCTCAGATAACCCGTTTGATAAGAAGCGAAGATGTACGTTTTGAAACGGATTCTAGACGCTAAAGTTTTTTTTTGGTAAAATATTCAAAATATCACGAAGAAGAAAAACGACAAAAAATAATTCCCATGAGTTTCGAAAGTTTTTCGGAATAGAAAGCCAGAAATTTCTACTGAAGAGTTTTTAGACAGTTTCTTGTGAATGGAGGAATTTTAAAAGCTCCTCCAAATTATGTTTTCCCATTTTTGTGCAAAATACAGAATGAAGAATTCATGAGTTGTTTTTCATAACTTCTGAAGTGCATTCGGGACCGAACTTTATTTTCCGCGAAAATTTTGCGTTCAAAATATTTCTCAATGTAGCTCACGCATAAAGCTCCTTAGAGCAATTTTTAAGCTGGTTATGTAAAACTATTTTTCAGCCCCCTTAACTTTTCCAGTAGCGAACAGTTGTAAATAAATATAAAAAAGTTGCTCGATAAGTGCTCCATAAATTAAGTAGAGCTAAGATTTTTCGTTATTATTTGTAAAAACGATGCTACAGTAAATTAACACTTATTTTGACAAAATTCTTCTACACATCTAACGAAAACCTCAGCCTGTCTTTTTTCCATAAATATTTTCGGCTAATTTTCGTACAACATTTCCAAGCACACCTTTCCTCAATATTTTCATATTTTTTTCGTGCACGATTAAAAATAAATGCTGAAGTCCCACTCTCAAATTCTTTTTCGAAAAATGTCCTGTGAAAATCTTTGCCACATTTTGTCCAGAGTCGGCTTCTCACGGTGCTAGAGATGCTAGAGAGCGAGGTGTTTGGAGCGTTAGCTCATCTGCATCGAGCAAAAGAGGAGTTAGGCAACAAAAGTCTGTCCCAAAGCGCCTGCAAAAATAGGATAAAGTTCTTTAGCGGCTGCTTTTTTGCCGTAGATTCACTGACTCTGCAGTAAATGCTATGTAAAAAGTAGGATTTATAAGCTTTCAGTCCGGTTTTGATTTAATCACGAGCACTTAATAAAATATCAGGTTATGTTTTATTTATTTTACTCAGAATTGGTCTCTCGTTTGGAGCTCACGTCAATGCTCCTCAAAACTTCAGTTTTAAACCATTTATCATATATTTTCTTTTTATTCTCGGGGGACATTTTTCCTGGAATTTAAACGGAGAACAAACATTCACTTACACTTTCCAGATTTAGAATTCACAAATATTATCTATCATACATTTCAGACAAACAACTGAAGATGATTTCATATTACTATCATTTCGATTAGTTTATAAAGTGACTCAGGTAGAGTTTTTGATTACCTAATCATTGCTAGAAGGATTTTATTACTCATCATCAGACATCAGAAAAATAATCTAAAACCTACACTACGGCTCACTGAATTGCGTTACAGTTGCAACGGGTGGATAAATTTGTATAAAAACACCTACTAAATATGTTCAGTTTTATTTTACTTCCCCATTTTTCCTACTTCATGCATTGTACCTAAGCAGGAAGAAGTCGAGGAATTGGAGCTTCTAAATGCACTCAAGAAATAACAAAGACAAAAAAGGTAAGTTTTACAAGTTTTGATTTTACAGCATGCGTATTGCATACAAATATGAAATTTCAGGGTGGAACTACTGTAAAATTCTGTTAGTTCACGTGTTTAAATATCATTGTGGTAATAAACTTTTATTTTAAATAAAAAACGAAACATCTACGTAGTTGTCCCTTGCTAAAAAACACATTCCTAAAAACACCTTTTATCAGCGTAGCTGGCAATTAGTTAGAAAAAATAGTTATTTTTACACGAGGTGTGCAGTTTTAATGTACCAGTTATTTAACACAGTCGTTGTGTGCGAGTTACTATTAGGATTATGGCCCTTTATTATAAGTCTACTAACATATTCAGCTGCTCTAATGCATCCTACACACTGATGGGTCACTTGTGCACTTTGCTGCTCTTATGTCCATTCAAAATTCATGAACCGAATCTGCTGCCAACATACATAAAATGATACTTCTGAATTTCACACCATTAGACAACCCTACGAAAAAGAAAATTTCATTTAAAATATTTCATGTTCTTGTTTTTTTGTTGTTTTGCATAGATGATCCTCGAGTTCAATTTTGCTGATTAGAATTTCGAATTATATCCAATATATGTACTTTAGTCAAGGAAACAAAACAAATTCATGTTTAGCCCTTTAATTATTTACTTGACTTTTCACTCTATCTTCGAATATTTAAAAAACTACAATTGTACATTTGTTTTGACCATGAATATGAAGTCATCGTACTTTTTAACTTTTAAGAACATAATGACAATTTTTATGATGGTTTTTTTTCTTGGTTCCAGGTCCCATGCTCTCATGTCTTTAAATCAGTTTAATAGTCTAAGTTCAGTTGTGTATGTCATTTAATTGCGTCAAAGTATAATCATTCAGTCAAAGTCAGAGAATTATCCTCCATAACTTAGAATTATTGCTTAACAATTATTAAAACTATATTCCTTTTATGTGTTTATACCCACTAGTAATTTGCTAAGAATCCCTGATTTTTATTCAATTTTTCGAGAACAGTCTTACAGTTTTTAATTCAAAGTAAACTAAGAGACAGGATTGATGAGTCACGGAAGCTCATCAATTAATAACCACCATTATTCATTCAGACACTCAACATAAATTGGAGGATTATATAACCTTGCGTTCAAAAAGCATTTGAACTCTTTCATAAAGCTTCTAACACTTCATTTAATTAACTGGTGATCAATGGGTAATTTTTACCCGATCATTTGGAGTGCTTAGATATTGTGGATAGCTCTCAAATTTCTGAGCTTCGAACGAAAAATCATAGTAAGCAAATTAATATTGAAAATTGGAAAACAAATAGCTGAGTACATCGATACAATAATGTTTTCCTACAATTTTTTAGAATTAGGTTTTTGTTCGCTTTAAAATACATTGACTGTCTGTATACACTGTAATGTAGACTTCAGTTTCTATGAGGGTTTTGTCATTGATCATAAGTACAGATTTTCCCAAGGCAAACTTTGTACGGCTAAAAAGATTATTCTTTCAAAATAATTCACCTCTGAATAATTGATATGAAACCCATTCAAGCAATCGATCGAATTTAGGTTAAGAATCTTACACATCATGAAAAATTAAGAGAAATGTCACCAACTAATTAATGTCAAACTTTTATTTTATAAGAAAATTTTCTGATTAAACAATGTTATGTTGGGCTAATCGTCATTCGAACAGGTGTGACAACATTTGAAAGCCCTTACAAAAAGACTGTTCTCTAGTCGTTCTAGAAAACTATCTTTACTGGAAAATATGTTTTAGTAATTTATAATGAGTGATGCACTTGAAATACTTCTAAATTTATTAGAGCATTTTTTTGCAGGTGAAAGAGAAGTAGAGGTGGAGTATTTAAATCTAAATACAGTTTTAGTATCTACAGTACACGAATCTATATACAGTATTGGTAACTACAGGACACGAATTTAAACACAACTTTAGTATCTACAATATGCAAGTGTAAACTTCAAAAACCTGTTTGAAATAAACGGCATTTAAAGCAAATAATTAAAGAAAATTGAAGTTTTGCAAGTGTTTTCACACCTAAGAAGGGTAGTGCTTCTATTCTATGAGGGTGCTTGCTTCACGAGGCAGTTTCTGGGTTTACACCACTGAACCAGAGATGAAAAACTCCTTGAAGATTCTTGAAGGAAACTTGAAGATAAACACGCATTAGATCGAGACATGAGCTGTTGGTGGCTTCAACAAAACAACGCTCGTAAACACGGTGTGAGGTTACTCACTATGTTGTTGGATTTCTACAAAATTACTATGATGAAATTACCGTCACAGTCAAGCGCTCTTAACTTAATGAAAAGCTCACGAATGAAAGTGTCTGAGCTCCAGTGTACTGTGTCTTCGGTGTTCCGACAGCTTGAAAAGAATCAGTAAAAAAGATTGACACAAAATGTGTTACTAACTTCATCAAGGGATTCAAGTACACTGTACATTACACAAGTACAATCCACAGGATGATATCAATAAACAATCTTTAATCCCATTAATAATCATTACATCATTTATCAGTGGACTTTAGTAATTTCTTGTTAAAGTTAATTATTATTTGGTAATCATTTACTGAATCGAACAAGGTTCCTAAATGTAATATTACCTATTTCTGAGTTTAATAAAAAGTTTAAATCCATTCCTCTTAACAAACCTTAACGACTCTTTATTGGGTGCATTGCAAGGCCTTATTTCTGCCAGGACATCTAAATCTAAGTATATGAGAGACGGTATTTGAGTTCTATGGCAAATAGAACCCATTTCAAGCATTTAGCAGAAGTGTCCTCCAGTAGCATTGGGTGCAGCGGAAGCCTATCGAAATTCGATGAATGTGTCGCTGTTATCCGAGTCTGCACGTGCTTGAAAAGCCTCCATTCTGATTCATGCAGCAGTCAATATTACTCTTTTCCTGCTGATATTGCACAATTATCATGTATTTTAAAGGCCCACTCACAAGAGCTTGAAAGAGGGCTTCTCTTAATCTAAGACAGTGAATTGCTTAAAGTAATCCGGACTGAAATACATTGAGTGTTATAGAGCGAACTTCTAACACTGGGCAAAAATTCCAATACTGTAGCTCAAGAAAGTCAAAGACCTTGAGGACTTTCAATTGTAACACTCGACTACCTTGGGGTGAAGAAAACATGCAAATAAACTAAGTGATACCGATTATAGAACCGCAAACATTGCAGACTGACGAACGTGGACGCTTATACAGGATGGGACATAAATGCTGTTGCAAAACATAGACTTTTTTTCTTGAAAAAAGATATCTACTTCAAAGTCTGACTTTAAAATATAGTAAGTAATTTACTAATCTACGACTAGAAAAAAATGATTCAAAATGCTGTTTTTTGCCTTCACTACTTTGCGAAGTCTTTTAAGAAAGTTCTTAATGACTGCACGAACTATTTCTAAGGATATTTTATCTGTTCATTTATTCAATTTAACTTTAGAACTTTGATACTCTGGAAGGAATAGAGCAGGTTTCACCTTGATGACTAATTTTATGAAATTACGTTGGGTAATATTATTGAAATAATAATCATTGAAATTTATTGAAAACACTAAATAGGAATTATGCCCCACCCTGTACATTGAATGTCCCACAAATTACTGAACAATTAATTAAAGCGGATGAAGCTAAGCAGTAGATGAACATCCAGAAGTACGCAGGTGGGGCTTCATTTTCTAAAATAGCTAACATGTACGAATACCTTCAAAATTTTTACCAAAAAAATGATGTCGAAAAATAAGTTTTGTATTAAAAAAACAGTGTACAGGTACTTCACAAATGAAAATAATAAGCAGTTAAAAGTTAGATAACAAAGTGAAATTCTAAGAATTCAACTTCTCAGGAAAATTGTACATGCATACACACGTACATATTATACAGAGAGTGTCAAAAAATACTTTTCTAAAGAAAAAGAAACATTCGAAAAATGAACGCAATAATGATTCTACAATGTGGGGGATTTTGATCAAGTGAAAAACAGTTTTTTTAATCGAGGTTGGAGAAGCTACTATCTGGAATAGGACTAACACAAACAAGCGACCGACGCATGGAATGATATTCCACCAAGACTTATTACCTACTTGTCAAGACCTACTTGTAAAGACTAAGACTTATCACCTATTTGTCAAAACTTATGTACTTGTCAAAACCTTTGTACGTGTCAAGACCAAGACTTATTACCTATTTGTCAAAGGAAGTGCTCCATATTTCGTATGAATTGTTTTGCCTGATAAAAAACTCTGTCTATTTACTGGTGATGGCATACGTATATTGTGTGTTGATTATGGCTCAATTTACCCACTAGGCATACATCAAGAAAAAGATAGAATAGATCACTCGTAACTGCCCTGGTAGAAAATTTCGATAACATTTAATATACATTCATAGTCATTCCCACCACTCAATAATTTTGTTTATGTTTTTTTGTTCACAGGTAATTGTTTTAAAGTATCACACGATGCTTCACGACAGATGAAGTAAAAAGTTAGCAATGACATCACTTCATTTAGCATAAGCAATTATTGTTTTTCAATTGCTCTCAGTGGGTTAAATGGATCCCCAAATTTAGAAGCCAAACTTTAAAAGTGAAAACTCAAAAGAAAATTCTGCCACATGGAGGTCATATTTCAACCTGGAAAATACCTTTAAGAACTGCAATGTATTCGTATGTTCTGGTCGCAATTTTTTTCTGACTTCAACTGGTCGTTGTCGTGAAGTTGAGGCCAGAAGTGCTAAGGGGTCGTGCGCTTCTATAGAAGCCCCGTCTTTGATTACTTCTAATCTTGACAGATTGACAGGTCCATTAAAATGGAGTGGAAAAAAAATAAAAAAAATGCTGCCACCGGAATTCACTCCCTTTTCTCTGATTAAGCAGGATGGTAGAAATTTTCTCGGAGGAATTTAAGTCTAAAGGATACGAAGAGCTTACGAAAGCTGTTTTCAAGTTGAGAACACTTGACTATAATTAATTAGAAACCACCTTAAACAGGGATCAGGATTGAGAATTTACTTAAACTCATTTTCATTATTTTTTTACATAGGCTTTGCTATTGAATTTCCATTTCAGGTAAGTTTCTTGGGAGGGATCATAGTGACACTAAAGAAATAAGTTTGTGCGAAGATTTAGGGAATTTCATCAGACTAAGGAAAAACTGTTTTTTTGATGGTAGTCCAAGATTGACAGCGAACACCCGGTAAAATTTGGTCAGCGTTCGATAAAATAGAACGAAAACACAAAGATCAATCAAGTTTTGAGACCAAAACAAGTCTTGAAGTCATGGATTTTCATCTGAGTAGTTTACTGAATTTTCCAGAGTAATAGAAGCTTGGACGATATATTCATCCGTGTCGTGTGGAGAATAATAAACACACAAACTGACGTAGTGAAATTCACACATTTCGTTTACAAAATGAATTAACGTTGTCTCCGATATAGGGCGCCATGACATTGCAAAATATCTTGCCAATGTAAATATACATACTATATATATATATGTATATATATATATATATATATATATATATATATATATATATATATATATATATATATATATATATATATGTATATACATACACGATTTACTTTTTAACTTCATGACGTTTTGGTAGAGCCAATGAGTATGACAGTATACGAAAGAATCTGCTTCATTTTTTAAAAAAGAAAAAGGTGTATACAATCAGTGAATATGTTTAATAGCAGTGGTCGATGAGATTTTTGAGTCTATCTACACCTGAATAAATCTTTCGGTACTTGTAACTCAAGTGAACTCAACGCTCATCAAATTATTTGCCAAATTGAAATCATAAGGAGAAGTAACCTATTTTTCTCAATGAGATTGTTAAATTGGTATGAAATACCAGCCTACAGCTTACTCACTCTTTGACAAAATACCAAAGTTTATGCTCCTTATAATGAGTTTTTCAGAGTATATTTTTATTTGTAAAAAAATGATTTATCAGAGATTTTTGCATCAGATAATGAAGTAAAAGAGCCACTTGTCTCTTTCCTAAAAGGAATTTCTGTCGAATACAAGGCGGAAAAATCTGATAAATAGACTGACTATGTGTACATCGGAAATGAATTATCTTTGGGTTTCCTTGTGGCTTTCACTCATATCGTCTCTGTCTTTCTTTTGTATTTCGTTTATCAAAGATAATTTCCTCTGTGCTCGTTTCACGCTAATTTGATTGCAGGATTTTTCCCTGTTTTCTCTTGAACGACAGTAATTGCTCTGCTTTCCCGCATCAATAGCTCCTTCTTTTATTTAGCAGCACTATTAGAAACCATTATTATACATACAGAAGAAAAATCATCTTAGCTTTCCAACTTTCGAGATTAAACCATTGATCACATGCATAAAAGTGATAAGCCTCGATACGTTTTAGAGCATCAGTATATTTATAAAACATCCGTAGTTAAATTTACTGATTTCTAACGCCTGTTTGACTTCAATCCCCATTAGCATATGTACATACATGCTCGCTTGACCACTAGAGAGCCTAAAATATGGGGCAAAACGTTTCAATTCAGGCTGAGTTTACATAGCTAGCAAGAGGCAAATCTCGCACTCACTACGCTGCGAATATCGAATTGACAAACAGTTGCATCTATAGAGATTATGGTTAATAAAAAACTCCATTTATACTAAATGAAATAGTGTTCGTGCTGCAAGAAGAGAAAAAATATAATCTACAATAAAAAAATTACAAGTTTTATGCTTCTGTTTGTACGGTGATAAGTAGAACTCGGACCATTGTAGAAACTTTGAGGTGTTTGTACACTGTACTCCAATAATAAATGATTAAATCTTCATTCTCTACTAAACCCGTCAGCTTGATGGAGATTGCGAAAACTGGCAAGGATATTTTTTATTAATATCGTTCTATTGAACATCATTATTCTCCAAGTAATTTGAGCCCTGAAAGAAATAGTCTCTGGAGTAAAAATTTACCCACGCGCCGCACCTGCTGTCAGAGAAAAAAAATTAAACTGAGTTATTTTTCTAGCTACTCAGGATTTGACAGGATTGACCAATCTGAATAAGTATTAAAAGGAACAAGTATTGTGTCGGATTGCATTCAAAATTAATGCTGAACTAATTCTAATTTTTCATACATGGTGAATTTTTGTAGCCTTGTTTTGAGGGTTTTTGAGATTTTTTATTTTGCGCACCCAACAACATTAAACATTGCGTGCCCAACGACATTAAACAATGCCCCCATTAAAATGGAACACTCACAGTTACAGCTGAAAGTTACGTCAGGATTGATTTTAACATGAAGGGTTTCTCACTACAAGCAGAAAAAAAGGTTTGTGAATACTATTTTCCTGCAAATTAAATGTGTTTGTCATGAACTGATGTTTTTTGAGGCATTATTCATTTTTCAAAACAATGGATACAGAATTGTCTGGCATCTAGCCTCAAATAACCAAATAATGTCATAAAAATTAACCTTTTTGTCAAAAATTCAATATATTTGATGATAGATTCACAAAAAAAACAGGAAAATCCTGTGTTTTTGAAATATTATCATATACATCACAAAACCATCGAATTAGCCAACCTTTAATTGCAGGGGACTTTTGACTTTCTCGCACCATTTCCAAGTGCAGGGAAAAATTAGAACTCCTGTCTGGAAGAAAAAGTGTGCGCTGTAACTGGTTTTTGCAGTGTTTTTCGATGCTTCTTGAAGTAAAACACTAGCGCCAATTTTGTGTTTTTTAAAAGAGCAGAGTCAGCAGGCAGATGAAACACGACGTCCTCTGTTTCTGCCCCTAGGGTCCGCTGCGTCAGGAAGGCAATGAAGCGCCGACATTTTCTCTACAATGACCTACTTTCTAGCAGAAAATTTGATTGGCTTCAGACCTGGTTCCATAATGATCATTGTGGTGGCATTTGTTGTCCGAAATACGAATTTGCAATTGCTGAGATTATGCGATTACTTTCAGATTGTATCAGAAAAGCTCCTGAAAGTTTTGCCAAATCATTTTACATGTGCATGTAGTAGAATAATGAGTATAAATGAAAAAATAATAGTTCAGATTTCAGTTAACATGCAAAAGTCGGAGCTACATTGAAAGATGTTTGTTAGATTACTCAAAGTAAAACTCGATAATTTATATAAAAAGCTATTTATGTTGAAAATTTAAAGCTTTGTGCTCAAAATGAGCTCTGACAATGAGCTTCGTGCTCAAAATGAGCTGCCTGAACCTTCCTTAGAAAAGATTAGTTAATGCTCAGATTATCGACGAAGGCTCACAAAGAAGTCCTGGACGGTTACTCGATGGTTAAGAGTACTAGTTATCAGTAACTGCTCTTATGAAAATAGAGAACAATTAATTGACACAATTTTAACATTGACGTTGAAAATAACTGCTTATTTTCCTAATAATTTATAAGATTATTTTTTAGGATGGGTAGCGTTTCATGACTGCTTAAGTTTTCCCTAAGTATTGTTATCCTCTCTACAGTCATATTTTAGAACACAGTCATATGTATCATTATGACAGTTTTGCTCCAGAAAAACCATGAACAATTATTCTATTCATAATTTGCTAGACTTCTCACTTTACAAATAAAACGCATAGTAAACTAACGTTCGCACTGTTTTTAATTCACACCGTCCAGGAACTTTAGACACTCTGCTGCCAGTAACTGGCATAAAATTTGATTTTACTGCAGAATAAAGCGCCACACCTAACTTCTTTCACGACTATTTTAATTGCGCCGATGACTGAAATGAAGAGGAGTGACTATACTCCTCTTTTTCTCTTGGAAGCCTTGTTAGTGGAAGCCGTCAGGGAAAGTCTATTGAAAGCAAATTAAAAGACCTGAAAGGAAGGAAGCTTCCGTAAATTGCTTTGATGCCGTGGAAATTGTCGGTGGCGTCTTCAAAGGGAGCGCTCGGCGCCGTCAAATGACTTGCCTCGGAAATTTTCACTTGTGGCAAAATACGCTCGCCGGCGCCAATGTTCCGGAGGTCATACGGCCGCAAAACGCTCTGTATGTAAAAATGGAACCTTGCTGTGAATATTTAAGATTTTGAACAATATATTTCCCAGTTAAACGCCAAGGAACATTTTTCATTGTCATGTTTGAGTGTCTGGGTGAATACACCGATCTGGTACTAGATGAACGGTAGCAGCTCTCGACATTGGTTACTTTCTGGGTTTTATGTACCCTATCATTCGCTGTAGATATGTAAAAGTACACACAATAACAAATCTGTTAGTTACGCACTGTGTGACCGTAAATCTAAATGATATTCTGTTAGTTACACATTGTGTGACCGTAAATGTAAATGACATTCTGTTAGTTACGCACTGTGTGACCGTAAATGTAAATGACATTCTGTTAGTTACGCACTGTAACTTCCACTTGCTGGAGTAACTGTAAATGTAAATGGACAACAATGATCGGATGGTTCTCTTGCGAAGCTTTAACATTGGCTCAATTCTTTTGTGCAAAAAAACCTTTCATGGCTTTGAATGCATTTACTGATGTGAAAGCAATTTTATGAATCAAAATATCATTCTCTGTTAACGATTTAAGTATGAAAAATTTAAGTGAAGTCGTAAAATTCGTTATGAAATTGATTTTCAGTTTAGACATGACACAGATTTCATTTTAATAACAACACTTTGGAGTTTCCGACGCACTTTCTGTTGTCACAAAATGCCTCTGATTTGTAGACAATACTGATAACATCTGAGAACATGAATATAGAATCTGTGAAAAACTTCATTGTTTCAACAATTTACGAGTGTTAAGTTCAATTCATGTCATGATGTATCGAAAATGTTTTCAAGTCGACAATGAGTAAAGTAACGAGAAGATATTTCGATGGTTTTTATCAAGCAAACATCAATATAAACACTCTTCTATTTATTCGAATTAATCCTAAAAAAGTGTCACTATGAAAAAAACAAATTGACTGGGTGCATTTGAAAGAAATTATTCAGATATTTCAGCGTAGGCCGATTGTAAACAACAGCAAGTAACTAATGGAAAAAACTCTTATTCAAAACCAATTACTGAACGTATCGTGAGCATAGATAATCATTCATTGAATAGGTGGGAACGTAAGTAGAAATATTTGGCTATCTATAATACATGGAAATAGTTTGCACTCCATAATACGTCTTGAAAAGAATTTGATTCCTGGATGTGATGAAATAACGAAATAGAACGTAACAATCAAAATCTGCAGAACAAAACTTCCAAGCTTGATGCATGTCAGTGCAAATTACTTGACCACAGGCACTATGTCTTTGAACTCAATTACTAACAAAATTGAGCGTCATCGCTCTTAGCAAATCTAACCTTCATCCTTGATTCCTTAGCTCTATCATAATTTGCTAAATAACAAAGTGATCGAATATTACTCTGAAGGAATGAAACCATTGAGCAATGAAAAATATTATACGAATCAAAATAAACATTAGATTGAATCCATGAATGTTTTTTCACGATTCTTCGTTTATTTTCAAGGCCTTCAAGAATGAAACCTTTGATGCATGAGGAAAACATGAAAGCTGTGGACGACGGTTGGAGGTGAGTGACATGGACGGCTGAGAGAGAAGGGCAGTTCGTCTTTAGCTAACACGACAACTTGTGAGCAGTGCCTCTCTGCAGCCTGACCATGACACTCTGCAGAGTGATGGTGTGACAGTCTTTGCTGACAGACTACGGAACTTTCATCACTGTTATATGATTTTCTGAGCAGTTTCGCTTTACAGGCTGACTATGACACTCTGCAGAGTGATGGTATGACAGTCTTTGCTGATATAATACGGAACTCGTGATCTATATTTCATGATTTTGTGAGCAGTGCCTTTCTGTAGTTTGAACATGACACTCTACGGATTGATGGTATGTCATTTGCTGGCTGACTACGGAACTTGTGACCAATATTATGGAATTTTTGTGGAGCAACAACTTAAGCTGTTATTAGAGTTACCTGTAGATTGTTTAAAAAATATGAGACATAATGTTTATGCCTATGTGATACGAACAGGCACCAATTCTCTCAGTATTTGGTAATATAAGTATAGGATGGTTATCAACCTTACAACAACTGCGGAGCATACGATGAACAAGTTTCGTAGTTCTAAACTGTTAAGGTCAAGAGCAGGAGGACTCAAGTTTCAGCCAAGTTGAGCTCGTCGACTAGACTTCTTCCTATAGAATGAACAGTAAACCCGAAATAACGAGCTGCTGAAGCTGTTGCCAACTAACACCAACTCTCAGGGCAGAGTTTTGAAGTTTGACCCGTGACAGTTAGTCCTTAGTCAATTATAGACTCTGCGATAACAACAAACAACAGACATGGATCTCACTCATTTAACAGACTTGTTCCACAACTGGCAAATTCTGCTGGGACATATAAAAAAGACAATTTAAAAATAACATTGGAATGATGAATTGACGACAATAGTTAATGACAGTTGATCATAGTTTGCTGACCATGTAAAAACTGCTTAAAAGATACTATTCCTAACGTTTGATCGAACGTGTAAGACTTGTGCTCTATACTAACAATCAGTTAAAATGCTACAGCTTCTAATTCTGTATATTAATACAAAAGCCGGAAATAATAAGTCTAAATTTCGCCATTGAATTATCAAATTTTGTAGGAATAGGACAGATTTCAGAGTTATTTTCAAGGATCTCTATTCCGCCTAAATAATTCTTTACCATTATATAAATTTTTGAATAATATTTTTGTTTTAGCTTAGGTATTTGACCTAGGACTTAGAGCATCTTACTGTTTCCTTGATTGATTGAGCATGAATTTCATTTCCAAAATTCTTTTGTACACCTATAAAATAAAGTGCAAAACGATGTACACGCTTGTCATAGAATTTTTGTGAAATCAATATCAAATACAGATAAATACAGCGAAAGTCTGTAGATGTCATCCCAGTTATTTCTGTAAAGAAAGCTAAGCATTTCGTTTTCCAAGCATATCTGTCTCATGGAAATTAATAGTATAAATTTGATACTTTTTGAAGTGCTTACAATTCTTACGAGTCATTTGAAAATAATACTCAATAAGTCAAGCCACCAAATTTCAGTACTCAATCCGAACGTAATCTGCTTGACTATCGGATTCACTCGTCTGTTTGACTAACGGATTCATTCGTTGCATACAAAGCATAAGTTTTCTGTTCATCAATCGGAATTTTAAGCGTAAGTGCTGCTGTCAGCTTAACATGTGAAGAACGACTTAAGTGCATTAAATTGAGTAGTAAACTGATTTTTTTTCATGTGTTGTATCTCAGTCTACTGTGCTCTCAAAGTTGCTTTTCGGCCATGGTCTGTGTTTTGATTAATTCCCCGGTGTTGCAGAGATGCAAGATACGTGTTGCCTACGTCAAGAATAAAGCGAAGGTATAACTTTAAATTGGAACACGGAAACTAGGAGTTCTACTATTCCTTAAAACTTCGCTATCAGTTACCCTACAGTTTGGGCATCAATTACCATTTATGCCCAACGCGCTTCCATTCGGCAAGCCCATGGATATCTCGAGCATCGCCTGTAATTATAGCGTCAGACTTTGATGAGAATGAGTTTTGAAAGTGAGACCTGGAACAGTAGCTACGAATTTGACGTCGGAAATGGAACAATGGAATTGTCTTGAAATCATCGGCCACAATCATGCGTGTAGTCCGGACTTACATACTTGAATGGAGCATATGGAAGAGGCATGTGCTTTAAGTGTGTTCGTTTGACGAGAAGAGCAAGGAAACTTGTGCTACGTACCTATCCTACATTTGAATATAAGAGTACAGATGTATTAACATTTTGGCTTATGCACAGTTTAACAAAAAGTATATTTTTGTAAACTTTTACTATAATAAACACACTTCACCCCCAAATCATTCGAAATTGTTCTTGTCGAAATGGAATATAATATGCAATCAAATTTTAATTGCATAGATAAACTTCGTGAAAGTATGTGCTCGTTTGTCATTTATAAAGATAGTTCTGTACATCGTGCATCTGAATATGTGGGTTCTACGACTGTAGTACTCGCTGTTCTTGAGGTACAGTTCGGTTGGAGGAGTTTTCTTACTGATTGCATCTTTTTAACTTTACTCATTCTGTTGTACTCGTTCATGTAGAAAAGTGCAACGTCCCAGTTAAATTGAAAATTTTTTAAAGTGATCACTTCTGCGTTTAGAACTTTAGATCTATGCATTTTAGGATCTTTCTTCCTCATACGAGACAAATCTTGTTTGAATGTCACGCAATCTTTTTACCCCCTGCGAATAATTTAATCATTTTATTCTTCTACGTACTGAAATGTTTCCTTGTTTAGTATACTGATTAATTATAATATATTTGATTTTTTCAGATGTTCAAAGTAACCTTTACTGTTAAAACGTTAAGGTTGCACGAGCAGTTTTTTGCTCGTTTCCTTTTGATACATGAGTAATTATAGTCCCTTTTGCAGCTATCTATCATAGTTAAATATTTTCACCAAATATGTAATGCAGACAAGAATTACATTTTAGAGGTGGTATTAGTGGGAAGAAAGAACAATGTACACGTAAGTGTCCATACTATAGATTTACATAGGATCACCATATATCAATTAAGGGATAGTTTTTCTGTAATGGGCGTACATTTTGATTTCCACCTCGAACTGATCTGCATGTGAAATGTAATAGCTAGCAGCGGGATTTGAAGAGCGAGGTTATTTTTGCGCAGGTGCATTGAGGACGCCATCTATTTACAGTATGCATACGTATGAAGGCTTTTTTCCAACCTCTAATGCGCTATGAAAGGATCCAAACTTACCTAACATAGTAATTTTATTATCAAAAGTACGGCAGATATTTATTTATTTTCCTATATAATAGCCAAAAAACATACACTTCGATTGCCTGGAGTATGGGTTAATGAACATGGCCGCTACGATCGATACCCCCGCCAAATTTGAGTTACGAAGTGTAATCTGTTTTCTGTTAGCGGAAGGACGAAGTGTTGTTGAAATCCATTGAAGAATCATCAAAGTGTACAGTGGCAACTTTATGAGTGAGTGTAGTAGACAGGAATGATGAACGAAATTTAAAGAAGGCCGAACCGACGTCCATGAAGAAGGTGGGCGGAGGGCACAAGTCTGTCGCTACTGTAGACCTCGTTCAGCGAGTTGATCTGGTGGTGAACACCGAACGAACGCTTACAACCGGTGAATTTCTGAATTTTTATTCTGACATTTTAAGGTCTGCTGTGTTCACAATCACATGAGACCTTTGATACCAGAAGCTGTGTGCCTGTTTGGTCCAGGCCCGTTGTGCCCGTCAAAATGGATCTCTCTCCTCTCTGTCAGCTAACTTCTTTGAAGAAGGCATCAAGAAGCTTGTGTCACGATATGACAAATGCCTCAAGTCTTTTGATGATGATGTTGAGAAACATATAATATCCTGAAGCACTTTTTGAAATAAAATTGTTACGTTATGAATTTTTTTTTTTGCCCATCGGATGCTGAAAAAACAGCCCCCGTATATATTGAAACTACGGAAAGCCGAAGAATATTTGAGATAATTCACAACATGTAAGAAAAAAATTAAATTGTCGGTGTTCTGAAACATTTTGCAATCTCTACAATCATAAGTTTATGATTGAACTACTGCAAAAAAGTCTTAAATCTTCGTAACTTTGAAAGATAAAATCATTTTCGATAAATAAACGTTCATCTCATTACAAATTCAGATTACGTTATGTCATAAGAAAATTATTTTCTTAGACTGTCATTCATTCGTATCAAAGAACGTCATTATTTTTATAAGATTTACTGAAAATTTTTACAAAATCAGATGCGAACAGATCATAGCTCAAAGCTCTAAATAAATTTAGAACATTGAACATTTTTTTGAGTTACGTAACTTATTTTATGTTCAGGATCAAGAAGAAAAAGTTACAGTCTTGAATTCTTGCATCAGTACAGGAATGTTTTTTCCCTTATAAAAGAAAACAAAAAATGACGCTTGGATCAGAGGTGTCCCAGGTCACCACCATGATTTTCTCGGAGCAAGTTTTCCAGAGTAAATGACTTCTGAAATCTTTGTTGCGATGGACTCAAAATTACTAACACACTCCAAGTCTTGCTGTTAGTCCTGCAGCTGCGAAGCACTATTTCACAGGAAAATATAGTATATGAATGTTAATTATACTTTATGATATTTTACTAACAGGAAAGGTTTGTATCCATCATATGAAAACGATTATTTAGACTGATAAAATATTGTGCTTTTTCCATACATTACGACAGTCTGCGTTCTTTGCATGAATTTTGTTCAATTCGAGAAATATGGCGAAAACACGAGACAAACATAAATTCAGTTAAGATTTCTGAATTAAATATAGCTCTTTTTTCATCCCTTCCATTTCAGTTAGGAAGATAGTACACAATCAAAGTTTAAGGGCCTGCCACCATTTCACCCAATGCTCGTGGTTAAACATTTCCGTCCTCGTTAGCCTTATTGACATTGTCACCCTGGATACACAATAACATGGCACACGAGCTTGTTTTAAACTTTTGTCGTCCCTTTGCAGTTACGCCATTTAGGAAAGTTGTAAGTCTCGCTACTTCTGCTGCTATATTGCTGCTGCATGAGCTGCTTTTGTTAAAACTTTTTTGAAAGTAGAGCCCTCTTATTTTTCTTATTCTTAAAATTAGTTCCCCCATCCCAGTGTCAATAAAAAGGCAACTGAAATGAAGTTGCAACAACCTAATTTTAAAATGCAGCGTCCATCTTTTTCACTGGAAATTATGAGCTCAGCATAAATGAAAAAGATAGCAGCGAGGAACTAAATGATGTACCACGTGAATTAAGTATCGCCAAAAGTTTACGCCGAAATAATATTTGGTTCGTTTAAAATAACGTTGAGAGAACTGCTCTGAAGTGCTTATGGCCAAAAAATATAAACGTGTTCTAATAGGGAGAATTCGTGTAGCCTCCAAGTTTTCAAACAAAAGGTGAAACTTCATTGAACTTCTTTCTGTAATATTGTAGCGATAGGTACACACGTTAATGGTTAAAATAAAAGTCTACTAGGATAGTGATGTTCAAGAATTTCAGTATTTGAACTGAACATACAAGAAAATATTATTGTTTTGACCTCAACGTTGTTTGCGCCTCGCAGCTGAGGTAAGAAAAGCAGTTTTGAAACTCAATATCAGTACGTTGCAGTAAGTCACGCAACTTTACTGTTTGTCACAGCTAAGACTAAATGCTTTCTGATTTTTGTTCAACTTTGTTAGTGCGGATACAAATCAACAAACGACAGCCTGATAAAATATCTTTTGAGCCACGCAACAATTTTTATACTCTCAAATTTGTGAACCATGTTCTTTCGCTCCAGGATTTTATGAATTGGTTGAATAAATAGTGCTCTTTGCGCCCTACGTTTTTAAGCTTCAACTAATTCTGCAGTAACAACGATATGTAAAATAGTCCATTCAGCGAATTTTTCTTGTTTATTTGAGACCTTACTTTGAAACATGTGGACCATTAACATTATATTCACTCTTATTTCTTAATCTGAAATGAAAAAAACAGGCATAGAATAAGCAAGTACAAAATTTGAAGACATATCTTCTTATTTTGTTAATTTTTGAAGCAAATAGTATTTGTTCGGTTTAGTTTCAAAGAATCCAGCAATCACTAGGAATTACACTGAAGATTGACTTTCAATAACTATGACCTGTAGTATTGTTCTATCACGAATCCTTTTTAAAATTGGAGCTACAAATTAGTGAAATAACTATGTCCTCGTAAACAGCTTTATAAGAGAGCAAAACTTTTGCAGTTTTTAAAACTGCATAAGAGGGTGAAATAAATTATTCATATCCTAATATGATATTATTCAATAATCTATGAAAATCATTGTAATGTATTGATTATGGATATGATTCATTAACAGTTTAATAGGTTCCCAAGAGAGTTAATGCACAATAAATTTATATAGTCATTTTCTAAGAAGTTCAGTTCTGTTGACGGCCTTGGTCATTTTTTCTATTATAATTTTATTACTTCTGCAAACTTTTTATTTGTTGTTAAGATAATAAAAACATCAGCAGGATCTAACAAGTTCATTTAACATTAGACAAAAATGTTTCTCAACATCATCTATCTACTTCAGTGGTATTATACCGGCAGATCAAAAACAAGCGTTGTTTTGCAGTAATTCGTCGGGTTTATACATTTATCGCTTTCCCACGTTTATGAGGAAGCCGTAAAAAGTAGCTCCCATGGTATTTTATTGCTTCCTCACTGGGAGCAAAACCAAAGAAGCCGACGTACCAGAAGAGATTTAAACTCAAACTTAGCTTCGGACCTGCTAAACTCCAATAGCGATTTTCCGCGTCATGTGTACAGACAGGCACCTTAGTCAACTCTTCCATACAAAATGTGAAGAAAGCAAGTAGCACTACAACTACGAAACGGTTTTTACTCGTTGAGTTTGCATTTACGATGGAATTGTATGCTCGTAAAGGTGGCATTTTTTCCACACAGTAATATTTTGTGGACAGTTTAGGTGATGTATGGTATTCTTACAATTTGAATGAAGATAGTCACTTAAACAAGTTATATAGATTTTACCTTTAAAAATTCAGTTTTTATTTTGATACCAACGTCCATCTAATGAAATGTTATCGATGACATACAGAATTAAAGAATTCAAGTATCTGCGTCAAAACTATTCTCAAAAGAAACATTTGAAATGCGAAACAGTATTTTTATTCATCACAACCAGGTTTTCACATACAGTGTGCACCACTACTGTGTGTCGAAAAAATCTTTCTAATGACTTTGTAGGCATGTTGTACATGAAAAAAGAAAAACGTTTATTTATTATCCTACACGAAAACTGTAAAATGATCAATTTCTCGCCGGACTAGAACCGTTCAAAATTTTTCTCGAGCTTCTTACTCGTTGGTATCCAGAATGGTCCTCCTGTTAAATTTTGGTTCACCACGTGGCTCTTCCCACGGTGCAAATTAATTGGATATGTTTTCTCTTGCACGATAGAAATGAAAGACTGATGGGAGCAGTTGTCGTCCTCGAACGTGAATTATGAAATGGCCGCTCTAGCGTGTGCCTCCGCAGACTCATTTCGGGTAAATACCATTCATTATTTGCTTCCTTTATTTAGTGGCCGTCATAAACTACAACGGACTGAACTTTCACCTGACTATTGCGAGCGTTATTTATTACGAGGCTCTTTCATTTACTGGATACTCTAAAAAACAACTCATTGAACTCACGCCTGAATAATGCCAGTGCTGTTTTTTTATGAAGCTGTTCTTTTTATTGGTTGCTGTTAGATACAACACTGTAAGCTAACAGTAAATGACACAAAATTACACATCAAGAGACTGGGAATGACTTAGTAGTTTTATAACGAGCGACATTCAGTCAATACAAAATCATGGAAAAGATATATCGTGCAGAAATTATTCACGCAACTTGAATATTGCATCAGGTTGATCTAAAGAAATTGAATAATATTACAAATTATTAAACGGTAATATGATGAGGAAAATATTTGTCTAGCAGTTACAAAAGCTAGTTGTGGTGACACCGTCAAGCTTTGTTCAGGTTCTATCAATATAATTCTTAGCTATGTTGAAACTGCTTGATTAATGTGACCTCAATGATATAGAGGAAATTTGCTAGTTATGTGATTGATTTATTAAAGAAGTAAAAATGGCCTTAATGATGCCTGAAGGAACTCATTGAAAGCAGCCGGTGAGGTCAGTGACACTTCATACGCAACACACATGCAGAAGTAACGAAGAAAGACTGTTACTGACGATAAACTCAGTCATTGAAGTTGAGTTCATGCTCTTTGGTCAAAAAAACCTGATGCCAATTAACATTGGAAGCTGATCGCATTACTGTCACCACATTTTCCGCACTTATTTCAACTGATTAGAATTTTTCTGCAAATTGCCTCTGGTTCATCTTAATTAGATGGGGGAATTTTACAGTTTTACAGCGTCTATAAAGACTGAAGCAACTTCAATGAACAGTGACATTATTAAATGGTAAACATATCTTCTTACTTAGAAAGAAGTAATATAATGCAGAATATGTGCATTGAAATGAATTCTATAAATTACTTGACTGAAAACGAGAAATCAATTTCACCAAAAATGTATTATTCACATAAATAAAAGTTAGCCATTTGAAAATACAAAAGTTAACTTTCTTTCAGAAATTTGGCAGGCATACTTAGAAATTCTGATTAATTTATGTAGTTTTCTCTAACAAAAAGACCAGGGCTCTGTTCGAAACGTGCTTAGAACTGACTTTTTTCTTACATGTGTTTGGTGAAAATTGTTTCGTATATATTTTACCGATGAACTCTGAGATCACATCAACTCTCATAGCCCACATGCTAAGAAATGGTTCCAAGGGAATTCTCAATCCGTTTTCTTTAACAAAATGAATTGTTAACACCTAGTATCAGATATTTGGCTTGAAGTGAGACTCGATGCAACTTTGGCTTCGAGCGAAGAGTTTCTAAAATTGATCAGATCTCACTCTTAGTCAGTTATTTATGCTGTTTGTTTACAAAAAAGGCTCATCAAAGAGGGTCACTGGTTACAATAATTGCAGATGTTACTTCGAATAAAATGTAGTTTTGGAACACAGCAAGTATGAATCTACGTAGCAAACCGTATGACATCATTGAAGCAACGTTTTGAGCTTAAGAGCCAGTGTTTCAAAGAAAAATATTTTTTTTGAGAAGCGAAACTGAAACTGATACAACAAAAATAAATTTATCTCATTTCATGAAAGGAATGCTCAAAATGCTGATGACACAACTGCATGTTTGCATTAAAACGGGGACACTTTTCTGTTTGTGCTTATGGTATGAATCAATATTGCATCATTAATTACGGCAAAGCTAAAATGTTTTGTTTAATGTTAACTTCCCTGCGCTAAAATTTTCATATTCATCCCGCTAAATGTTATCAAAACCCACATGTCACACAGAGACATGAACAGATACACTTCAAATCATTTGCTGCATTTGCTTTAAAATTACGCCCTTTGACTTGTTCCGAAACACTGTCCCTGATATTGAAAGTTTCCCCTTCTGTTTAATATTCATTTCCCCTCGAAACCTTGCGACGGCATTCCCTCTTCCAGCTCATCCCCTCGCAGCGATGAAATTACAGTGTCTCGTCCAGGCCAATTTTCCTCGTTCAGTCCTCTTCTGCATTGAGTTATTAAGGGGAAGAGCGAAGCTCCTCGTGTTTCTTTTCTTTATCAAATTATGGTATTTTCCCCTCAGAAAGAGTGTCATTCACATAACGACACCTTTTCGCCATTAGATCAAAAATGAAAGTATTCAGTATAATGAGGACACTGAGAGCGCAAAAGATCTTGAATAAATAAGGTGTTATCAAGTAAGAGCTGGGAATGACTCAGAAATATTATGTAGTCGGAACAGGTTGATGAAAATTACTTCATAATGCCTTACTCAATCATTTCTCATTAATAGGTAAATAGGTGAAGAAGTAGAATTAACTTCGAACACGGGCAGTGGTATATTTTTGGACTATATTTTTTTACCTTATACATTTAGAAACTCTGCTCTAATCCTGCAACGAAGTTAGACTGCTTTACGCTATAAAGATAACCAGGAAATATACTTTATGCATATATAAATATATGAATGTACGTATAAAATATTGATTGAAAGTATCTATTAATAGACAACACAAATGAAATCTTGATTGAGTTCAACGTGTAGTGTGGAAAGTATTTAAACATCCTACATGAATAAAAATTTTGGAACAAGATGGTTTTAGTGATTTTGATCGCTCGAGCCACACGTTGAAAAAATGTTGCTGGTATCATTTATGATGAGGAGGTTTTACCATGGGATTATGCATAAAGTGGTAGCGTTCCCCTTCTCATGAGGGCAGTCCAGGAGAAGAACCATAACTTTCAGCAGTGGAAGTTCGAGCTTGCGTTCATTGACCGGAAAATTAAGCGAAAAAAAAGGAAAGAAATGAACGAAAAAGGAAAGCTGCTGCTGAGCGAAAAGTTGCTAAAAATTGGGATCAGCGATTAGAGATTAAGTATCAAACTCTGGATAACTTCGGAAAAGTTCATAATTACAATGAAGCACACGTTCAGTAACGGGATTTTCACGGCATGTCATGAATTTCGTGAGTTGTGCAGCAAAACAGTAAGCCAATGATTACAAATAGAAGCTTTTGAGTGTTATTACGGTAGTCTAAGTGCAGTTCATTGTGGGTTCTATCAAAGGCGTCACAACATCAAACTTGTTTTATGTTCTCAGTTATTAAAATAAGTAAATAAAAAAAATTGAAAATGGAACAATATTAAGTATTATTTGTTTGATTTAACTTGTGCAAATTTTAAGCACTCAACTTTCGTAATTTTGTATGTTAACAAAAGTTATGTTAATCAAAATAACTGGAATTTGAATAAAAAATCTCGAAATGAAAAGATGCATACACGCAGCAAAATCTCATTTAATGAGGACTTGCTTTACTTGACTTCATATTCACTTACCCTAACCCGTATGCTAAAATGCTAACTAGCAATAGTTAGTTTTTTTCATACCACCTGGCACGAATAACAAGTTTGATTTATAAGTAGATTAAAAATGAGTTCTCGCTGTTACCAATATTCTGAAGTAAAATTTTATGTTACATCTCTGTTATATTCAGTATTGAAAGCCGTCTTGAATACGAGGAAGGGGCTTGTCGTTTCTCTAAGAGTCTTATAAAGTACACGCTTGCAGAAATTTTATTTTTAATAAAGCAATAATGAGTCAAGTTTAAAGTCATGTGAGGTGCAAAGTGAAGCCAAGTAAAATGTTCCTTTTTGTCTTTTCATTTTATCATTGGAAGATGATTCGTAAATGACATTCAAGCCATTTTCCAAACTGATAATTGCAGATTATTATCGAATATTTAAAAGTTTATAAGCCTTACATTGATTCATGTTCATACATTGTTGAATTATATTCTCTAATCTTGAGAGAAAAATGTGCTCAGTGGTATTGCTTCGTTGAAACACGACAATTGTTAAATGCATCGAAATTGCAGAGAAATTGCGCCTGAGATTCGTTTCATATTTTGTATTTTCAAACAATGACTTAATCTTGGAAGAAGAAGAAGAACCTGCACTGTTTGCCGACAGCTGCTGCTGCAATTCTATGCTAGTTGTTGTCGTACTTCAGCGACGTAAATTTTCGCTTCCAAAGAAAACGTCTTGTGATGCCGAGTTTATGCTAGCATATCCAATTGCATCTCGGCAAGAGCTCCACTATCGCCGACAACACTTGTACATTTTCTGAGCTTTTTTCTTTCTTGCTCTTGGTCACCAAAATTCTGAACGCTTATCTTTATGAAATTGAGGCCTACGGAGTTTTATGGAGGAAATATTTCCAGACATTTTGGTTGATGCGAGTAAGGTGTACAGAATCTCGTTTGAGCCGTAAGTAGCTCGTAAATGGTTTTTACAATCGATTTATCTTCAAGTGACATGTCGTTTGTTTCTAACTATTTATTACACTACTTTTCAAAGGACTATGAACAGTATTTTAACTTTTATCTAAATAGGAAACATTATTTTCATTGATATAAGGGGGAAACAAAATCATTCATGATTGAAAACTTCATGTTTCAAAGATCAGCCATTCGTCAAAATGTTTTAATTTTCTTCAGCATCGTTCCAGTACCAATCTCAAAAAATCCTCTTCTGTTTGTCATCGTTGAAAATCTCGTAAAACACATAAACTTTTATTTCCGCATTTGACTTCGACCTGAAAAATATGTTTCTCTTTTCACACTTGATCTCTGTCGGCTTTCCGACATGTTTTCTGTCTGTGGAGAGGGCCCCTCGGGGATCATATGTTCAAGCGACGGAACTAGAAGTAACCGGCAGTTCTGTTCCGGAAACAAAGACGAAACTCCATTGCTGTTTTCCTTCGGCTCAACAAGAAAATTTCAGTTCACCGTTTGAAGAAGAAGAAAAAACAACTTATTTAACGAGATTTTTTGTTAACGCCAGTCATTGAAGACGTTAGATTTTCAGAGAAAGCAGAGAGAATGTGAATAAAACAAAGCATCACGAAGCTAGGAATATAATTCTACAAGTAATTTGTCAAGAATAAATTAATTTAATCTGCACGTACATTAGGGGAAATTTTCGTGCTGCTCAGATGAAAAATCGCTATTTTCTTACAATCATATCCAATTGGAAACAATAAATGACGAAAAGAATGACTGATATGAATTAAACTATCGGAAATTACCGTTTCATTCTAATTTTGATGACTGCTAAAGTTCATATGCCAACGATTATTTTTTCTCACATCTTTTCACATGTCACAATTATTTCATTAATTTGCTCCAAAATAAAAGGAACAGAAATAACAATTTTAGAGTTGCAAGGTTCTCATTTATTGACAGGGTACGGCAATATAACTTCCTTTTTTTCAAAGCAAAACAGTTTGAATAAAGGAAGTTATGTTGCCGCACCCTGAATTATTAGAATTGTAAACCTAACTTTTAAAGTCATCGTCTACGTTAATTTTTGTCGACAGAACAGATTTAGTTGAGAATTATAGAGGCACAGATTGTGACTGAAAACATTTTCGTCGTAAGGAATTTTTGTATTTATGCATGAGTCAGTAGATTGAATATGCATGTAGGTCTTTACAATTGCAAACCAGAAACAAAAGTTTTGGAAATCTTTTTATATGAGCATTCCCTTACAGTACAATTTTTTCAGCATTTTGTTGAAAAATATCATGTGGACATTGGTAACAAATCATATAATACATGTTAACTCTGCTGACACCAATCCATAAAATTCATTTACAATAGTCGTTAGACAAAGAAACTAGTGGTGTTTTGCTACATTCGTTAAAGGTGTAGAATCATCGAAACTTTCTGGAATGAAGAACATTCATGAATACAATGGTGAGAATATTTTTATATTCTTTCTTAGTATATGCCATTGCGAGACTATCAGCTCAAGAAATTTTCACCATCGTGATAAAGTTTTAACTGATATGGGTAGGCATGTCATATACTCTAGAAATGATCCTCAATATTAATACCACTGTATCATTTTTACAGGCATTATTGGTGGGTGTCAAATACCCATTTATTCAATAACGCAATGTTTTATGTTTGAGGTTCATGTTCTCGAGCAGCCTGCGAAGATAAAGCCTGTAGAAAGACAGACGCCCAATAGCTTCCACTTTCAATAATTTTTCTACTTGAGTTGTAGGTGCACTCACTGTAGCAGAGATTTTCACGGGCTCTTCGATTCTTGTCGCCACTTCGCCTAGTATCAAACCCGATTCCTGGACTAAGTTTTTTCGTTAGGAACTTTCAACAAGTTGACAAACTCTCGGAAGGTTCTAAAGAAGACGTGCTTCAGCCGACATAAGAGAAGCCTGCTTGGAGCGAAGCACGAAATCAGGGTCTGTCGTTTCGGTTATTTTTTCACAGTTCCGAGAGTTTCTTGGCACCAGAATTTTTTGAAGTTCATTCTACGGTAACGTGAAGGGCGGAAAGACGTTTTTTTTTCTGATGTTAGGAGTGAACATAACGCCTTCTACGGCGGAGGTGGATATACGTACACGTTTTCGCCAATGTGCATCTATAAAACTTAGAACTTAACTTCGTCACAAATGGTATTTTTGTAAAATAATTAGAACAATAGAACAGGAAAAATAAATTTATTGCACGTCAAACGGTGATTTTGACCTTTTATCAACAGATGGTCTGAAACACAAATATGAACAAATGTTATATGATCAAAGAGTTGAATATAAAACTGAGTACAATAGAACAAATCTGATAGAGATATTTCACCAAATGTTTTTGGAACAATTTATTTATATTGTATGGAGAGTTTATAAAGATCTTGTTACATGAAATTACCATAAAAAATGCTGTAATGACAACAAACAAAAAAGTGAATAGAAGAGAAAAGTTTTTCCTGAAATAATAGTTGGGTGACGAGGTTGATGACAGAGTGTGGCTCTAAGTTTTGACTTTTTTTATCTGCAAAATGATGTTATAAGATTCACAATGCTTCTGCTTTACTCCTGGCAGAGAGCGTACATCTCTGCCGATATTATCGTCGACTATTGTTTTGCCTGTTTGTAGTTATAAATATTGAATGGAATAAATCAGTTTGGAAACCACGATTTTTAACATTTATAAACAGACAATTTTAGAATTTTCCCATATTATCGTTCACCAACGTAAAATATTATTTCATGTGTTTTCAATGGAACTGCCGAAGTCAAATCTAAACGTACAAGCATTAAATTTCTCTGATATAAAAAATGAGGAGTGCAAGGGTGTGGGCCAACTCTACTTTCATTTCATGAAGCGAATATTTTGCAGGCTCTAAAATTTTAGCGATTAATTAATATTAGAATAGAACGACTGACGTATACAAAAACCTTTGAAGTTGTCATTTAATTTTTTTGCTCCTCTGAATGAGGAACTTCAATCGTTTACACATCCTATGCTTCATTAAGAAACAGATGTTTTAAAAAAACAAATAATTGTTTCATCAAATTCTGTGAAATACAATAAAAAATTTCACAGTTGCTTCGAACAGTATTACATAGAGACATTGATCTTGAATTAATCAAGATCTGAAGTAGAAATTGTGAAGTGAAGAGGAATTCATTCACTCCACAATTCACATTTCAAACTCAAATTCCATGATTTACGCCTCAATTAACTTTTCGATATCATTTATATCTACCCATCACACAACTCAAAATATTCATTAGAACTCTGATTTTTATTTTTATTTTACCTTGACCTTGAGTTACAACACAACTTTACTTGTTCCTGAAATTTCGTCGAAAAGCGCAACGAAGTAAACATATTTTAGTTAATGAACAAAACGTGCAATTAAATAATCTCTTGTGAAATACAATGCCTATATTATGTCAACTATGTAATTCAGAAACTTTAAAATTCTTATGAAGTATTCTGGAATTTCATAACTAAAGTACAAGTAATTTGCTGCATGTTTAATTTGAATATACCATTACTAAAATAAAGTTATTTCAACTGATAAAAAGTTAGCCCAGATATTTGTTGTTATTTCCAGGTTTTTATTTTATTAAAGAAAAATTGATCATTGATACGCCTTAAATTGATAGAATGTATGGGCAAGGTCCTACCTTGAGCTAAGGTTCTAAAATCCATTCAAATCGACAGTACAATGAACGCAATTTCAAAAAATCTTTGTCAGATTACTGAATGTTGAATTTCTCATTACTATTGAACTGTTCAAACTTTTTTAACTTATGGACTTAGATGTTTCAAGTTTTTACCACCTTTTTTTAGATGTAAGATACAGTATCTGTTGAACCGAAGAATTACGTTGATTGTTCAAATTGAATGTTCATACAATTAAGTAAAGCTGAAACCCATTTACTTTGTTCATGCAACAAGACAGTTAGAAACGTCTCTCTAGGCATTGTAAAAACATTTCTGCAAACTCTTTTCTAAAATACCACACATTTTCAAGAATTTCAAGGCACAAGTTTACTTAGGATGTATCTTTAGGTCCAAGTTTATCCAAATTCCAAGAGTAGTCATCGAAAATTTCTGAGCTTCGAAGAATTATTCTTGGAGAGTTGAGAGACGTGTTCGCTTTGACCAAACAGAACTTCCACAAACATTGATCAGAAGTTACTTGAGATGAACGCAAGTAGCGTGTCTTCTCCTCAGGGACTCTCGTTTCAAGAATCCAAATTTTCCGTCACTGGAAAACTCAAAGAATCTTTATACGTATATATTTTACTTTGATTTCTGTTGTATATATAAACCACATATATAACCATACATAATATCGTGGCTACATTTTAATTGTTTTATCACTAATCAATTGTAGTTGAGAAGTAGAAATACATCGACGAATATGAAGTCAGCAGGAAAATAACGCTTGACTCATATCACAAATTATGAATTTCCATACATATTCAAGCGGTCCAATCCATGGTGGAGCTTGCAATAGGTGTGCGTTCCAGCAGTTCTATTTTTAAGGCAACACAATTATTTAGAAACCATACAGAAACATATTTGATATAATTGCATGTCAACTTACTTTTCTACTCAGATCATATCCTTCGTAATTTACTGAACCAGGCATAAAAAAATGAAAAAAACGGCTCGTCATCCATTAAAAAGTTTTTATTTTCAACTTTAATTTCGATAGGAATGTTTTATTTCATAGCATGAACTCACAAAATACTATTCACAAAGCTCTTCCCAATTCACATTATTTAAAATCTCTCAGCATGGTATCATACACAATTTAATTCAATAGTGCATTTAGAGAATGTATTGCGAATCGGAGTAAAGCAGGATTCGCTGTCAAGATCTTATTTTAAAAAGTAATCATGAGTGTTGAAATCTGGTGACAATGGAGGCATTTCATCTGTGCCTATGATGGAGGAAAATTTACCTCTCAGTACATACTCATAAGACTGTTGTGTCACTCAAGTGTTCTTGTTTGTCTCTCCAACCTGATGAAGCACCAATAGGGAGCTGCCCCATAGAATCTCTGTGTAACCTGAAATGTTTTCTGTAAACAATTCCTTGTTACTCTTTATTCATTTATGTGCTGATACAAGTGGATATTTTTGTAAAGAATTCTAGAAATTATTTTCTCTCTTTCTGAAACGGCAGCTAAAACCCTCATTGAGATTGGCTCGTAAGTTCTGTAATACGAGTATTTCTTTCTGTCGAATGAATTAATCCACGACTTCTTCAAAGGACGTAGTCACTTTGTTGGTCGAGAATCTGCCCCACATTGGATAGCCTTTCATCTATGGAGGTGATGTTTTGTTCTATGCAGTCGTTGATTGAATTCATCAACAGTTTACTGATGGAAAACCTTTCTACAATATTGTAGATACAGAATAAAGTTCTTGGCTTGTGTATGTTCTGTGGTAGACATTTAGCAACATTTAGTAGGTGCAGCAGTTTTTTATTATATACTTATCTATTATTCTTTTGATAAGTTATCTTTTCGACCTAAGGTTAATTTTTCTGTTTTAGATATGTGAAGTGAAGTCGAGCTTTTTCTATGTTGCTCGATAATGAATTTTCATTCTTCGTCAAAAAATATTAGAAAGCAATGCCAAAATATTCTGAAAAGTAGTTTGTGTAAAAACTGGCCTTTTTTAGTATACCTTTTCGCAACATTTCTCCTAGCAGCAATAATGAAAAATGTATACTAAAATTTATTATGCTACTTATGTCTCACGATTGATTGATATTTTCAATTTATTGAAGAATAACAGAATGGATCGCTCTAGTGGTGATTTATTGTGGCTTCTTGTAAAAAAGTATTGCATGAACATAAGTTGTATAACTGTGTTATTACACTAGGCGGAATGAATTCTGTATACAAAATGCTGCTCGAAATTTCATCACTCATCGTAAAAAGAACCCTATTTTTCTCACATTTCATAATCACATTAGTCGCATTCTGTTTAATGGATCCAAGCTTTGACTGCCAACGAATGCAAATTTCTGAGGGACGTTAAATTTGAAAATAAACTCAAAGCAATTAAAATTCGTCGTAATTGGTAAAAGTCACGACAAATGGGAAACGCAATCTGGCTTTTACTTCAAAAGAACAATTTGTCGAATTTTGAGAGCAGCAGCCTGCAGAACGATGATCAATAAGGAACTTCAAAAACGCGACATAAAACTGTTATTTTCCTTGATAGTGACACCATCCTTGTGTCAGATTTAGTTGCATGTGTTGCATCTAAGGCTTCAAATTCATGGAAAACCGTTCAATAAATTACTGGAAAAATGTCATTATTAATTTGAGAAAATAAAATTGATTTCTATTTGTAGACTGTGTTTATTTTTAGCTGACAATGTACTTTGTAAACTGTAACTTATATTAAATCAAGCTTTCCCCACTTTTAGATTCTGTTGTGGAAAAACTCAGTCCAATCGTACATGACTATATATTTTTGGAAAGATATCAATGTTGATGGTTTAAAGAATCTAATTGAGAAGCCACAACCTGAATAAACGTTTTACTTCTCCCGCATGCAATAAAGGTCGTCGTATGTAAATTTTCTAGTTGCGTTCTTATTGAAATAATCATTCACACAAATCAACAATAGACACTTCTTAAATCAGGCCGTTTATGATTATCAATTTAGATTCTTCAGCTTAATTCCAAGCAATCTCTTCAAGCAAGCTTAAGCAATTGAAAGAGTTATTTTGTTTTAAAAACAAGAAAGCTTTTTTATTCCTGTAGTCTCTGCCCTAACCCATCACCCTCCTGCACTATGTCGCAGATCATGCAGTGAAGAGACTGCAGCAGCGGAATACTGAGCGCTGATACACAGAGTTACTTTTCTCATCGCAATCAAGTTAGGCGGGGCAGACGACACCAGTTTTACGCCAGCAGTGCCGGAATTCTCGGCTGTGGAGGATAAGTGTTTGAATTTTCTTAGGAATTTATTGTCTGCAATGTGGGGACTGTTGGAACTGTCCCCGGAAACAGTTAGTAATGGAACTCAGGTCGGCTTTGTAGAACTTGGACTTAAATTTTCTTGTTTATTGTTTTAATGGAGTGAGTTTGGAGGAATAGCGTGGGGAAATTTAGTTCTCACGGTTCTCTGTTGTAGCAAATTGTGGAACTATCTCTGGGACACAAATGCTTAAGTTTAATACAGTGTTGTAAGGTTCTTATATTTATTTAAAGCTCTTTACATTTAGGACACCAAATGCATTTAATTTGTTTCCACTCACTTGTGAAAACTTGAATGAACAGACGTGAAGAACGAATATATTTGAATAAGAATTAATTTTTTTACACACCGTGAGAAACACCATCAGGTGAAATACGTTTCTTCACCTCACTAATGGAATATTCGTGGCCGAAATGAGAACTGGATTTTTTAGGGAGAATTTCTTCTTAAATACTGAACCATAGACATGGGCCATATATGACGGATGTAATCGAGAAGGAAGTAAGAGATGGCACAGCAGACAGTATTTATTTTTACTTCTTTTTTAGCTTCGAATCATAGTCAACTTGATAGTCTATAAGAAAAAAATGACCAGTTATGAATCGATTTTATAAAACATGTGCGAGATAAAATTACTTTGGGTTACGTCATCGCTGCAAATTTTGACAACTGGCCCTCAAGTTAACAAGCTTGTCGATTCATCGTGGTTCATTTCATAGTCTTTTTAATCAAACTTTATTGTACGATATTCGACTCAAAGTTCGTCAAGTTAATAAATAAATACTGTTCGGATCGTAAACATTTAATTATCAGCACTCGTATTTATACATGCTACCGAATCACAATGAACGGCCACAATATTTTCCATAATTGTACTATTTTGAAATTTTGTTATTTTCTAAAGATGAATTTAAAGTTTTGAAGCTAGCTGTTTTTCTGAGACCGGAAAATCTACGAAGCACGTACTGTATTCAGAGTGAAAACCAACAGCATTCATAAAAAATTTATTCGTGTGGATTATCCCTCAAAATAATGAACATTATACAGCACGATGAAGCAGGTATCAGTCGCTGCACATACAGTACATATTCATAAAGATTTTACAAAGAATTTTTTAGACACCTCGAAGATTGATGAAGCCGGAATTTGTTGATATAAAATTGTCTTGCAGATCTCACCGAAAATTTTTCTCAGCGCTGATATCAGCTACACATCACCAAAACTTTAAAATTCCAGTTACTACGAGGTAAACTAACCTGTGGTTAATTTCACTTCATAATTGAGGAAAATATTATCAAAGTGTATCTGAAAAGCTCAATACATGTCATGCTGTTCAGCGGTCGACGAAAGCGTTTTAATTTTGGAGGATTAAAGGACATTCCACACATTTGATAAGACCAGGACAAATAAAATGTTTGGGGAAGTTTACTGAGTTATTTTTGAACTTCAAGGTACGAGTGTAAAATAAATTAAAAATATATTTTTTGGTTGCTGGAAATACACATGCCAGAAAAATAAAAATCTTCATTAAAAATAATTGCGCTCCTCTTTGTCAAAAAAGAGACCAAAATTGAAGCTAAAGCTAAAAAACCATGGTTGTTTATATAGAATTAGGATTTATTTGCAATTCAATGTTTTCTGCAGGTACAATATGAAAAATTTTATGTCATCTAGAATTAGTAAGAGAAACTTGGAGGAGAAGAGATCTTTCACCTTCTACAATTATGGATGACTACATTATTTAAGGTGATTTAAATTGTAAACGCAATGATTTTGTTTCAATTCTATCGAAGAGATAAACTTTGTATTACGTGTTAATATTGTACTCACACCGGGTTTCGATACTCTCACACACCCACATATACTCTCTGAACAAATACTTGTCCACTTGTATTTTTACAGAGCTTTCATTTCTCAACATATATGCACCAAATTAGATGCGGGCCACTAAACACAAACTCGTAATTTTCAGGAAAGAACATCGGGATCTTCGTAAAGTAAGCTGCTTCATGGGGAGCAAAGTCCGGTGAATGTCTAGTTTAACGACAAGACGAAAGCATGCCCCCTAACCTTTCCATCCTCGACTCCTCTTCACTTTGACATTTGTTTCTGAGTCTCTCTGTAACGTATGGAAGATCTGTACGTACAGAGTGCATATAAACTTACTCTTATGGTTTTTATGGGCTTCGCTGATCCTTAGGATGACACCGCACCCTCCTTAAAGAGGTCATTTTCAGCAGGTTCAGCAACATTTTCGCGCTGAATCGTGTCTGTGTACAGACATAGTCCCTGCTGCGTTTGTTAGCAACCTGTTGCGAAAATATAAGCATTAAGCTTTTTTCAAGTTTTCCGATAGTTGCTGCAATTTTGCAAGCAATACATAAAAAAAAGAAAAACTCTACAGCTCGATTAGCATACAAATGAGAACGATATTAACGCAGAGCTAGTAAACTTTAATAAAGAAGCGTTTAAGGCTATTAGAAGACCGTCGAGTCTTTAGCTCAGCAGGGCAAACAAGGCTCACGAGAAACCGTTCATGGGCTCGAAGTGTAAACACAAGGAGTTTGAAGTGAGTTAGGGAGTTAGGGGCGCTTGTTTAATGTGTGCCTGCCTGCCCTCCAAGTGAGTTGGGTTCTCTTGTTCAAGGTCCTTCCTGCCATTGGATGTCTTAGAGATACTTTCTGGCCCTCAGTTTTGCCTCAAAAGCTTTCGGTTAAGTCCTTTTGTTCTGGGAATTCAATGCCTTTCAATTGTTCTCTTGGAAATGTTTGCTTAACTTCGGTGTTAGTTCATTTTTTTTTGTTTTGGTTGAGTCGTACTGTATAGAGTATCTTGATTTAATGAGAAATATCTTTCCTATAACAAACCCAAATATTAGGAATATATTTCGAATACCTGTGCGATTCAACAGTTTTTGTGCTTGTTTTCACATACAGGCATCACGTGTATGACTTTCACTTTGTTTTTTCTTAGGAACATTCTTAACACGTTTGTTGCGATTGCCTAGCTGGTGCAAATCTTTACTTTGTACATACAGTCACTAGAAAGCTTTGAAAAAATTACAGAACCTAACCTGAGTGACCCACCGGTGGGTCGCATCGCAACAAACGTGTTAAGGATATATTTTTAGTGATGACTGATACGCAATCAAAAACATTGGAATTTTCATATTACAATTACAATCATAGATTTTTAAATCGTATTATACTCACATCTCCCTGTAATGAAAACAATCATATATCTGTGCTTTGTATTCACTCATGCTAAGATTAATTGACATAGTAAACGTATTTTTTGATATCACTCACCTTCATTGTTTGATGGCTTCCTGCTGAAGTCCCACCGAAGTTCACTTTTGTTGAAATATTTTCTGGTATCTATGTCATCTGACGATTTAATTAAAAACTTTTGCAGCTTAACGAATGTGTGAGTTTATTATCCATAAGGATTTATTATGATTTCATATTTTTTTGCACTTAATTGATGTGTGGAAGCACTTGAATCACAGCACAATGAGCGTAGGTAAACATTTTTGTTTCATATTTACCTAAACTTTTAACTCGAAGCATTCGCCCAATCAGAATAGCGTAATACTTTACGATAAAGTTATTCTGAGGTAATATTTTATGTTGACACAATATTTATGTCGCCATATGAGCAAGTTTCAGCGCAGGATCTTGGTAGAAAATATGCACTGGATATCAATTTATTCGATTCTGATTCCGGTATTGAGGAATTTTCGTTATTACGTAATTATGATGCCAGAAGCCAATAAATGAGTCTGATATTAACTTACAATTCGCCAACAGGAGGTTTTGACTCTATAACCAGAGTTTACAACATTAAATTGTGGTTTTTAAAATACTTTATTCTCTGGAAACTTATGAAAACGCATTTGTTTTTTCAAACCGCTTAACAATGACTATGCAGAAAATATCATAATTTTTTCAAAAATGTTTTATAAAAAGATACTTCAGATTTTACATTTTTCATTTGATTTTGGATAGCTGAATAGTCCTTTCTCTCTGCAATGTTATCCTATCTTCAAGAGCCTCTAGCAGGCTTTAAAACAGACCGTTTCTGTTCCAGAGTTATGGCATAGCTTGAATTTGGTTTTCTAACATTAGTAACGAAAAATGTTTTCATGTTTTCTTGAAAAGATCCTCCTTTATTATGGACTTATGAATCTAATCCTAATTCTTTCGTAGGAAACATCAACTACGTTGCAGGCATAGCGAACGGCTTCTCATAGTTCTAACTTTCGTTTTAGCATTGAACTGTTGAAATAATTAATCGACATCCACATACAAAAAAAAATGAGCTTAAAAAACCTTGTTCCTTGAAGGCAGTTAAAGTGATTTTCAAACCAAGACAAAGCAAGTATTCATAAGGAATTAAAAAAAATTAAATTGCGTAAATAATTGCCGATGGAGCCAACATTTGGTAATTTGGAAGAGTACTTGTAATTATTACCAATTTGGCAGAGTAATTTGGTGATTTGGAAGTAGTTCTTTACTTTAATATGTGAAATTTATCATTAATACATACATATCCAGAAGGGGACATTTTTTGAATCAGATATTAGAAAAACTTCATTCGTTCAGTAACTTTTGAATACTAAATAACTTCTTTTCCCATTTGCCAACGCTTAGCAGCCGTCATCTGAAGCCATTTTACAGGCTTATTGAATTATATGTAGTATGTAGAAAGCCATATTCTGATACACAGGGCTTTAGGAGTAGAAATATTTAACGATAAGAGCAGTCACTTCGAAGTAAATAATATCCCTAAAACTTTATGCATGGAGCCTTATCTGTTAAAACATTTTATCTCTGGGGCCTTAAAAGAGATAATTCTATTATTATTCATGGAAATATAAAATACTAATTACTTGCATAACATAGATAATAGTTAGCTAGCTAAATAGATAAAAACATTTATCTTATGCACGCAATTCGTATTTTGGATTCTAATAAATATTGTTAAAATTTCGGTCAATTTTTTTGTTACCCTATATAAACATGTAGCTACAAGCAACCGACCGAACGGAACCGCCATACTCCTGCTGT
This sequence comes from Trinorchestia longiramus, assembly GCA_006783055.1. Lineage (NCBI taxonomy): Eukaryota > Metazoa > Arthropoda > Malacostraca > Amphipoda > Talitridae > Trinorchestia > Trinorchestia longiramus. Next base: position 56,798 of record VCRD01000310.1, read on the forward strand.
TTTTATCAGCTATAAGATTGCAACGACCCAGTGAGCTCATACCTGTTTCTTTTTTTCAGCCCCGTGAGGCAAGCATGCCTCGACGGTCAACCCTTGCTTAAGCGCTCTTATTTTTGCTGCTTTCTGCCTCGGGTCAGCCTCCAGAAAGGTTGCTTTTATTATTCACTTCTTCTTTGAAAGAGAACGGCATCACTCTTTATCCTAGCGGCTTTTCTTTAGCGTTAGAAATCGGTCTATTTCCTTCAGTATTGGATAGTGAAGATAGACAGTGTGTATTTTGAGTTACTATATATCGTTGTTTTTGGTAAATAACGTTTAAACTTTGTCTTACATTGAAGCGTATTAGGCTTTATACATGGATGCAGTCGAGAAAATAGTAGGATACAGTTCTTTTACGGCAGATGTGATTCTTTGTTATTAGATACTGTTGAAAAATGTAAAACATTTTTTGTTGTTAGGTTATAGTTTCATTCGTTAGCATGTATTATGTCTTGATAAATTTTGAATTACACATATTCTCAAGTACATAGTATTTTGTTCTATAGCTTATTATTTTTTTCTTCTATTTGGCCTAAAATGATTTTGATTTGACATTGTACTTCAACTTTAGTTTTAACGGGTAATAAGTCACTCCAATACATATATTCCTAAATCTGTCCCTAGTATTTTATGCAGTAATTTCAATATTTTTTCAGCAACGAGTGTTGCAAGCGCCATGCCTATGTTATTTCAAAATTTTCGGTTTCATATAGAGTGCAAAAATTTAAATCGAAGTTCAATTAAATTGTTAATGAAAAATTTGTCGGAAAATAATCTTCCTAGTGATGCTATTATGTTTATTTGATCCTGCAACAGAAGTTTCATGAATACAGCAGTCGACCAAAAATATCAGCGTGAACGCTAAGAGATCCTTCCTCGTTTCGTCATCTAAAATATTAATTTTCAACTGGTAAGCAAATCATCGAGAAAGTTTGCCTATCGAACATTATGCAGCCCTCTCCCCGTACGAATGTAAATTTCAATTCAATAAAATATTTTTGTATATACATTATACATCTATATATGTACAATATAATGGAACCCAGTTCATGAAGGAAAAAAATAAGTTAAACATGAAATTCCATCTCCGTGGAGTTTATGGCTATATGTCTATACATACACATATTGTTACCCTTATCGGTTGCTAGATTAGATATATGTTTAGTTGTCCTGTATATTTGTACAAAATACACATATTGTGATAGTACGTAAATATATACATATAGATGCATAATTTGTACATGATCTATCTCAACCATACTATCTCTTATAGATGAGAAGTACATGCGTGACAAGAGGATATGTGGGACCTAAAAATCCACGGACAATGTAACTCATGTTTAATTTACTTTCAATATCATATGACATGCGTCATCCACTGGGTGACTACTTAGTAAATTTAAAGTATTTGAAATAATTATTTGAATAGAGAATCAAAAATTTATTAAGTCGCACTTCATGAATATATTTTTAATGTATTATGCGTAACGCAACCTATTATCTCAATTTATAACTGTCTATTTTGATTTATAAGTCGCAATTGTATTCTTTTTCAGTTTATTAAATTAAATCAAACTTAGTTTTGATTTTTCTGAGGTCTGATGAACTGTTTTTTTGCTGTTTGTGGCTCTAGCGTTTATTTTACAATTGCATGCTCACCCTGTTTTTTTAATGGTTGCATGAATATCATCATCACTATGATCACTCTAAATTACATACTTACCCTGTTTTTTAATGGTTGTATGAATATCATCGTAACTATGATCACTCTAAATTACACACTTACCCTGTTTTTTAATGGTTGCATGAATATCATCGTAACTATGATCACTCTAAATTGCATACTTACCCTGTTTTTTAACGGTCGCATGAATATCATCGTCACTATGATCACTCTAAATTGCATACTTACCCTGTTTTTTTAATGGTTGCATGAATATCATCGTCACTATGATCACTCTAAATTACATACTTACCCTGTTTTTTTAATGGTTGCATGAATATCATCGTAACCATGATCACTCTAAATTGCATACTTACCCTGTTTTTTTAATGGTTGCATGAATATCATCGTCACTATCATCACTCTAAATTTGCTACTGGGAATACTGGGAAGCAACTGCCCCCTCCCAATGATGCCTGAAGTGTCTTATATACTGTATAATATACTAATGATGACAAATAATTTTACAGTTATTTCTGAATTCCCAAGTAATATTCTACCTTGGCCTGCAAAAAACTATACTGGGGGAATCAGGATTCCTCAATAACATTAAATCCTTTAAAGGGGTGCTCTCCAAGGCATTGAGTTGGAGCAATTATTTTATCAAATGTGCATGGCTAAATATAACGCATCACATTGTTGAATCATTTATCACTTAGTTCTATTTGCGAAGAAACGTTTCATGTAACCTTATGTTTTTCCTAAAGTTTGCAATTGAAATTCTTTAGAAACACGTCAGTTAATTATTTTTAGCAGTATTTGGTTTCGCTATGATGTCTATAAATAAGAGTTTCTCTAAAACATAGAAATACATGCAAAAAGCACTGCAGTGAGATAGAGCTTACAACAAATTGAGTAGAAAAATATTCTTCATTCAATTGAAATTCAATTGATTCTTATGCTGTTTTTTTCATATAGTTTTAATAATGCTCTTTTTTCGCTATTATTTGATTATATAAAAAAAACGGAACTGTTCAAATGATCATAATACATTTTAACAACTGTGTTACAAGAGAAATATGAACCCACAAAAATATTATTGAACCCGTTTTTATTAAAATCAACTCAATTCTCGTCTCAATTTTATCACAACTGAATCAAATAAAAATATTTGAAACTCAATGTTTTGATGGTGACACTGCCATGAACTAAAAGATAATGATTTAATATAATGATAATGATTTGCATGTATCTCTCCAGGTACTTCTTAAATTAATTTTGCTTCTTTTAATTAAATATTTATCATGTGTTTCTGTGATTATGCATACAAATTGATGCTATTGTCAGATAAATATTCAAGAGGTTTTATTCATGATACGAAATTATCGTTATTTCAACATAAAATATTGAAATAACGAAGATTTTCTATGAAAACATTTCTTGGAACTCTGGACCTCATCATCAAATACTGTCAGCAATGTTCGCATCAAAAGTTTTTCATGGACGCATGAGAGATTTGAACTTCTTTAATGAATTTACAAGTAGGTTCGCAAAGCAACACTTGCAATTTTAAGGTCTCTCAGTTTTGCACTTAAACTCAAATTAAAATTCTCACAGGAAAACCTTTTACTTGAGTTATTTGTAACTTAGTTTGAAAATTTCAAGCTTTCTACTTAAATAAAATGATGTATTTTTTTATAGTAATTTTTATCATTTGATGTTTACCTAACAGTTTTTATTATTCATTTTGAACTGCATGCATTGTTTTAGTCCGGTTCTCGCTCAAAATGGATCACACATACGGGTGGAAAAATGTTTACTATTCATGAAGGTCAAATAAATTTTTATGGGCAAGCAGTCTTCCGTAGGTGCCAGGTTTTAATTTAAAAAAATATGAAACACATAATCAACATCGACAAAAATTATACTTTGAAAATTACTGTTACGTAGGCTTAGAAAAAATTGACGCACATGTGTTTTCCTTCATTTTGTCTCAGCTAAATTAATGTTGTAGAACATTGCATCAGCTAAAATATATGAGGTTCAAATTTAATGGGAACTTAATCCGACTTTTGTTTGGACTCATTTTTGCAGGTTCGATATAAAACTCGAAATTAGACGCCCTCTGCTGATTAAAGTCTTCCACTGAGTCTTGAAAAGAAGAGAAGTTTATTTTCTAAGACAGGAACAAATTTCGATAGTTTCCAAGACAGACAAAGACTTCGATGGGCCTGGGCTTATTTGCACTCAACTTGTACCACTCCCACAAAAATAGGGAAGTGAAGTCACCAAAGACCAGAATGAACTGAACAAACTAAATCAAAGACGTAAATAAACTGGCCTGAATAAAGAAACTTTGACCTCGGGGAAAGGCCAAATGCGAAGAGGCAAAACTATCACTTGTTAACACTTGAACATTTTATTGATGACTCTGAGCTACTATTGAGAAAAATGGATTTTAAATTTAAAGTAACATATGAGCTGAAATTATTGACATCTAACAGTTAATATCATTGTTTTAGTGCATTTTTGAATAAATTTTTGCAAATGAACAGGAGATTTAACGAGCAAGAAATTTTGTACATGTAAAATATTTATAATGAATTAGAATGCATTAGAGTAAGCGTATTGGTCTGTAAAAGTATATAAGTAAAACAGCAGTCATTAACACTGTATAACACTGTATACAGCATAGATACAAATCTATGCTGTATAAGAATTAAAAGTCAGATGCTACCATTGAATTTATGTTGTTTTCTTCTAAGAGAGACAGTGTGAATAGTCTGTGATGAAAAGTGGTTAGCTACGCTATTATTATTTATTCTTCAAATGCCATTTTAATTTTACTTTCATAGCTGAGAAGCAGGTACGCTCAAATGTCTTCAGAGCTCTTCGGACATTTCTTGTTAATAAATGGTTTGAACTCAAGGAAACTAGCACGTTTAATTAAGGAAATTCGATCGAATTTCAGTGTTTTGCTGATGATTTCCAACCGTGGAAAATTTTTTCATGGGTTGCGAGCCTATATCCTATTCTCGAGTATTTAAGTATTATTAAAATAATAATTTATAAGAATTTCTTTTGAACTCTCAGCTCCAATTCAGGACAAGCAAAAAAAAAGTTTTTTCAAAAGAGCTTGGAGAGTCACATGTTAAAATGGTCAGACTTGCTGAAGTACTCAGACCTTCAATGCAGTTCGTTAGCTCTTCTTTCCCTGGCAAACTCTCTCTCGACGACGAAAAACACTCAGTGCAAAAAGTTTGCAGCATTTCCAAATTCATGCTAAGCTTGGTAATTCGTTGTAAACATCTCCGTGTTTATAAGTGTTGCTTTATATAGAAAAATAAAGGTTAGGTTATAGAATAAATGCGGACTTTATAAATAGTCAATAAACAAAGCACATTTTACTGTGCACCTGTATTATGTTGTTAGTATTGCGCTGGCATGTACCCTACCTTTATTCAGGATGAGGAAGCTTGAATATCAGTAATTGTACATATTATGATTCCGAAGTACTCAAGAATATATATTTTCTAACACAGCGTATGTACATACAATAAATTCTAGGCATTTATAATGTATTACATGCCATTTTTAAGGCGTGTGTGTCATTGTTATGAAAAGAATGAATGCCGGCTCATAAAAACTCGCATCCTCGAACAGCAATAAAAAAGTTTTTCTGTTGAGAGGGTTGTAGGTAGCAAAAAAGTTCTCTGAATATTTAAATTGTTGTTATAGAGTTTTCCCATGCCTGGTAATTTCAGGCTTGAATAACAAAAAAGCGTATCGGACACCAAAGATTTTTAGAAAGTTCATTGAATATTGATGGGCTAGTCTTTCCTTCATTTCTGCGTCGTATCCTAACCAGAATATACTTCTCATTGAACAAATTCAATTCGTCACATAGTAACAGGAATAATTATTGAGGTTTGGAACAGCAACATCGATTAAATAAACTTTTTCAGGACTCTTAACATATCTTAAGTGTTTTTATATACTTAACACTTTAATTTATGAGTCATCTTTGAAAAAATGTTTCTTTGAAAATTTTGCTGATATGAAAGTTTCAATCCGTCTGGGCACCAAACCAACTAAAGGTGCAATGTCAGAACATGGCATGTAGACCACTTCAGCTTTCTTCCTGTTAGCGAGACTAGTTAGTAAGAATGTAGTTGTACACTATTGTGATAGATCTATTTAATATGGAGGAAATTTTTTTTCTAAAAACTGTACTTTTGGTTTCTAACTTACGATGATCCCATGAATTTTAAAAAAAATTTAGTGCTCGTCTCATTCTCTCCTATTTCTTCAAATTTTTACGTATATAGCTAAGGCGCAACAAATTTCTAACTAAATGACTCCTGATTTAAAAATTTGACATAGCATGCTAAGTAACAAAGTCGTTTGTTACATATTGAAGGTTCACTGGGAAAAATATCTTGATTTAACCAATCGTATCCTGTTACGTACTTGTTACATGAACTATAATCTATGTTTTAAACCATACAACCATGTTTTTATTTAGTTATAACCTAGATAATCTTAACTACCATGTAAGTTTCCTCGTTTTCTAGTTATTGTAAAATACAGAGTAAGAAGCTAATTCAATTTTCGGTCAAACTGATTACGATAATTATCTGTGCAGAACATCAATTGTATTACAATTGAAAATGTATTAGAAAATATTCTCCGAAATTAGTTTACGTTCTTTGACCGATCATCAAGCTCTCTCTCGCAGCTCTAGATGCGAATGAGTTACTTTATCAGTGAACTCTGCTAAGAAATAAAATATTCTACATGGGAATTATCTATTATTTCTGTTGCTTCCCAAAGGAGAATCTACGAAGGGAGTTTACATTGCAGACGGATAAGCTCCTCATGACAGAATCATCGATTATGCAAATCTTTACCTTAACCGAAATCCTAACTGGATCTCATTATAGGGAGAGATCCACGAGATTCAAGTCTGAGGAAAGGATTATGGCAAATGAAACCTCGAGGGCAACAGCTTCTGAGGCCAACGTAACTGTCAATAGCTGTTTTGCTGTTTCAATTAGAATTTGATTTTCTAGGGTAGAGCTTTACTGATCCAAACTGCACTTTGGAAGGTATGTTTTCTATTCTACAGTAGGAAGAGTTGGGGGAAAAAGTGTCTGGCAAAAAAAGCAAGAAGTTGTATCTATTTTTTTGGTTATATTTGCAAATTTCGAAATTAATATGAGCCGTTAAACTTCGCCACCGAACTTTTTATAGAATTTGGTTGTGGGAATTTTTCAATAACTTTAGCAATTTTCTAATTTTTTTAAAGAATATCAACATAATTTTGTGTCAGGGTCGCATCACTTATTAAATGACAAAATATTTTTCGAATGTTTGCTAAAATGTTGAAATAATTTTTGGGAACGATTGTTCATAATTTTAACCCTATTCTATCATATTATCTACAGTTAATGAGTGACATTTTTCATTCACTAGCTTATTTTATTTCATTTTGATATGTGAAGGAACACATCATAGAACATGAGAAAACATAGCAGTAAAACTTGTGATGAAACAAGTTAAAATATGCAAAAAATGACTTTTCATGTAGACCCGTACAACCAATGCAAAAATGTTTTCTATTCTCTCATTTCCCTATTATGATATCTTTCCCTGTTAATCAGAGGTATTAAGTAGCTAACACTTGAAATCTTGAAAAACTTGGTTGTTCATAATGCGTGCATGAAGTACGTTCTCAGTATATTGGAGATCATAACACAAACTCTTGTTAAATAATGAAGCCAGAAAGTTCCTAATCCACTGTTTAGCAATAAGCCGACAAAGCCGCGAAATCAATTTTGTCAGTGTTTGCTAATCTCAGAATTGCGTTAATGGCAACGCAGTGCAAAGTTTGTACTGCAATTCAGACAAGTGGGTTCCGTAAAAAAGTTGTTCTTGTGATCCGTTTAGGATTTAGTGAAATGAGGATTTTTAGTGGAATTTGCTGCTGTCTTGAAAGCACTAATATAGAATGAGGATATCTGGATTTTTCTGCGTAAATCTCACCCAAAAAAGAATTTTGAACAAAAGCCCGGGAAGACGTTATTTATTTATTTCCCGATTAAATTAAGCCTTGTAACTAAGCCTCACCTGAAGTTCCACTAATATAGAGGTAAAATGTACTACATTAATATAAGTCGCATGAATAAAAATGTTTGATTAAAACATTCCTCACGAACAATTCTTTTCATTGTGGAAAACAACCATATGGTTAGAAACATGAAAACCATTCTGACTCAAGAACTGCAATTTTATTCAAACAACTAGCTATTTTAAGTTTGCACTGCCTGGCTGTTATGACTGAAGATCACCAGCAAAATTAAATAGAAAATTACTACTTTGAAATACCTTTGGCTAAGTTTTAATGGTGACTTTCATACACATTTATTTTTTTTGACACTCCTACAAGAGCGGTAGGGGAAGTTCCGTTCAAATTAACCCGCTCTTGACGCCCTTCTGGTGCCGATCACGATCCTGCTGGTTTGCCAGAACAGACTTACTCCTCCGTGTATTTCTAATGCCTTCTCTGAGTGCTTCTCTGTCACCCTCTGCGCTGTCTGTTGTTCTAGGCTTAAGTTGTTGTCTTGCAAGCGGCATTGTTGTGCTTGGCGTTCCAGACCTCGGATGAAGCTGTGCGCTGGAAATGACTTCACTTGCCTGGAGCCTGGAGTATTCCAGGCCCGTCCATCACACTTTCCAGCATAGTGCGCTCGAAGTGAACAGGAATTATAGGTTGATACGCGTACCAGAAACCTCTCACCTTTTTCAATGCGTCTTTGAACATTGCTTCGTATAATAATATTATATTTGATGTTCTTTGTTAGACATTGAGTGAAAATGACGCATTCGTGACCATTCATAAGATTTATAAACTCATGAGGGATTTTAAGTTCAGTCAAGTTTAAGAAGTTTAAGGATGCTAAGCTTTTGGAATCGTTAATAATCTTTCAAGTACGACAACCTCGAATATTTTGACGAACTGTGCAGGGACAGAGTTTCGTTCAGGCTGTAGGGAATCTACTCCAGCGAATCTATCCTGAGAGAGGAAATAAGACAGTTTCATCAAACTCTGTTCATTCTCTCCTGAAATGCTAATTGATTCGACTCTCAGGGCTCAGGTGCGAGAAGAAATCGAAGTCATTCTGATTCTCATTATAGTGCGATGGATTTTCTGAATTCTGTTTCCAGTGAAACGCTGTGTGTCAGCGGTGGCAGGATTGAGAATCACTCGGAAATAAAAAAAACGATAAAAGTTTTATTCTATTATTTCAAACCGGTATTCACCCTAAAATATCTCTCACAAGTTTCAGAATTCTCGTAAGGTTTAAGTTTTAGAAATAGATAGATAAAGTTAAAGATGAATCGTATACGAAAGTTTACAACCCAAAATTACACGTTTGTACTCATCAGGTACTGATTTCAACGTTAACAGAATCCCTGTAAATTTGTTCTCGTACGTAGAGGAGACGTAAGACACATAAAATAGTTTATAAGGCATAAGCCTTATATAAGCTTTAACCAGCTGTCACTATTGGCGGGGAAATCTAGACTTTTTCCTGTCATTGCTATGAACGATTAAGAACATATTGTTTATTAATGACTACACTCTTACATTTTTGGTTTGAATAGATGTCAGTTTCAGGTACATCAGAATGATCTCCCAAAATGTACAAGTAATTTTTCGGATCACATTTGTTTCTAACTTGATTTTGAAACTTTACTTCTATCGTGAACTACCACAATAATTTTTATTAAGTTCATAAGGAGACTACAATATCAGTTCCAGCCGACCAAGGCAAGATGACGAGGTGACATCAATGTTGTAGTGTTGATAAGTAAGTCTGTGACCAGCCATCAGATTGATATAATTGTGTCGACGTTATTATAATCATGATTTCTACGCTTATTTGTACATCAATAAAGAATGACCATATGAAAAGCAGTCTCTTCTTAATTATTATCAACATATTTAGTAATTCTCCTTTAAAACCGTCACATCTGAGTAACATTGAGCAGAAGTACTGATGGTTGAGTTGAAGGCGAGGTTCAATAAAGTTTGTTATCTTAGACTCTCTCAACGGATCGAGTATCCTGCTCAGTATTCCACGGCCGATTTTTCCGCAGTAAATTCGTGATCGGAAGCGTCGTTCACAAATTTTGACTCATGGGTGAGAATGAGAATAAGGTAAAATGCTAGAGTACAGATGAAAGCACTACGTAGAAGGAATTTTCTTGCCGTTTGTGTGTTTCGAAAAATGATAAAAGCATGGAAAACTGATCGAGGTGTATTAATGCATATATAGTTACTGCTATTATTTCAAAAACTATACAAATGTATCTTGATGGATAATTCCATCTCCTGTTCGTTACAAAAATTCCAACATTGAAAAATTATTTACGAGTGAAATAAGATTCTGATACCGGAACCGAGGAAACTCACGCAAAAAAGCATAAATGATTGTTTAATAAAGATATATCATCTTGAATTTTCTATCTATTTACTGTACACATCGAAATCATTCATCATTGTTATATCCCCAACTAACCAGCGTTTAATTGCGTCACATGTGTCTTACAAACCTGTTGTCCATGTATTGTTTTGAAGAATGTGATCCATCCTAGTTTATTTGTGTTGTTTTGTATTAATTTCTTATGAAGCCTTTGCTCTTAACGGAAAATATAACTTAACTATAGTTGCAAAGAAGATAAAAATTAACAGCATTTTGATACTAACCAGCTATTACTTTCTGTTTCGAAAACATATCTGGGTTCATAGAATCGAGTTTTAAATTAAAAATGGAAATTAACTTTTACCTACCCGAAAGTAAACTAAAAAAATTCTATTGAAATTCTAACTTGTACTTTCTAAATGCATGATTTCAGACGTTTATGAACACAAAATTATTTTTTATCATATAGTGTTACTTTAAGCTCATTAGGGATGAATGATCACTGTTACTTTCCTTCAACTAGAAATGGAGGAGTTATTAAATGCTGCAATGAAATGAATGATGTCCTCCATATAGAAGATAGGCTTCATTCACAGAACATCTTTCAAAGCTCAAAAAATAATCGTTAATTCCATAAAAATGTGTCAGTTCAAACTTTTTCCCTTTTTAGAGTCCCAAATCACCGCTGAAAAGAACCAGGATTCCAGTTGAGAAAGAAGTAAAAGAGGATATGACAAAGCAGCTGAAGGAGATCTTGAAGAAGATTGTGAAAAGTTTACAAAGTTTTGAGAAGCGTGGGATAACAATCAAGTAATTCTTCTTCATATCAGAATAGTTTCATTGTCCTTAACAAATCTCATGATAATCAACAAATATTCCTAATATGCAATGCTAAGAACGTCGAGTTTTCAATAAATTACATGTTAACTTAACCTTTAAATCCACGCAAGAAGTGGTTTCAGAACACACTGACAACACTCCTTCAGTCATCTGGCTCATTGATAAGATCCATTCATAAAATCAATAAACTTTGAATGAATAAAAAGTTACCTCGACCTTTAGAATCTTCCAAACAAAGGAGGAGTATACGAGAGAACGCTGTTAACTTTCTCTTGGTCGGGTGGTTGATTTTCGTAGTGAAGAGATCTAAAGAAACTCATTTCATGACTGTGTGTTTGATGATAATGAGCTTGCCTTTCTGAGCGCTGCGGGCTTTCAAAACTAAAGACCTTACCAGTAAAATTGGCGAAAGACGTCAACACTTTTTCTGCCATTGAAGGATGTTATTTTCTTAGAAAATACCCCTCAAAATACTGGGAAAACTCCTGAGAAAACATGATTAAGGAAGGTGAGCCCGACTGAAGAAGTGAGGAAGAGCAAGCTTGCAAAATTCAATTGTGAGGTAATTAAAATTCCCTTCTTTTGCTGAAAATGAATTTTCCACTAAATTCAGGGTCTTAAAGGGGTAAAAATATCAAAACGCCTGTGAAATGGGGAAAAACAGAGTCTATTCATTATGAAAGTAGTTTCAAGTATCGATGTGATACATGTCTCGCATAATTTTTATTCAAATTCATGAAATAGTTGGACAGTTAAATACAATTTATTAACTGAAGATACATAGAAGTACTTTGAATGACTAATTATATAAAGAAGCTGTAACATCTGTTGCAGAACAAAGAATAAGTCTCACTCTGGTGAGGTTGAGATGACACACGTGACTCTACCATTCATGCATCATTGGTAACAAATTTTTGGGAACAAAACATTGAAGAGAAACAAATTTTTGGTTCTAAAATGAATTCAAAAACCCTTTTGGGATCAGAACATACCATGACCGTTTTAGCGTCGTCATTTAATTAGTATAATATTTGATCGAATGAAGTTGATTGAAAGAAGCAGGTCTGGAACGTATATAAGGTTGTCTGTAGCGATGTATTCAAGGAGGTATTTGTAGTAACAATATGAATATATTACTTGTTCAATATTACAGGATATTGCGAAAAAAGATTATCATGATATGAGAATCAACAAAACAACAATGAGAAAATCGTATCGCTCGGCCTAATTGTAAATTTTGTAAATATTTGTTCGCTGTCTCATCATTTTTCTTTACCCTTTTAATAAAAACGCTCCTATCATACCAGTAGAAGTAAGAAAACTAAAGAAAAATAATACCCTATCATCAACAAAAATATAAGAGTTTTCGTTGTTTCTAATTACGTAATTAATACAGTAGCTATAAATGAAGTAAGAGTATTTTTGAAATCCCAAATCGTGAGGCTCTTTATACCGAAATCATTAGCCGCTTTTGCCTGATTTCCGTTTCGTGCAGGCATATCAATATTCGTTGAGCTCGGGTTCACATGTTTTCCACTGATCTGTAAGCCCATACTGTCCAACACAGATCAAAACGAGAAAGAACTTGTGTTCATGCAGTAAATAAAATTAGGTCTGTATGCTCTGTGATATATGAGAGCATATTTTTCTTATTATTTTGTTATTCTTATTATTTTGGTAATTTATATCTAGAGAGAAAATCCCTTTAAACTCTCTGAATTGTAACTCTACTGCTCTGTATTTCTTGAGATGAATTGAGATGCTGCGTACTAAAGCACTTTTGTTTTTAGTAATTGACGGGTTCAGTTACTCAGAGTCAACGTTCTTGCCTTCACCAGCTACATTCATGTTTATTATTCCCTCTGGTCGGAAATTGTTGGTGCCCAGTCGGAAATAAATTCCGGCACTAATGCTCCAGAAAACATCTGAGAAATTAATTTTATCTTTGCTCCTTACACCTTCTTTAAAGCATAAAGCAGTTTATATGTTTTGGAGCATAAAAAGAAACGTTGAAACCATACTGTATACAGTAGTTATTTTTTTCCTTTTTTCCTTTTTGCGCTATATGTTTCCGACCGACGTCATAGGTTGCATGCAACAACTGTTTTCGACCAGAGGGAGTATGTTTGAACTAGACTGGAACGACAAAATTTGTTCATCACGAGCTTTCGAAGTGTCTTCTGGTAGATACTCTTGAACAATGAAACACGAACCCCATCTAGAATATTAAAAAATAGGATCCGTTCGTTTGAAGTGCATGACTTCCATCACTGCTCAGAGTACCTATCGCCAATGTCGAAATTATTTGAGCAGACTTCTCTTTCATGCCCTCCATGGTACGCCAGCCATTAAAAGTTAGGCAGCTTTCGAAGAAGTTCAAGGCTTCGGGGCATCCAAGGAGCTGCTGCCGATATCTTCATAGATCAGTTGATATTATAGAAGATTCATCTTAAAGAATTTAAAAGGTGGTGCAGAAAATTATCAGAACTTATTGAGAAGAAGATGCAATTGATGAAAATCAAGTTCTTTCATGATAATGGCATTCCAAAACATGTCACGAAAATCGAGAAGTATCACCTTGTAATATAATGAGAAGGTAATTGATTTTAGCTTCACAATTTCGTAAAAAACTAACGCTCATCATCACTATGCACCAGAATAGAAAATATTGATATGACTTGCGTATGGAACTTTGTATTACCGATGGCTTTTCTGACTGAAATGAATTTATCGAGTTTTGTAAAGAATATCCCACCAGGGAAGCTGCTTATCAATCGGTACACTTATTCGTTTTTGGTGACGTAGATCCCTCCGCTGAATAATTTTCTGATCAATATTTCTAATTTTGCTTTAATTGTGTAAAACGTAAATTTTGCAACTGAGATAGTAATTATGCAGAAAATGACATATCAGTATGTAATCAATAATATCTCATGGTAACACAGAAACATGAGAGCTAATTAATATTGCACAACTATCTTCAGTCACCTCTTTGCAGAATTTCGAAATATTTGAAGCATGTTTGATTAAAGCACTGTGTACATTGGGAAATACATGTTCCACACAGAAACGGACGGTAGCCATGTATCATATTAATACGAGTCATAAGACAGCAGGGTTTTTCACTTTTTTTACTTTCAAAATACCATCGGCGGCTAGAATTACAGCATGGGACTTGGGTACCGATCCAAGAATGGGCCAAAAGACTCGTTCTCATCGCTTCATTCTATTCTATTCCATTCTACTTCACTTGAAACATTGAAAATCGGTCGTAAAATGAGTATAATCTCTTTATTTGACGCGTAATACGTGCCTGCAGTCAAAGCGAGACGAGAAAATTTGGAATTTTGCATTTTTTGGTATACTTAAGCTCATCATAAATGATTTTATCCTAAAAGCTGATTATTACCGAACTGAACCTCAAACCTGCAGTCACTTTAGTAACAACATCTCCCATGATTCCTTGCTGATGAAAAGAACAAATAATTTTTACAGTTTGTTAGCTCGGACCGCGACGCAAATTCAAAAAAAGCGTTCCAATGGTTTTCTACATCTATGTCCATTGTATTAAAGCCTTTTGTTGCACATAGATTTCTGCCGGTGATAACATAACATGAGCATCTTTCTGAAGCAGTCACTCTTAAAGCTGAAAGTATTTTAAGTTTCAGACGCTGAAGCTCTAGTAATTGATCTCGAATTTTATTGAAGGGCGTATGAACTCACCGAAAAATTACCTGCACATTTAATGGTCTTTAGTTAGTCACACAGATATAGACACTTGAGAAGCAGCTACTGCTCACCAGTGAGCAGACTGATGTGCTTATGAGTAGGGAAGACAACAACACTGTGCAAGACAACAACACTGTGCAAGACAACAACACTGTGCAAGACAGCAACACTGTGCAAGACAACAACACTGTTCAAGACAACAACACTGTTCAAGACAACAACACTGTGCAAGACAACAACACTGTGCAAGACAACAACACTGTTCAAGACAACAACACTGTGCAAGACAACAACACTGTGCAAGACAACAACACTGTGCAAGACAACAACACTGTGCAAGACAACAACACTGTGCAAGACAACAACACTGTGCAAGACAACAACACTGTGCAAGACAACAACACTGCCTGAATACAAACCCTGTGGGCAGGCCACCTCGTAGATTTGCTCTCGAAGATATTCTCAGTTGGTTATCTCTCAAGCTATTCTAGAGAACAATTCCCTGCTTGAGAGGTGTTACGATTCTTGGAAGAGATTCCCTAGATCACAGTGTTTAGTGCTTTAATATTAGAAATCTTTAGAGCGTCTTTAGAAAACGTAGAAATCTTGCCCTAGGCTAAGGAAAGTAAAATCTACTAACAGTTATTTGAAGCAATTATTTAGATTTTTAGAGCTAACGTACAAGTACGCAACAGTGTAGTGAAATTTTTACTCATTCGATTACGAATACTGTCGAATAAAAATAAATTTTAAATCAGGATAATTACTGGAGCCACGTTCGAACATCACGTGCAGGTGAAAGGAAATAGGAAGGAGAGATAGCAAACATTATTAAATCTGGGAATATCATTAGGAATCGGTGAAGAAGTTACTGTGACAAAATTGAAAATTCATGCGTTCGTAGAAAACCTTAGAGATATCACATGTATCATCGAGCTCTACGTATATTATTAACAGGTAAGTAAGTATAAATTGCTCCCAGATGGATCTGAAGGATGACAAGGCATTGTCTGCATTGAGAATAGAGCAATGAGGTTTTTTCTTGCCTAAGCTATCTGCATCCAACGAGGCTCCCATTAATCCTACATGGGCAGAGCCTGATCACTTAGGAAATTATGAATAGGAATTGGCAATTTCGATGTATTTAATGATAAGTCAGAGAGAACAGCTCATATAGGGAAAGCTGCTGGCTATTCAACATCACTCATGAAACACAAGGAAAAACAAATGGGAGAGGTGACACTTATTCTGAAAAATAGAAGGGTAACAAGCTAACTAAAATTAAGCTTGATTCTAAGAACAGCGCGTCTAATCAAACTTATGCTTTACTTTAACCAATATAATTTTGTAATCGTTAGATGTCTGGGATTGGTTGAAATTTAAGCATACGGTGTAGTTTTTCCCTTCCTTGAGCTAAATTTGTTAAGGTGCAGAGCTACTGAACATTAACATTGTTTCTATTATCTGTTTATAGCATATTGAAAATATTTCCCCTATGCGGTATCTCACGTCGCAATCTTGTCAAATACATAGAAACTTTTTCCCCTTTCCATTCTTCTTTTAGTTTATCCTTTTCGTATTAACTTTATCTTAATTTATCCTTATCCTTTTTATTAACTTTATCTTAATCCAAAGTCTCATCGTTATCATCATCCAGAGTCTCCTTCCGTTGAAACAAGTTTTCATCCATCTTCCAGTGATGGAAATGCAGGTGAGATTTTAGTGCAATTTTAGACCCACATTCCATCTCTTTACAAGCCTGCTCAACTACGCGAATAATAATCACAATGTATTACGATGAATATTGTGGAATTGTTTTCTTAATGTAATAGTTACAATAGAGTAATAGGTAATGTATAGGTATTGTTACGCCGTACATCATGACTTAATATCATGATAAAAACTTCAGCGATATGATACCCAATTACCTAAAGTAAAATTATCATCATAGTTTTTTTGCGCTATTAATACGTCATCAACATGTTTAGCAGCATTTAGTCAGTTCGATGATACATGAAAAACTAGAAAAATGTCATAACTGATGCACTAGTGACTGTGCACATTGGGCTACACATTTTGGATTCAGAAACAAACGGTAGACATCTGTGATGTAGAACAGGCCAGAAATAGAAAGGCTGCGCTCATCGTTTTTTTCATAAATCTTGTGTGAAAATTGCCAATTTTATATGTATTTTTATCTATATAAACTTTTTCGCTGTTCAAAATGTCAAACAAAATGCACGTCTTGCACATAATAAAGAAAAATTCTCTTTCTAAGAGGAAGAATAATAAAATAGTAACAAATTAATCCAGAAATGATAAAATAATAACCTTTAAAATAATCTTTAGAATAATATCAATGAACTGGGAGCCCTCGTTCAGTAAGAACTCGAGAAATTACGAAAAAACTACCTTTCTAACTACGAAGAAACTATATGTGATGTGTCATTAGTAATTTTGCTTCTTTGTGGTTCTAAATGTGTCGAATATTAATAAACTATGCTGTTAGGTCTGTGAAAATTTCTTAGAGTTCTAATATAAAATTTTATGTAAATAATAGGAGTAATAAATTGGCGAATAATAATTGGTTTGCTCTTTCATCTGTGAGTGCGTCTACGTACTGCAACATTCACAAGAGACTCAAGTTACCTGAATAGAGTGACAACCGATGTTCATTTGGAGACCATTACTTTTTTGATGACGCTCTCCAATGATGCGAAATAGCAGGATTGACATCAATGCATAGTCATTTGTCTAAATAAAATGTCAACTTTGATCTCTGAAGTGCAGCTGGTGTTCCTCAGAGGAGTTCAGGATGAAGATTGTATTCGTGAGCTACAAGCCAGATGATTCTCGCCTCTGTAATTCCTTCATGTGCATCAACAGCGCAAGAACAGCTGCTCCTGCCTTGTGACTTGTATGTCAAAATGCATTTTGGTTACGGACGAGCCGTTGTATACCCACGATTTCTGCTGTTTTGTATCGTTGTGTGAACGACTCGATGAAAGGTTTTTGAAGAAGCTGCTAGTCCCATTTTCCGAGAGGCATTTTAATAATTCTGAATCCACGTACTCTGGTGTATAAGTCTATGGGTGACCTTATTCAATGGAAAGACCTAAATATGCAGTAATATGTCTACGTATGATCCAGTATCACTCGTTTGTGTGAATATACATACAAGTCTAAGCGTGATTTCTAAAAACTACCATTCGTAAAACATTGTAAGAAATCTTCTAAAACGTTTTCAGATAAAATTAAAAGATTCTTTGCGCATAGAGTCAGGTTGTGTTGTCCATACAACCAACCATGTTATTCCAGCGAAAAAATATTGACACACGAGCGAATTAACCAGACAAGTTTAATGTTTTGTTTTAATCACAACATCGTTGAAAAAAGCGACACGTTTCGCACCGTCCCCAGCTGCTGTTAGAACTAACAAGCGATTTGTTTTGTGTTAGCACTGAACAAACGTGTGATGCATGTAGGTGTGTAATAAAAGCCGTGCTGGTGATACTTGAGTACGACTATGAAACTTCAATTCATAAAAAACTTAGAATTAAATAATACATGCAAGACTAAAAAGAATAACTGTACTGGTCATAAGACCATCTTACTATTTGTTAAAACACATTTAGAACAAGCCACGTTTTAAATTTTTTACGTATTTTTATCCATATGGAATTTGAGTCTAAGTAGTTTTATTCGTACGAGCACTACTCGTATAAGCGTATATTTAAGATACTCTAAAGTACAATTAATTTAAACATTTTCTTGTATATTTTCATGTTTCCAGTTATACCGAAGGGAGTAATCTTATCCCACCTGAGTTATCACAGACATACACCGATAAAACATTTGTTTATAGGCCAACATATTTGCCTTTATTGCGCTCGATAAACTCTTTTAGACCGTACCACGCGAAACCTGGAAAAGGTTCTTCTGACAGTGATGGTTCTATTCATTATGAAGCGTTATTATTGAATGTGAAATTGTTCAAAGGGATTTTATATCTTCTAAATATTTGTGTTATTTTGTTCGTTTGCCTCAATTTCAACGGTACAAGAAATTTTGAGCAGAAAATTTAATTTATTAATTTGGTAGTGGAATTGTGTTCCAAAGTAGGAAAGCTTTCATGTTCTTCCTCCTTAGCAACCGCTTCAATTCTATGCTTTACCTTTCCTAAAATAAGGTGAATTATCTCTTTTTCCTCCCAATAATTGGGATAATGAGTTCTATGTCATTCCTAATAATGAAAAATTCTTCGTGTTTGCCGTGCATGTTTTCGGAACACAAGTCGCTTTCTTCGTGAAGAGGACGTTTAGAAGCCAGAAATGTAGCACGCGTCTCGTTTAGTTAACGTTTATAAACTCTAACAAATTTTCTGTTTGTCTTGTTTAACACCCTGCAGATGAAAGATCGAGTGAGTGATATGAATAGAAGAACTTTTTCAGCTATTGGAAGTTGAGTTTCAAATGAATAAAAGAACTTGAGTCCTCAATTAAAGTGGTTGCGCTCCTCATGATTATACCTAATGCTCCATATGTAAAAATGTTCATATTAACTTTTTGAGTGCACTCTTATGCAGTTAATATACTCTTACTTACTCGTTCGATCTCGTACTGTTTACCAAAATTTAATATTTCAAACAAAATTTCCTTAATAAACCAAGGAATGTATGATTGCAAGGTAGTGATGCACACTCTTGGGTTATGGAGAGAAGGAGCATGAATATTTTTCAAGGTATGTAGTTGAATATGCAAACAGCGGTTGGGTGAAATAGAGGAAAAAACACCTCAATGCATACAAGATTAAGTTCAGCTATCTACGTTGTCAGAAGAAGCAATTAACTAATGTACGTAAATAAAAAGCAGGCTGTATTTTTAGCAGACGGTTTTGAAACAATGAATGGCGTGCTGTCTTATACCGAGTTACTAATGATGCCAATATGTTCTAAAAAGAAAATGATTATTTTTCTCTTATTGAGAGAGGTAACGTCATTGTTGGTCTATATGAGAATGGCTTCCATTATCATTAGAAACAAAAGAAACTTGTGTAAAAAAGTCTTATGTGCAATTTAACTCAAGAGCTTCACAGCTGAGATTACAGGGTGAATTTTTTTTTGAAAAATAATGTATGTGGCATATGTTGTTCTATTTTTATTAACTGAAATATATCTAACTAAATTTTCTAAAACCCGACATTTCTTAGAAAAATATTATGATGCGACGTTAAGAGGTTTTAAGATTTCAATGTTGCATTTTTCCAACATATTCTGGCTTCACGAAACATTTGGGCGAAATCGGTTTTGTTATGTATGGTCGATAACATGAACAACATTTAGTTTAGAATTGCAAGATGATAAATAACTGGCAATAAACCTTCGGCTTCAAATGAGATACGTCTTTTGAACAAGTCTAGGTGATTAGTTAACATCATATGATATTTATATAGCATCATACAGTCAATTTTCATCGATGTTTTCCTACACATTGGCAAATAATAAATGCACCAACTTCTCTACGTTGTATAATATCACCATTTTATTAAATCCTCTTACGCATTATAACTCAAATAAGTAGCGAGTGTTGAAATTTTGTATTGTTTTTCATGTAGTCGAAACGTACGTACCTTTGCATTCGAAATGTATTGTTCTTGCTTAAAAAACCGGACGAATAAAATTTACAAGGAATTTTTGATGTTTGTTTTCATGGTCCATAAATGAACTTCAGAACATTGGCAATGAGGAAAATTTCAAATGCTCGTTGCGAGAGTCATTAGCAATTAATTATAGCGCATCCGTATACATTAATTTTCAATGCATTTCTTTTATGTGCTTATTACATAGTCGATATCAGTTTCCGGGGCATTAAGCCTGCGAATAATACTCATAATTCTTTTAGCATAAAATATCATATCAAACTCTTCGTTTCAGGTGGAAACATTGACTTTCCAACTTTAACTTTCATTGTTCCTCTTCGTATGACCAGAATATCCACGCAAATTAGTAAGAAGTTCTTTCATGTAGAAGTTTATGAGTCTCTGAGGTAAGTAATTTCCTTGAAAGTGTCTATGGCTAAAAATGCAGGACAAATCCATCAGTATTTATTTCCGACAGGTCTAGGTCATAATCGTGACGAATTGATTGAAAAAGCGGATGCTGAAGCACTGGTGGAAAAGCGTATAAGTTAAAGTTTCTTCATGAGGCTCGAGGTGGCAGAGCATAAAGATGAGGCACCGTCATGCAATAACAATATCTAGAAGGTGCAAGAGCAGAGAAGACTTCTTTTCTTTGAAATTTCTTTCATAAATGTCAGCATACCTTCGTGGATGAAGATTCAAAAGCATGCCATAAAATATCATCAATTTTCCCATGGTTCTTCTTGAGGAGACCAAAGATCGTATTTCCATCGGAAAATAAGTCGTTTGTATCTCTAGTGATCGAATTTCCAAAAACCTTATTCTCGTGAAACCTAATTTCTGTCTTTAGAGTAAACTCATAAAAATTTATCCAGAATGTAGATGGAACTGCCGCTAACTTTCGTACTGAAGGCGTGCCAAGGATTGCTGGTCTGGACAGCCAGAGAATGGCATGCAAATTCTTTTTGATGAAGTTTGAGGAATTTTTCTTCAGAACTGCTCCACTGGGACCTGAAACTGAGCCATTTCTACGCGTTTTCATCGCATGAAATCCAAGTCCATGAACTCATGGGTGACTTGATCTCAAAGAGGCTGATAAAAAATTTTAAACTTCAGAAATCTAAAAATATTTTTATCCGTATATAGGCTTTTAAGTAATTTTGGCGTTGTTGATATTTTATTGGTAGCAAATTCCTCAGAATTGACGAATGATCGTAAAATTATGAACTCACTCATTCACTATCACTTTCCATCTATATTTTCACTGAAAATACGTGAAAAGTTATACGTTCAATGTTTTGAATTCAAGCACAGGGTAAACTTTGCGGGAGCTTTAAAATTTTTTTTTTTAATTATGAATTTAATTACTAATTATTAAATTATTCTGTAGGCTTCAATAATTATTCTTGAATTAATTATTCAAAGCCATAAAGTATTCAAGTGCACCTAGCACCTCGCTTAAAACCGATGAATATATAACGATCATTGAGAATAATTCATCCTGAAATGCGATTTCTGAAAATCATAAATGCAGTAGAAAATCGACGAGGATTTTATTCGCGCAGGGAGGAGAAAAAATATGAGAGCGAGTCAATTCTAAAATGATAAGTCGGAGAGTCATACGCTTGGGGAAAAATGATAGGACTTGAATAATTTTTATTCGTGCTTTGGCAAAAAACGGGCAACAGTATAAACTTTAACATATTAAAGTCGATGCACATTGCTTTTAAATTCTGATGAGATTTTTTATAAATGTAAATTGCATCGAATTTGTGTAAGGTTCTTTAACCTTGAAGTCTAGTGCTCTCCAGTATCAGTACTCGCTTGCGTAAGTGTTCATGATGCTAAATAGGACCAATCATGTATTTCCTATTATTGACCCCAGTGGTAGTATAACTGACTGATTCATATTTTTAAGCTTTAAAATACTCTGAATGTTATTAGTAACTAGTCGATTCATATTTTTGAGCTGTAAAATACTCTGAATGTGATTCGTAAGTCAAATGTTATTTCTTCCCTCAAAAATCTTGCTCGGAAGCTTGAACGAGGAATTATTTTCATGTCAGAGCTCGACGAGATGAAATGCAGAGAAAAGCACTTCGCAAGTTCTTTCTTATCTCTATTTTTGTTCGAAACAAGTTTTTCATTCCATTAACCAATATCAGATTAGTATTGAACTATTTACACTTGACAACTTTCTAATTCTCCTTTGTATTACAGTTTTTCTCATCTGTTTGAGAAGTTCATAGCGTTGTTATCAAAACACTTCAAATTATTTATCTAGCGAAAAATTCAGATATATTCAGCTTAAAAATTACACAAATAATAGAAATGAGATAAGAAGTTTTCCTTGTTAAAATGAATGGAAACCTCTTCATTCAGTTTTTTACTTTTTCCTCACAGAAGCTGAGAAAGCCAACAAACTAATGACGTACCTTTCAGAAACGAATTTTTTCTAAACATCAGCTCCGACGTCGGTCAAAAAGCTCCACGAAAAACAGTCTGACAGGAAAGGAAATGCAATTTGTGTACTCTCTTTGGTGCATGGAACTGAATCTGTAGATCTGCTTTGAATCCAATTTAATATTTTACATCTTGTGCTCAGGAGCAATTAAGTTAAACTAATTATCTTGAGCGAGAATTTATGCAAGTAATATTCGGTTGCCTGTGCAATGGAAGTGGGTGCAACTTTGTATGTACGTGTCATAGCTTGAAATGAAGTTACTAGTTTTAAGCTGCTCAGAAAATTCTCTGAATTTGTTTGCCACAATAGCACAAGTTCATTTTCGCTTGAAATTAAAATAAAATAAAATAAAACAAAAGGACGAAGAGACGTATTGTAGCTCAAGCTGTTGAACCATGATTGTGCAAAAACATTTCTTAGTATCGTGGTCTACATGCCTGAACGTGCACCTATGACGTAAAATAATAGGTAATTCCGGGAAGTTTCTGCCTAGTCACTTAGATTCTTAAGCTTTTATTGTTTCGAAATGCATAATTTCCGAACGTTTTGGAGCGGCACTCATAAGAACATAAGACGGCATATTAGTTACCCTCACACACGCTGACCAGGCTGGCACACTAAACAGGCAAACGTCATAGAACTTTTTTACAATTTTATTCAGTACCAGCAGTCATGCAAACAAAACAAAAAATAATAAGTAAACTGGAATTATTCCAATTACTTGAATCCGAACTATGATATAATAGATGGAGGCAGTAAACATATGGAAGTCACTGAAAGGCCATTTTATATTCGAGACTGTCTTTCGGTGGATTTGGTAAATAACACACAATGGCCTATATATTCAGAATGTGTATTCTCATTTTACTGTAAAGAGTATTGTTGTATGATGTATGTGACTTTCTTGGAAAACAAGAATTACGAGGTTTAAGACTCATGAATGATCGAATTACATAAATTCGAAAAATATATTGATAAAAAGCCAGAAAACAGTAGATTCAACAATGTAGCTAACTCATCCGACATCGAGCTCAATACTAGTATAAGAAATGATAAAAATAGTGAGTGAAAGTTCATATTTCCTAAACTCAGAAGACCACAAAAGAAAAATTACAATAAAGACACTAAATTATAATTTCTATGGAAAATCAGGCGGCTCAAATTGGCATCGTTTCTCAAGGTCAGTTTGATAAAAAACCCGGAAGCAAATTTAAGGTTAATCGCATGACAAATAAAAAAAACATGCCCCACAACCTTGTTGGGAAAACATTGAGTTCTTGCTACACATATCACAAGAATTTCTTTTTCAGTATTGGAAGCTCGAGGAAAAAGGCGGATAAAAGTCTGGCGCTAAAGGATCGGCGAATGCAATCCTCCGATTATCGGGTGCAGGTGCAGATAGCAGTTTCTAATGGTAATGTGTGGAACGTGTCTAGCACAGGAGCAGCCTCAGCAACACAGACAAACTTTGCTCACGTCTAAACATAATTTTTAATTTTTGTTTGTGTCTGCTGTTGAAATTTAAATGTTTACCTAAGAGTTAATGAATGGTCATAATGTTTAGTTTCATTATCTGTTGCTCTAATTTATGTGTGTATTTACCTTAGAGATGAGGGGTGAATATTAGATTTTAAAGACCTAATGACATAGACATGGTAATTTTGTACATTAAGTGTAAAGTAAAAAAGCGAAACACTGTAGAAATTTCAAGCTGCAGGCTAAACTGCGAGGGTAAAAATTAAAGGCAGCTTTGAAGTTGAAAACTGAGAACAAAATTTAATGGGCTGGAAAAATAAAGTTAGCATTTAATAGAGAAGATTAAGCATTAATGTTAAATGATATTCATTTAAAAAAGTTGACCATCACGAACTAAGTTGTACGTTGAGAAATAATAAATACTTATTAATAGTAAAAAACAACAGCTGAAAGTGAGCATTCATGTCGACAATTCGTTCAAAAGTTTATTACCTGGAGTGAAGAATAAATGAAGTTACTATCTTATATATGTAATGCTTGATTTGTTGATTATGGTAAAACTTCCTCTTACTTCTGTATTATATCTATGTAACTCAACATCTTGTACTTACGTAAGCTACATCGCATATAGATAACAAACTCATACTCAGAGTGTTAGTGTAAAGAATAGTTCTCAGTTATCAATCTGAAATAGGAAATCGTGATCAAGTAACCTAATAAAAACAATATTAAAACTTTTTCAAAACGATTAGTACTTCATAATGTCAATATTGAATTGGGAACGACTGATTTATAATTGCAATAAAAATTAAACTAGTTTCAATGCAATTAATGCGTGTTTTTCTGTAAAAAGAAAAAAATATAATCTACAACTCAGTCGTACTATTCAAAACAGACGCTCAAATAATTCCTTTTGTTCAGTACTTCAAACATGATTACAAACTTTTGACTGTAAATTGCTTTAAGAAGAAGCCACTTTGAAATATAATTCCTTCCAGTCCTAAATCATGATTTTAAATTTCTTAGAAGGTTTCCGTCATTGTTATTTTCCTCATTGGCAAACTACTTTTAGACTTCACTGACGCACTCTCAAACTTTCCACTCTAATTCAATTTTTTTAACTGCTCTGTAGGAAATAAGCAGGAAACTAGTATGTCAGGACCTGAGTTTTAAGAATTTCATTACGGTAATAACTTGAGCCTTGCATACCACTGATTTGAGCGTTAATTTGAACCTCTTTCACGATTGGCAAGCTGAGAAACAATCATACAACCAGCTGAAACAATAGTCCCTCACTAGCATACTTAGCAAGATATGCAACCAGCTGAAACAAGGTCTAACCAGCTGAAACAAGGTCTAACCAGCTGAATCAATAGTTTCTAACTAGTACACCTACCAAAGTAAGCAACCAGCTGAAGCAATAGTTTCTAACTAGATAGTACACTTGCCAAGGTACGCAACCAGCTGAAACAATAGTTCCTAGCTAGTACACTTGCCACGGTGCGCAACCAGCTGAAACAATAGTTCCTAGCTAGTACACTTGCCAAGGTACGCAACCAGCTGAAACAATAGTTCCTAGCTAGTACACTTGCCACAGTGCGTAACCAGCTGAAATAAGGTACAATCATCTGAACCAAAAGTCACTAACTGCTACACTTACCAAGGTAAGCAACACTCTAAAATTTCAGTTGTGGTTTATTCATTAAAAACTTTTTCAACATTTTATATAATATCCAAGCACAGAGGTATTTTTTTTACAAAAATCAAGAATTTTGAGTCTGGTGATTAAAGTGTGAATTCCAAAATTTTTCGTTCTTTTTGTTTTCAACTAAAGAATAAATATCATTAATTTTTCTTTCAATACAGTGTGCAGTTAAGCATCACGGTGAATAGCGAGAAATTGTTATTTGTGCGAATTTTGATATTTTCAACATTTATAAAATTATTGATGGTAAGCGTATCAATAATTCTACCAAAAATATTTATATTAGTAATTCTATTGTTAGAAGCCTTAGAAATAATTTTTAAATTTGGGTTCGTTTTCTGGCGCAATAAAATTTTAGAGGCTGTACGTTTTACAGGTTGCGATTAGAATAAAGCCTGGGTGTAGTCATCACACACATGAAATCAGTGTTCATGACTCTCACTAAAATTTTTCTTTCATCCTAACGTTGAAGAAAAATTCATATTGAAGTTTTTCTTGTGAAAACTGCTTCTACGAAAGTTATGGGACGAGTAGGAAACATTTTTGAAAGTCAAACACTTTGCTTGAGTGCAATGACAGAAATAAGTTAACCAATAAGAAAACTCAAATAATTTCCTGTATAGAAATACAAATATATACATTACCAAAATTGTTTCAATTTCTTAAAGCGTGTCCTTATGAAGCCACGGTTTGTTCACAGTTTTTCAGTTGATGCAAACTACAGGGTGTCTCAAAAAAAATGTAAATGTAACGCACCCTTGGTGTGCGTTATCAGCGTTGTCTGGACAATAATGGTCATCAATTCGAACATTTGCGAACATGATTCTTTAATCACATTTGTCTTCTGTATTCGAAGCTATTCTAGTTCACTGTATGTTCATAAATAAAGGATCTCGTCATTCGAAGTGTCAGTATATTTTTTTGAGACACCCTGTATAGACAGAACTTTATTAACGCCAACAGCAGTGAGTAATCTGGCAACATGCTGTAATTTATATCTTTTCACTTCATTCGAATAAATAGTGAAAAAAACTCCCGTAGTAACGAGAACGACTTTTCTTCCAGCTGGAGCCCCCGCGAGACATTAGAATGGAGCCTAAAAAAATCGGACTTAATTCCTCCCTCAAAAGCGCTTTCGGAGACTCATTTAACTTGCCGCCGTGTCCACTTTCATGCTGAGAGTTTCCTGCTCCCTGAGATTAATTACGCGACTATTTCCATAGAGTTTAACAGCATTCAAATGCACTCGTGCCGCCGAATAAAGGCTTGTGAAGATGGAAGCCCAGTACTAGAACAGTGACTTACCGACGCTTCAGTGAGTATATCAAACACACGCTAGACTTCATTAAAATGTCAGAGTTGAGATCTGAAGCAGTAACTGGGATCTTATAACGTTGCATCTACAAAGAAAGTGGTCGAACGATGGGGTTTTATTGAATCTGAGGCCAAATTATTGGTGCAATTTTACATAAAGTGACTTTAGTTTGAAAACATCAGTTATTGCGTTCTGGTTGGGAAGAAATGTGATCTCCAAAAGAATAAAATGCATGTCTATAGGCGAAGAAGTTTATTGTTCAGTATAAAAGCCAATGTCCATATGGGTTAGACTAGGAATGCTATTTTTACATAGAAGAATATTGGCTTACGTTTCAAAACTGATGTCAAAAGCAAACGATCTCCCATCAATTTTCACTTCTTTCCTCATACCGAATTTAAACATATCATTTTATGTTTTGTTCGGTCAGGACTGGTTAATGAAAAACTCGAATTGCATTCCAATATAAAATGCTGCTATCATGCCATTATTTGTTAGCTCTGGTTTTGCCGCGCCCGATTATGGATAACTTTTGGGTTTTCTCTTTTTTCTCAGAGCCTGATTAGTTCTCCAGCCTGAGTGCAAGACCACAGCTTGAGCCTGAAGGTAAATGTGGTGTCAGCTCAGCATAAGCAGAGGTTGCTGAAGGGATAATTCTTCCAAAAGTAGCTTTTTTTGGAGTGCTGTGGTTTTCTTGGCATCTGTTACCGCATTCAGTGAACCCCCTGTGAATAAATCATTTTGATGCTTTTTATGTTCTTGTTGGTTCACCAACGAATTGATGGAAGTTTGAAAACTTATAATGTGTATTTGCATCCTAAAAATTTGAATAAATTGTGTGAAATACGAATGATTTATCGATGCAGCTGTCATAATCATCATCAGAGCTTCGGAGGCAAAGTGATTGAGGATCCTCTCCATCCGTGGCGTTTCTTTTACATTTAGGCTTCTGAAGTTGAGAGAAATGATGTAGTCATTCATCTTACGTCACTATGCTTAAAATTTGTGCAAATTGCGAAATTGTGTGTCAAATGTGTAAAAAGTGAAGGATTGAATAACATTTTTTTACTGAACCTAATAAACATGGCCTCAATGTAAGCTAAAAAAATGTCGATCACCATTTTAATTGTATCAGCTCGAGTACTGTAAATCTACCTACCTTTAGTTTTAAATTACACTCACTGGTTGTAAGAGTACTTAGCGTAGCTATTTATTTAAAAATTATCATGAACTGCTGGCAAAATCTTAGTACTTTCGAGAAGTACACATGTACGTATAACCTATTTTATTGACTTCCATGTTATCAAGTTAAAATGTTTTCAAGGGATTTACAGAGTGTGAACAATAGTGTAAACCTATATGTATTACGCAGGATGAAGTTTAGTCTAACATTCGGTTCTGGAAGCTTTGAAAAATTAAAAAAACACTTCATTTGAGTTCAATTTAAATTTTGGAATATAACCGACTATTTATTCCAAATTGATTACAAAATAATTACCCTAAGTCCAGAAAAACTCTTATTGGAGAGCTTATGCACTAAGATTTTACTATCGAGTGACATGTTAGTAAAAAGTCTTACACTTAATGCATTCAAATGTTATTTGAAAAAATTCGAAATTCTGCTTTCAAAGACATGCATGGATAAATTTGAGGTCGTCTATTTGGGCAACGCATCAAAGCAAAGCATCAACGAGAGCGAGACATACACACTGCATCAGCGTGATGCATGCTGGCAAGGCCTAAAATAAGCATCACAGTAATCGTCAAAACGATGCCAGAACGCAGCACCTTAAGAAGAAGAATAAAATTGGTCTATGCTCTATCAAAGTGATGCATGGAATCTTTTACAAATTAGTGGCATCAGATGGAAGAAGTCTATCATGAAAGTGATGCACTAAAACAACGTCTCATGAAAAACTTTCAAGGTGAAGCGATATTTCATTAAAGTGATGCTTCAAACTGATCTTTATAGCGAGGCACTTGAAGTAAAGTACCACTTCATCAATGTGGCACTTAACGCTTAAAATAATAACATCAAAGTAAAGCGCTGCTTCGTCCAAGGGACGCTTCAAAGTAACTAGCAAAAAATGATGAATAGAAGTGAGACTCTGGAGAGCTGCATGGACCTCCAGGCCAACAATGGAAGAGGACTTAGAGAGCGCGGCAAGAACGGTCACCGTACAGGCGTCAAAGAGTGACAGTCGAGCGCCGAGGGCATTAAAGAGGCTCTCTGGGAACCCCTGCGATGCTGATGAATTTTTAAGTGATGGATTGACGGTCGTTCCAAATGGCCGCTAGAGTACGTTTCCCAGCGGTCTGAATTTCGGGCTGACCGTTAGACGATCGCAACACTGGGGCATTGTGAAGCCATACGGACAATGGAATTTGTCACTGATTGGTTCGGGCTGGGATTCATAGGAATTGGGGTCTTTAAAATGAACGGTGATATTGGTTGCTTATCTTGCATCAGTAGACTAGCAGCCTTAATTTGGTGCACAAATTAGCAATGGTTGCGGATTCATATGTAAGGTGACTGTTTCTGAATATGCTCGTGGTTCAGAAAAGAGATTGATAGCCGTGTTAGGTGATCTATAACTTGAATTAATGAAAAATTATAGTTACTTTCTATTTTTTATAACTACTTATTTACTTATGAAAAGTCTTTGAGTTAATACAGACAAAATATAACTTAGAGTAGCCATTTATATACATCTCAAAATATAGTAAATCGAAAGTTGGGAAGCCGATCTGATTCGAAAGCTTATTAGTTAATTTACTTTTTTCGAGTTGTAGTTGACAGCTGGACAGTCTCCAATCTGAAGACGTATGTTCTTTTATTTAGGTTGACAATAATACTTGTGAATGAATCTATTATATAATCCAGTAGCTAACAGGGATTTGAATTCGCAAGTGAGAGGCTGATGATGGTTTCATAACTCTACGCCATAAGTCTTGTAGTACAGCTAAGTAGAAAAGTTTGTCACACAATAGCGCTCACCTTTACGCATTTATTATGATTGATAAAACTAAATTTCTTTGGACAAACCTTGTAATATTTCATGGTAAAAATACAGGGGCATTAATATTAGACATTTGGTCCTTGATTAGGACTAAAGTTAACCCGAAGAAGGCCCGAGGAAAGCAAACTTTGTAGCTCGTTTATAACTTTCTTGATTACTTCACCAACTGCATGTCTCTGACACAATCCTGCTCTGTATTTGCTGATGCTGTAAAAATGATCTTACGGATTAGTAATCAACCCTAGAACACCATATACTTCATAATCATCCTGAAATAATTTCACTTGTTCTTCACTAATGTCATATCTCATCGGCCATTTTATCCTTTTAACACATTTTAAACTTTGCTTCTATATAAATTAATAAAAAATAAAAAATAATGGTTTGAGTAGCTAAAAAAGAGTCAATTTAAAAATGTTATAAATTTCACTTAAAAATGCGGCGATTTGCGAGATACATCGGCTTCGACAAGTGACGTTTAACAAATTAACGTATGAGTGTACTGGTAAGACCTGTATCATTTGCTCATCAAATTGAAATATCTTTATAATTCAGGGAAAATTTCATTATCTAAAAAACTAGATCAAACAGTTGACGGCGAATTTACTCACAAAAATAAGCAACTCATTACCTGATAGCGTCATAGGAAATAATATTTTACAAAAGTTTAATTCACTCAACCGTAGTTTTTTTGGTTCACGTTCGAAAGTAGACTGTTTTATATTTTCCCACTAAAAGCTATATATTCGAATCAATAATTAGTTTTGACGTGCAATAAGGTTACAAATATATTCTTATTCAAAATAAATAACAAATCAGAATTTACAAATTAGATTAACTCTGTTATACGCGAAATTCTAAATTCATCATCGGTAAAAGTTGTGCATGAAAATTGAGGTAAAACCTAATGGTATTCATGATAACAAGGTCTTCAAATTTCCAGTGTATAAGTACGGATTTGATGACGGTTGTTGTTACGTGGATAAAGGGAGATTTGATGACGGTTGTTGTTACGTGGATAAAGGAAGATTTGATGACGGTTGGTGTTACGTGGATAAAGGAAGATTTGATGACGGTTGTTGTTATGTGGATAAAGGAAGATTTGATGACGGTTGTTGTTACGTGGATAAAGGAAGATTTGATGACGGTTGTTGTTACGTGGATAAAGGAAGATTTGATGACGGTTGTTGTTATGTGGATAAAGGAAGATTTTATCGCTCTTTCTTAAAAACAATTGCTGATGAATGCATTTGTTTTCATGGTCCAAGAAAATGTTAAACAAATGACAGATATATCTCAAAGAAGAAGTTAGATTACACGCCAGTAAATCCCTGTGATATACGATTTAATTGTGTTTAAACGAGTCTATAGATTTTGTTTGACGTTAGAAATAAAGATGTAGTTATTTTTATTATTTATATTCATTTTATTATTAAATTCATGGATGAAGTGATTTTTTAACCGTCCTCTAAAATTCTACACTCATATAAAAAGCATCGTCTCCAATTAGACTTCAACAGAAAAACTAACGCATGCTCATAATTATCCCTATCCTGATAATCAATATTCAAATCCCGTCAATCGATTTTTTAAATTTCATTCTTTTACATTTAATGCAAATTGTTATTCATGACTTTATAATCGACTCCATAATCTACTTCACTATCGATTCGTAGAAACTTCTGGTTCTTAAACATATGTATGTATGATACTTCAAATACTGAAAAGTGCAAATGAAACTCTGCGCTCGTCAATATAATCAAGAATATGATTAACCGCGAAGAAAATTCCTTGGAGAATCAAATCTAGAAAAAACCCTCCGTTCATTCACTAATGAATGCCTAAGCCTCATTTTCAAAGCTTAATACACACACTTTTTCCTCTTAGTAAGTATATGGATGACAATATTGAAGGAAACTAATGGGCGCCAAAATATGAACAAAACATTTCAAACATTTTAAAGTTCAATCTTGACGTAAAACATTTTATTTCTAAATCAATGAATGAATAATTTCAAACTTCTTACCATAAATAAACAATTTTGTTCCTGAACTGAACTGAAAATCAGGAAACTGAAAATCACTGATTTGTGTTGATTGTGCATTCAAACTAAAAAGATGCGTGTTGTTGTATGCTTATAACACGCTGATCTGTAAATTAATGGTTAGCTTAAAATGACTTTCTGGACGCACTAGTCACAATCTGAAAATTAAACAGAGCTGCACACTGGTCACAATCTGAAAATTAAACAGAGCTGCACACTGGTCACAATCTGAAAATTAAACAGAGCTGCGTATTCGTCAGAATCTGAAATAGAACAGAGCTGCACACTGGTCACAATCTGAAATTAAACAGAGCTGCACATTGGCCACAATCTGAAAATTAAACAGAGTTGCGTATTCGTCACAACCTGAAATTGAACAGAGCTGTGTGCTGGTCACAATTTGCAAGCGTACTTATCAGTATATTGGCTGTCAGGGCGAGCAGTTCTGAGCGTGAAGGCTGAACAAATACAGCTGCCAGCTCAGAGATCGGCCGTCAGAGAGGCATCTGTGAGTTAATGATCCCTCGGATTTATCCCGTGATAGTCGGTCATTTATCACTCAGAAACTACCCTGGGCCTAGGCTATAAATTTCAACATCGGTGTCCACAGAAAAAATTCGTGGTATTTATTGAAAATATTTGGGAGGCACAGAATGTTATACATGATATTCCTATGCAGTGATTTATGAGTCGAGGGTTCTGCGTTTGTAACAGATTTAAACTTCCAGTTCATAGTTATCACTCAATTCTTTCACTCCTGAGAGGATCACAACAAAGTGCTACTTTGTTTACAATTACTTATGAACGCTACTGTTTACTCATCAAAATGCTTGAACGACACATTGGTTTTCCGATATTTTTTAAATATCATTCACATGTTTTTGATTACTAAACTTCAGTTGTTCTTCAATTACTTGATATTTTATCATCACCTCAACAAAATATTATTGCCCACTTTTAGCTTCCTGGTAAATATGTTAGTTGATGGTGTCTTAGTGATTTTAGATGGCGTAAATAGTCAAGGAAATTGATTAAAAATCTCACCAGATATCTACCTCATCCCTTTTGAGAGAAATAGCTCTGTTAAACCTTACTAAGCAAAAAGCTGATTTTCTGCTGACATTGTATGTAGTTGCCAAGTCTGTGCATTGAAGTCTAGGGTGTAAAAAGGCTAAAATGGGGAGACTACTGTATTAAGATTTATTTGTTCCACAAAAGAAGAAGAAGGTGTCCTGATGCCCCTAAGACAACGTACCTATAAAAATACTGAAAACTATATTCATACGTAAAAATCCAGGATACGAATCATGGATGCACTTCATGGTTTAAGCAAAATGGTATTCCAAATTATGAAGAAACCTTTATCAAGCCCACATGTTTATTTCCCTTTTGTCATCACGCTCAAATTTTTAGGAAGAAGTCAAAAGTTTAACTCATAAAAATTGTTTTTTGTAAATTTTAGGTTTCTTTTTTCATTTATATCACTATGATGCTTCAAAAAAAATGATTGTATTGTGCAGGATATAATCCAGTAAAATCACTAACTATTTCTATATTAGTCTTGTATGACAGATGCTGAGACAGCCCAGCAGTGTCAAATCATTTTTACAATGTTCAGATACCTTTACTCGTCTCCACCTAATAGCTATAAAGATTCATGGAAAAATCTAACAGTTGAGTAATAACAATTTAAAATAGACCAATATTATTGTTAAAAGTTTCATGTTGTTACTATTAACATCAACAACTTAATTACGCTCAAGAATTTGGTAATTTACATGTCTACGCACTTTCTTTCTCTTTGATGCGACTTGTCACTACCTACACATGCAATCCAGATGCTCATCTTGAGCTAAAAAAAAAACAGCCTTCTGTATCCAACGTAAAAGTTATTAAATTAAAAGAAATTTCTAGAAACAGGGCTGAAAGAATGTAAAAAATTTGTATTTTCAATAAGTCACGTAAAAGAGGCTCGTTTTAAACAACTGGTGGAACTTCATGTGGTGCCTGTTAATTACGTATTTCTCAGACAAACAATGAGTACCTATGTAAGTGAAAGCTTCTCAGATTGTCAGAAAATCCTTTTGACATTTATGCTGCGAAGGGGAGATAAAGATTACAAGGATCAGAGGGAAGAAAAACAGGTCTAGGAACAAGAAAACTTACAATCAACTGAGCAGAAATCCTCTTTCGTTTTAGAAGAAGGTCTATGTTAGATTTCTTAGCGATGCATCGATCCTCTTTCATAGAAGTGTGTTCTGTAGCAGTGCTGTAATCCTTTATATACTTAGAGACGGATGTACGTTTAGGGTCATCCACAAGTGCAGTGATTATTTTCTGGTAGAAAGAGATACTTTTGGAATGACAGGAACATTGAAAAATTGTGTATGAATCTGTTGCTTATCCATAAATGAGACAATGTAAAACAGAACCTTACCTGAATTTCAAAAAGTCTTTGATAATAGAATAACATTATTTTTGTTAAACATAAGAAACAATGATTAAATTTTCATAATATTATACTGACAATATCAACGCTTATTTGTTTTATAAAACACATCATAAGCTTCGATTGTGAATACAAGTAAAAACAATAAGCACACCAAACACATTTTTATTTATGCACAAAGAAACCCAAGCCAAGCACAATTTAAGATCATACAATTGGGGAAGTGAGTTCAAAACATAGAAACCCTTGAAAGTTGATCTCATTACCATGCTAAGGATATTTCAAGGCGGAAAATTCAAGTCATCTCTTTTGTACTTGTTCGGTGTGTGTTACGTTTGATGACAACCACTTCTTAAATTTGACAGTTACTTCATTGAGCTGAAGTTGCATTACTTTTGTCAATTATTTGTATCTCAAAATAGTATATAAAATTAAATCCTTTTATTGTTTATGTAGATTATATTCATATTCTGCATCACCAGATGTTCATAAGCGACTTCCTGCTCAAAAATATCATCAGCTCATCTAGACTTCAGTAGTTCAGTTTTTACTATTGAAAATATCCTAAATTCGATTTTACAAATGTAGGCAATAATCGTTAATTATTTTATTCAACTACTAACGAATCAAGGAAAATGTCATAGTGCTACTCACGACTTTGCGCTAATTGTCTTTATGTTCCTAACAGCTAAAATATTTGCTCAGTCACTGGCTTGTATATTTTTCTGGCAATTTTATTTAAGAAAAACCTCAGCCCTTTGATCCAAAATAGCATTCTTTGTTCTTTATAAAATCCGGTTTTATTTATAACTAGTGTGTATGCCCATTAAAAATAACGGGTTTTAATATCATGCATTTGAAGGAAGAACTTAAAGCAACAGATTCCCAGAGCTAATCAGTAAGTCTACGGATTTTACTTCAGCTGTTAAGAATTTACATAATCGAAAGTCTACGGATTTAAGTACCAGTATTTAAGGGACACTCCCATTGTAATAACATAGGAGAAATTACGCACAAAAGCATATAAATTTTTTATTTAAGGAGATACCTGGCGTTTTATTATATAGTGTTGATTCTTTCTGATAATAATCAAGATCATGAAAAGGATTTTTGAATCAAACCTGATTCTATACTGATGCTGACTTTAGTTTGAAGAAAAATCATATGTTGGTTTTGAGGCCTAAGTTTCTTCGGGAATCGAGTTGAGAATTTCTCAAACCAAACCACAAAGCTAAACTCAGCCACTTTTACTTATCCTCAATTACTGGCTTGGAGTTGCAATGATGAACTTCCTAGTTAGTCCGAGCTACATTCGTAATTTAATTGAAACACGGAATTGATGGAGGATTTTTTGTTGTCAACGACTGAGGAACTGACAAGGGGACTGACAGCCTGCTCTATTTTGACCATCAGCTGCCCGTGAGACAATGAAATTACCCGTTAGGAAAGCAAGAGAGGGAGAGGTCCGAGGTATGTTGCTTCAACTGGGCTCTAGTCTAGCGGACATTTTTTCAAAATGACTATAGTTGAATCAGAAATGGGTAGAACTATTTAAACAAGATATTTCAATAAGATTTCAGCTTTATTTCTGAGCTAGAATAAACAGCTAAATTCATCATGTGAAGTAGCGAAATAAAATCCTTTTGTGTTTGCAGCTTAAAAATATGTAGATTGCGAGCGAGTAAATACGACGATAGCTCTTTTCTAGACGAGAGAATACTTTATTTTATTTACTCGAGTGTGCGAGTAGAATTTTGTTCAGAATTAGAAATTTGCTAGTGTCCCTGCCTAAGGTAGTTTCGACACTGCATACTACAGTGCTTCACCGCACAAAATGCTGCGTTAGTGTAAACACGGACCAAATCCCAAAGACTTGATCCATGATTTGTTTCGTATTGAGTCAGGATTGCATTATCTGTGTTGGTAAAAGTACCGTAGTGTACCCGATCATTTTAGTCCTCAATCTACTGAGAAAAAGATATAGAAATTGAAACGTAAAAGAAACTGCGTCTTCTTTACACTCTCTTTATGCCACTTTTGAAGGTTAAGATGAGCAGCACGGGAAACTGGATGTTTGTTTTTAATTCAACCACAGTGACACAATGTAGAAAAAACACTGCTGTGTGAGATGAATGTAGGATGAAAAGGATTAAGTTGAAACTGAATTATAACGTAACAAACGGTTGACGTGCGGATACATAAAATACAACGTTTAGCTGCAATGCGACAATTATGAATAACTTAAATGATTCAAGACACTTCAATGCTGCAATCAATCAATCTTGCATAAATCAATCTTGCTTCAATCTTGAATAAATAACAAAAAACGCCGGAAAAATACCCGAGCTCAAGGCTTTGTCAAGTGTCTAAGAAATATACTGTGATTCATTTTAAATTAAGAAAGCTATTTTCTATATGTTTGTTTTAATAATATACCTAAACTGGTTCTATGAAACTTTTTACATGGGTTCTAATTAGTTAAATAAATAATTTTTAGTTATAAATTAGTTATTTTCTTTTACTTTATAACCGTACGCTACACAATTTGTAATTTCTATAAAATCCTTTTAATCGTTCGAAAAAATCAAACTTTGGACCAATTTGTGAGAATTGTAATAGCACAAATATTCCAGCACAACAATGTCTAGAAACACGTTAAGAATCGATTGCATAATCAATGTTATTTAAAAACTACCAATATTCGAAGTTACAGTCACAGCAGGTGACTAAAATATAGCAATATTATCTAAAATAAAATTAATCATCTCATATTGATACTAACTATCGTTTGTTGCTTAGTTTTGCATCTCTGACAGTGTCCATGTCAATTTCTTGGTTGTTAACGATAACAATTCGCGCCAATAACTGTATTAAATAAATTATGCCTCGTACTACCTAGCCAGTTAATCATGGTAGCTGCAAGGCTGTTATTAATGGTAATTTGAAGTCCATGACTGAATTTATGTTTGTGATAAGTTTGTGAAATCCTCACATTAAGACTTCATCCAATGAGTGGTTAGACCACATTTTGCAAGATGTATGGAACAAGGCCTTTGAACTGGCGGCGTCTGTCTATCTCAGACTCCCGTAACTGTAATGAGCTCGCCAAGACTGGCTAGTGCGTAATCTTCATCCAACTTAGGGATGTTCAAAAATGACTTTAACTACCTTAATGCCTTCAGATAACCGTAAAAGCCACCTTAGTGCATCTCATTTGTGAAGAGCTGAGTCTATGCTCCGGCTCCGCTCTGAGGCTCCCATATTTCAATGATGGAAACACGAAGAACGCAATCAAACAGAAGCAGAAGCTGTTAGAAATTCTGAGTTCGTTGACCAATAACATTAATTTTCAGGGAAAAATTGACATAAATTGAAATGATGAAGATTTTTTAGATTGAAATACGACCATCAGGGTCCCATCCTGATGTGGTTCTAAATGAAATGATGAAGAATCGGTAATTATTCAAAGCTAAGAGAGTATCATGACTATGATTCCCTTGTAATGAGTGTCCAAAATATTGTGCCATCAGTAGGATGAAAGTGCCCATTTAGCTTCATCTAGCAGGCTCGTAATTTTGAGATACAGCGCCGATTCCTCAAGTAACTGCATAAGTGGGTAACTTTTAAATCCTACTGAAACTCTTTTTTTTACACTGGCTAACAATTTTTTCTGGTCATTGCTCCAGTTTTGCAAACAAACTGCACTCATCATATTCTCATGATCTTTCCGAGTAAAAATAAATGTTTCAGGTCAGCCTTAATTTCATCTTGGGCATAGGTGGTAATAAGTAATATGAATTTATTTCAGTCGCTAAATTGATTCTTATCTCCTAAAAATCGCAGATATTACAACATAGTACTCAATGAATGAGGAATGCACAATATAAATTAAACTTTAAATTACAAGAACTTAGATGTTTAGTTTTCATCCGAATTGTTTTCAAAAATACCCTTTAATTTCGACTTTTGCTCATACTTTTTCCAAAATTTTTTTTCAGGAATATTGTTCTATAATAAAGTCTCAAACATTCACGTGGAATGCCTTTGCCTTTGTTGTCTTTGATAGACAAAGCAAGTGATATTGAGCTCCGGCGAGTATGGAGACAATTTTGAACTGGCAACAAAGTCTGGAAAATCTGTTGTGCAACATCGTTACACCGCTGTGTTAGAGCCGTTAGCTTAAGTCACATCTTGATAAAAACGATGTTAAATTTTATAAAGGCTTTCAACCCAAGTTTTTTAGATGCTTTTTTAATTGATTTTGACTCTTTTGTCTACAACAATGGAAAGTTTTTTGCTAATGACGAAAACTTTAAGTCTATGTATGACCTCAAGCAGTTTTCTTACGACTCACAACATATGTATGAATTTTACAATTTCTTCTTTACATTTTGATAGTTAAGAGTGTATTCAACTGCGAGCAAATCTTAGAAACGTTAAAGAAAGAGCTCCTTTACGACACGTTAGAGGATTGTCGTTAGATACTTTAGAGAATTGTCTCCGGAAGTCAACGTAAAAAACACTTAACCAAACATGGATCAGAGTGAGTACGAGGGCATTACGTCTTGTACTTAAAGAATCTTCGTATATATATATAATCGTAGGAGCTTTCACTCACGGAATACTTTACTTGCGCAGTAACTGATGGTATATATATATAAATTATACAACATTTAAGTTGAATAGTTTTCGATCATGATTTGTGTTACGGTTCTAGCCTCATCATGTATATTTAATAAGTATTCCAGCTTATTTCATCTATTATTATGTAATGCATCCTGTTTTTCTATTTTACCACAGTGAATTTTTATTAT
Source organism: Trinorchestia longiramus (assembly GCA_006783055.1). Classification (NCBI taxonomy): domain Eukaryota; kingdom Metazoa; phylum Arthropoda; class Malacostraca; order Amphipoda; family Talitridae; genus Trinorchestia; species Trinorchestia longiramus. The sequence continues at coordinate 96,482 of VCRD01000310.1, forward strand.
TACAGATGTTAAACATTCAACTCACACCTTTTCTTAAATCTGATGATAGGTCAATGCTATATTTACTCTCATGAAACTTTTGCAAGTAACTACGATTGAAAGTATTGTACGTTTTCTACATTTTCTGACAACCAGGAATTCATCAAACAGCATTTTGAATCTTTCCATTTCCATGGTCTTGTTTGAGTGTGGAAGTTGTGTTATTTTTAAAGCTTATTAGATTTTTGTTTCAATCCTTTTTTGCTCGAGAACTGATTTGAGGTCAATTGCCACGTCACCAGCAATTTTTCTCAACTGAGGCTTCGTTCATGGCGTTTCTTTTTCGACTATTTTTTTCATAATGGACGTTCTGAGTGAGCGCTTTTACGCTCGCCTTAAAATGCCTCTTTCACAGCCCTGCTTTCCGTACATTTAGATCTCATTGTAGGTATTTCTTGAAAAATTTTCACGACCAATGAGGTTCTGTAAATTTTCACAATAGAATTTAATTGTTTAATATCACATCTCGATCTAACACTACACAAAACATTTGCAAACCAAGTTTTCGAATTTATTAATTAAATACTTTCTATTTATTTCGTGTTTCCTTGGTTCACTATGAGCTTTATGACCTCCGATTTATTTACAATAACTGAAGCCAAATGATGCTATCAATGCAGATTATTAACGTATCTTAAATGGCGCAAAATTAATTTCTTTCATAATGAACCATTCCAGCATGCTACAGGCGGTTTGTATCCGATAACATCGATGTCTTTTAAAAATTTGATACTGGGTGATGGGGAATGTAGGTAGCTGGTCGGACATAAAATACATGCAATAAGTTTAAGAAAATATGGAAACCAAAAGCAAAGTGAAGCCGTGGTTGGAAGGAATAATCTGGTTTAATATTTTTCATCCTTTTTCCGGCTGCTTGAATGCATATTTGCAGAGGTTATGATAAATTACCTCATGAATAAAAACCGCCCAGATCCTATATCAGACCGCTAAGTAGCACGTTCTAAAAACATAAGGTCGTCAAAGTTACCAGGATACTAAGAAGAATCTGCAACTAATCGTTGTTTTCCTCTAACCTTTAGAAGGTGCGAGTATGTTCTTCAAAGTAATTTCTTTTAAATATATGTAGATTGATCTAAAACACAAATCAGGATTGAAAACTTGAAAATTTAATAATAAAACATTGAAGTCGTAGAAATTCTAAAAATTACATTCTGAAGTAATGTGTGCTTTGATTGTGCTTGTTGATTTTATATAAAGTTAGTTTGAATGAGCAACAATTATTACAGCAGTGTGTAACCTTGAAACACATAACCTAGCATCATAAAGCTTAAACTGCCAGCCCTGTCACTGCCCAATCAATCAGTCCAGATTTTTTAGAAGAGAAAGGAAAGAATGAGACCAGGCTTGATCATGGCTGCATTTAATAATTAGCAACTGACTTCCAGTCATAAGAGTTGTAGATGTTCAAGACACCAGAATTCAAATAAGTTGAAGTGTTCAACTTTAAGAAATATTTTTGAAATGTTTTTTTAGAATGAATGTTAAAAAAAATCCCCTGAGAACAAACAATTTGATCTCCGTGTTCTCATAACTCACGCGAACTTCATTTTGTTGTTATTTGTGTTTGTTGTTGCTGGATATTGTCGCACTTCAAGTCTCTTATTTTTTATTTTTCTCAAGCGAGTTTCTTTCGGAGTTTTTTTCACTCCAGCCATTTCCCCATCTAGAAAAGCTTGCTCGAACTCGCGACAATATTTTTCTTTTAAAGAGATTCTGTAGTCTCTTCCCTCCTCACACATAATCCTCCATAATACCTTTCACACTGTTTTTTCGTTCTCCTTTACATCTGGTATGTACAATTTCGATCCCAGTGTGTGAGAGCTATGATACAGAATGTTTGTGTTAATAATTGCGAACCCTTTCAATTAAGATGAACCTAGGTTTATTTAAGTCTAAATCTTATCTGCTAGTTACTACTTGACTTTTTTTATCGCATTCAGAATGGAGTTCAACTTACTTAACTCCTGGCAAAAATTTTTCACCAAATTTCAAATAATTTTTTAGGAATTTTTGGCAGCCGGATCAAGATCTGGTTCAATTAATATTTTTGTCAACATTGGCAGTTTTACCAACGGGAATTGCATATAAATTTCTAGAAGCTCTGCTTTACGCAACGCTCGACGCTGATACGCATATCAAAGCCTCCGTCTCTGAGGAAGCAAAATTAAACTTGAGGAATTTTGAAATGGAAGATTTTCTGCTTGAACAAGCGAGTTTTACTTCCCACCTTTGATTTGACAGCGGTTTTTCGCCACAAAATTTGCAGAGAAATATCACTGATGTTTGTCTGGTGCGTAGTAAAGTGGCATCCAGGAATTCAAATAGAAAGCGATAAATATCTGATGCATGAAATAGTGGCATCCAGGAGTCTAAATAGTGGGCATTAACTATCATATATGAAACAAACAATTGAAGCATCTTTCATGTGCATGAACTGCGAAGACGTATTTCCACAGTCATTCATTTCGATGAAATTTCTCACTGAATTCGATACAAAATTTTCTCAACGCAGTTTGCCAACCGTTTTGTTCAAATGAAAATTTGTAGAAGTTTCATGTTTTTCTTCCAAGACTATCTACGCCTTAAGAGCATGGATCTAGAATACAATTAGAACAATGTTTGAACAGCATTTCTCAGTTTCGTACACTACATGTAATGGTCTTCCTGTAACATGAATGAACCCTGCTCAAGAAGTGTCACAGTTGTATGATATTAGAAAGTACATTGGTTATGAAGGAAAATATTCCTCCATTTTTTGGCTCCCGAAGTTTAGGTATTGGATTTAATGATATCGCTGGGCCTTCACTTGTCTATTTTGTCTTAACTCATTTGTGAAACTTTTCAGACACTGGAAAATTTCGAACCATTCACTATCATTCCGTGGCAACAGCTGCGAACTTCCACGCTGGAGTGCAAACCATCAAACGACTCATAAACCTGAATAATAGCTCCAATTATGAAAAAATTCATCCTCATACCATGAGTGGAATCAGTGCAGCCAGGGCCAAAGAATGAGGGCATTCTAGTTGATAAGCTTTTGTTTCAAAACCAAGAACTGTACTCCTAGTATTTAAACCTGCATGATCATACAAAAATTACCAAAATGGTCACAAAACATTACTTAACCATCGCACAAATCATAGTAACACTCGATTATCGAAAAACATTTCTCCTGAGTTGTACTGACTATGAGTTGTACTTCATAGACTTAAAAACTATTCATATTTTTTATTGAGTTCTTCATCACTCTATTTTCAGAACAGTGCAGTTAAATTTCTAATTTTGAGAACTTTATTCAATTATATTAAATATTTTCAACATAATCTCATTGAGTGAAGACCACAATAAAGTTGTATGAAAAACTAAATTTCAAAACAACTCGAATAATTGTTCATTGCAATCTTCTAATGTTTTCCAGCTCGATTTTATTGTTATTGGCGTATATTGGTGATACATATTTATTTCCCCCTATGTCACATATTTTTATATTTATCGACCTTCCATTTCTAGGCAAATATTCCGCACAGTTCGTCAGACGTCCTGAGCTCCATGCAAGTAAATGAGCCGGTGTGTCGTTTGAATTCGTGCCGCACGTTCCTTTGGGGCGGAAATACCACTGCAACTTCCTCCATATTCTTCGACAATGACAAAAATCTATGAGCCATGGCAAGGGTCTAAATTTTTGCACTGCTCACAGTTTACGATACTACTTGATGTTAAAATTCAAAAGGAAATGTTTCCTTTTAATTTTGACGGTATAGTGCCAGTACAATTCATAGCTTATGAGCAAAAGTTCCTAAAAAAATACATTTAAGGCCAGAGTAAATAAAAACTCAAACATAAAGCTAAAAAGCCACGTAGTTCAAGTTTATATGAATAAAATGCATTAAACTGAATGGTGATGAGCAGGTGTGTGTCTGAAAAAATTGTTTTTTATAAAAAGGCAACACAGGAGAGTTATTCGGTTTCTAAAGATTTTTTTAGAGAAAAATATTATTCAGGTCTCTTTTACTGTCAACTCATTCACTCCTGTGAGTGTGATTGGACAAAACATGACTATTCACAGTGAGAAAAATACCCCTGTTCAGTTCTTCAGTTGTCGCCCTCGTTGCGTCAAAACTGTTTGCATAGAAAGAAACTTCTAGAAAAATTTGAAATATTTCGTGACGTGAGATAAGTTTTTTATCGTCTTATCTAGAGAATTTAAAATAATAGATTAGAATAAATGAAGAGCATCTCAAACCAATAAAATATTTCGAACATCCGTGTCATTATTCTCAGATCCGCAAAATATTTTTAATAAATTTTGCCCTGATGCAAAATGAATAGATTAACCAAAAACAGTACGAGTGCCTAAATATTTAAATCATTACGGACTATTTTTCAACAATGTACATATGAAATGATTACTTTCCTATTTTTTCAAAATGTATATTATCCTGTGACCCATGCACTTATTCATATAATTCATGGTCTTTCCCTTCCTCAATGATTCCAACAACTTTTAATAATTTCCTTGTTTTTATTTTGAATTTTGAGAACTTTTTTCAACTCCATTAAATATTTTCAACGTATTCTCTTTGAGTGAATATCACAATAAAGTTATATGAAAGAGAAAATTTCAAAACAATTCGAATAATTGTTCATCGTAATCTTCTAATGTTTTCCAGCTCGATTTTATTGTTATTGGCGTATATTGCTGATACATATTTATTGCACCCTACGTCACATATTTTTATATTTATCAACCAAGTGACGACTGCCTAATTTTCCATCAGTAAGTCACACTTGATGCACCATTCATTATTTTCGTCACTAATCTACGCATCACTCAAAACTTTTACCCCTAAAATACTCAGCTACTGTAATTTCTCTTTTCTTTATTCGTGAATGAATACTTTCAATCATTTGTCTCTTCAAAAACATGAAATTATTAACACACATTCTATTTTCGGTTATTTACCGTAGAAAAACTTTTATTCTTCACATTTGCTTTACTAACGTACTACTGGGGTGCATTTTTTTACCATCAATACAATGATTAATATTCCTTCTCAGTACTCGCACGATAATACACACGTCTCTGTAACTCTCTCAATCACTATTCGTTTGTAAGTACAAACGTCCTTATAATTCTGTTATTTTCAGTACCTGTCGCACTCATGTTCCTTAAAATTTTTCCATTACACGTTTGGCAGTGAGTACGTCACTGTAATTCTCTTCAAGACTCGTATGACAGGAGGCGCTTTATAGTTATTCTGTTCAATATTCGTATGGCTGCAAGCCTATCGTTATTATTCCGTCTCCTTTATTACCTGTGTGGCACCACATACTTATCTGTAATTCTGCTTCCTTCATTACAAGTATGGCAGCTCGCACATCATCGTATTTATGTCTCACTCTCATAACCGATCAAGTTACGGAGCAATCAGGGAGAGTGCGACGCTATTCTACTGGTGGAGACGCAAACCTCCTGTTTACCTCCTGTCTCTGCTGACACAGACCTTCAATCTGCCCTAATGCTCTGGTTTCATTGTCAAGCCGTGATGACGAGTTATGATAACCACAAGATTTATTGACACGTATAATTCTAGTCAACAACGCTCCTCCTTCTGTCTTTCTATACTGTATCATAATGTGTGTTTTTTCTTCTGATTGCCCTGAACAAGACTGGAGGGCCCAGTTAAGTTAATTCATTGGCAGTCTCACCGTCCTTAATTTAATTCAGTAAATTTGGTCACCAGGTTTGCCTCGTCAGCAGAGGGTCTAATTAGAGAAGTTCCCAAATAAATCTACGGTTTTTAGTACGAATGTTTTATTTACTCTGGTATTTGTGAGGTTACATATAATATATGAAAAAACTTAGTTATTCTCACTGAAGTTTGCGAATTAAATTAATAAAAACATAGCAAGTCCACTGGATCTGATACTTGATATTTCTGTTGCGTTGTACAAATTTTTTTAAGCCATGTTTCATTTGAAAAGTTTCACCAATCAGTATATTTGCAAAAATTATTGCAGTCCTCAGCAAACTCGTCAATATTTGGACTGTTCCTTCTCGGAGCCCTAAATTAAAAAAACAAATTTAATTTAATAAACTTCTACGGTTTCATACACATGCCAATCCACGAAACAGAAGTGATGAAATCGAGACTTTCTATTGCTTCGTAACTTGAAGGATGGATGTACAAACTTTTCCTAGGCTTTTTCCCTCGTTGCCAAACTTTTTGGAAAAGTTTAAAGCGACGAAATATGCAATAGTTCTAGTATTGTGTAGTGGAAATCAATGTTTTGCTATCATTGTGTTAATCTTTACGTCTCTTACATGTGTTCACTGAAAATATATGTACATGCACCGATGAATTTGATTTTGTTTTTCATCAAATATAAGTACATAAAACTGATTTGGTTTACTATTTCACAACATGACATATCATTAATTTCAAGATGTACAGCTCTTAGGACAAGAATGAACAAGAATGTTTCACTTGTAGTAGGAAATTTTTATTGGATATGAAGACATGGGTGCAAGTCCCACAAATAAGTATTTTCTCTTTTCCCCATTTAACTAAAAGTGATAAGTTCATCACATTTTTTTAGCATGTTCAAACCGTTTTTCAATTTTTTAACTCGCAACTCAATGCGTACACTTTAAACCACATCTGTATACCTTCTGTAAATGTGTCTACGATGAGATGGGAACGTGGTTGTTGAAAACACTGTGAAAATACTGTGAAAATAATCCATTGCTGTGAGCATTGCAAGCAGATTGTTTCCAATCTTCATTAACATATGTGAAAATTCTTATTCTATGTCTATTCTAAACATTCTTAAACATATATTTCAGGCTGTATCGGGAAATCGTATCAGACTCTTCCATAATGGATGAAAATTACTGTTTATTCGACAGCCAACACAATTTAGGGGAGTTAGTTTGTTGGAAATTGCTTCCCTCTCCTGAGGCAAAGCTAAATCACTGGAAATTCGGACAGTAATTATGAAGTTTCCAAGTTTTCAGTTCTTCCGGGGAATACTTCCTAACTATACTTTTCATAGCAGTTATTATAGTTATTATAAAACTGTACTATCCTAACTGTACAGTAACTGCAGAACAGAGCTATAACAGCTTCTAAGTTTTAGTCGTATGCCATGCACATTAAGACAGAGACCTTTCCCACTCATGAACGACGGTTTTGTAGAGAGTAATTAAAATTTTAGATTCTGATCAAGCAGTTCAAACTTTTGTTTCTAGAAGTAAATATTTCTTGAACGAAGGATGGTTGCGTGCTTCTCAGTTGTAAACTAAAGTTTGCATGTATTTTCTGCAAACACTGAAAACTATTAACGCGAATTATTTTTGTATGGCATACAGTTCTAAATAATTAACTTTTACGCACCTTTATTATATTTGCTTTGAAAGGTTTGATTTGACACTTTCATGTTTAATAATTGTACTTGAAACAAAAAAATTGGTTCTGACGAATGATAAACTCAATCATCAAAGCGAATTGAGAATTTGATTAAACTAACAATTAAGAGCGAAGTCATTTGTTATTCACTGTGACCGAAAAAGTTAAAAGTCACAACTGTAAGTTTTCATAACTGGATTTTTCAGACTGAAGCTTAATTTAAAGTTGAGAAAAATTGACAGGCAAATTCTACGTGGAAGATTGACGTAGTGTTTAATTTTTATACTCCAATAATTAGAAATAATTTTAATTAGTTCTGGATTTTTGACATTGCGTGTATTAATAAAATTTCGTTGTCGAACTTCAAAAAACTTATTATTCAACTAAACTTATCTATTCATTAGCCAGAGAACCTTGTCGATGTTGAATTACAGAAAAATAAAAAGTCGTCCATGCAAAATAAGCTGCAAAATAACGAAACAATTACACGTTTTCTTCATTTAAGGCTTAGAATACGAACTGTATTGACCATTCAAAGGCAGCTGATGTACTCCCTAGCTATGAACTGCTAGCTAAAGAAACAAAGAAAATGACTTCAAATGCTACAGATATTGTCTTATTTTTTCCCTTCAAAATCATTTTGCTTAAGGTAATGTTTCCATAACATATTTTAGTTTAATTAACTATCTCTTCAGGTTTTTCAATGCAAACTCATGACTGAATACTACCAACAATATCTACGTATTTGCTCTTTGCAAACGGGCATGTGTGATATGATGTAAACATGGGTGCTAAAAATAGTTATGAATCCAAATCCGTACGAATTTCATGAAGATTATTTCGATCTCCACTCACACTTGCTAAGAAACTAATAACTCTATTTAAAATGCATGATGTTCATGATTTAGTTTTACTTGGCGAGTAAAAGAACGTATGAATTCCTAAAATTGCGCTAATGAGAGGTGATTGTGAAAAACTTGCTTATGCAAAAGATACTGACGATAATAAAAGAACTTTCATAATGTCCACAATCGTTATACAAATTTAAAGACCTAGACTCAGTCTATGTAAATCCTGATTGTTAGCCGCTATTTAGGAATAAGAATTATCGCGCTAAATTGGAAAAATAGAACAAAAAAAAGTTCTATAGATTTTAAAGGCCATTTATTGATAAAGATTATTTAAACTTATTTATTATTTTGAGGAATGTAGGCTCGGTTTCAACTGACGAGATCAAAGAAAGAATCTTGATATGAAAGAAAACATGTGTTAATATAGGAAGGCATTGCTGCACTAAAGCTGTCTGATGCTAACGCATGGAAAGGTTTTTCAGTTCTCTCGTTTCATAGTCTTGTAAATACCTAGAGTAGTGAGACCAACACCCGTTATTACCTGGATCTGATGTATAAATTGAGGAACATGTTCAGTATATCAGTGAGGCAGGGCCGTAATTCATACAACAAATTTTAATATGGTAGTTTTACTGGATAAATACTCCTAAGTGAAAGCTTCTCTACAGACTGAACAAATGAACAGCCTCTACCAGCACGGCTACTTGCAGAAAAAATAAAAAACTTAAGTTTATCAGGGAGTAATTTACAAAGGATAGAAAACAACAATAAATATCATTAAAAAACCAAACAGATGTCAAAAATTGTGTTTCAAAAACAAGAAAATTGAACCAGAATGATTCAAAAGGCTGTGATTGTTCTCAGACGCAAAGCATTATTTTGAAAAATGATCTTCAACGACTGTATTTTTTTGGTATGTCTTCTTACCAAATTGTCCATATTGTTAGAATTTGGGGGTAAATGACATTAAAAGGAGATTCAGGCGACATGGATGAGTCAGTGTCCTAGGGTTTCCAAATGTTGAAAAAGATCAAGGACATTTTTTGAGCACAAAGTTTAAGCCATAGCGGAAGTTGCAAGAAGAAAAATAGTTAGAAAAACTTGTGTTTGATGAATGCTCTATGGGCGAGTAAGTAGTGAATTAGGAAGAAATTTTAAACTTGGAACCACCGCAAGGAGCGCCAAGTAGGTTGTAAAAATAATTAGTGACATCCAAACTTAGGAAATACTAACAGATATCAGCATGCTACCATTTTATCTTAATAAGAAAAGTAGGTTGTAGGTGTAAAATTGTTGCACCACAGAGCATTCATATGAAATGCTTCAAGTTTGCATATACATATATATATATATATATATATGTATATATATATATATATATATATATATATATATATATATATATATATATATATATATATATATATATATATATATATATATATATATATATAAAGAAAACGTAATGGTTTTATTCTATTAAAATATTGACTTCGTAGTTTTTTTTATGTGTACCATGTTTGATATTATCGATGGCCGGAGTGGTAAATGTGTACCACCGAGAAGAAATAATGCATAGCTTGGCAACTACGCGCATCAGCAATACGCGATACGTGCCACATTGATGCAGTCGTTTTTATCATAAGTTCATGAGCAATCAACATACATACACAAAGCTAATCGCCTTTTTTGGTCTCAAGGCTCGAAGGTTACTGATGTAAAAGAAAAAATTTTGCAACGTCATTATAGTATGACTGGCTTGTTAGCATGCGTAGTCAAGCGGGTTATTGAAGACGAATTTAGAAAATGAAATGTAAACACAGTTTAGCTGAGCATAAAAAATTCTAGATATGAAACCTGCGTTTGCTATTGAACCATCGTATGGGATCCAAATTCCAAGTAACTTAAGAAAATTAACAGTAAACACAGGTCAAACGCAGTTAATCCTTCTATTTCAGAATAAACGTGGATTCTCTTCCAAATACAATAAGTTTAAGCTTTGGGCTAGCTGGCAAGGGCAGCCGTGGGCTTAGCATCAGGGCTTGATTTAAATTGCAAATGTCCTCTAATGGCTCAGAAGACCTCCTGTGCTGTGTCGCGCCCGTACCTCTGGCAGCCAACACTACCCTTGGCCGTGTGTCTGGCAGCCAACACTACCCTTGGCCGTGTCTCTGGCAGCCAACACTACCCTCGGCTGTGTCTCTGGTAGCCAACACTACCCTCGGCCGTGTCTCTGGTAGCCAACACTACCCTCAGGGCAGGCCGTGTTTCTGGCACCGCTGGCGCCGTTCTTCCTTCCTCTTGACGGGCTTTAAATTTTATCTAAGTTCTGCATTGAAATACTGAAACATGTTTTCAGCTCTGCATGCAAACTGCAAAGGTTGCTTCACTATTCAGATGTTTTTCATGCATGGTGTTACTTATACAAAACAAGACATAACAGACGCAAGTATATTCTTAGGTCATAGCTGAAACAGTTAATATTACTTTGACTTCTCCGTTGAAATAGCAACAATTCTTTTAGTTTTTCACTGAAGGGGTAAAACTGGCTACATTATACGGCTATTTTGTAAATTTAACGTTACTTGCTTATAAAACGTACGGCCCTGTAGAAATAATCCAAATCTTAGGTTAGAGCTAAAATGGTAACAGTTGGTTTACGCGTCAGTTTTTACTGAAATTTAGAATCACTTGAACGTATTATGCAACACCCAGCACACGAACAATAACTTTTTTTTTTCAACGGCACCCTAAATTCGAGGAAGTTGTTATGAATGTGAGTTAAATAGCACAAATACTTCGTAATTTCATCCGTTCTTTTCTTCTGGAAATTCAGAAATCGAAAAGTTAGATTATGTATGGTGGCGTTGAAGATCAAAATTTGTAATCATATTAAGATGGTTTCATAGTTTTTCTTATATGAGGTGCTCAGACAGGCCTAATTAAAATAATTATAGCAGCTACGCACAGGATTTGAATACAATTTTTGTTATAATTTCAAAATTTTCATATACATATACTGTACTTAAAATTACACCTGTGAGAACAACATAATGAATTTGTACGATAAAGGATTACCCAGAAAAATTCAGTTGGAAATATTTCATGATTTATAATACGATACAGAATATGAACATGAAAACAACAAAGTTAAATGAAATAAAGCAGAAGCCTTCCTTTTATGGGAAGCTTTGGTTCTGATCTTGTGAGTGTCTCCTGACAGTCTCCCTTCCAACTCCAACTCTCGTTACAACTTTCCGGACACTTCTTCATTTCTTGCTCAACATCGCCTTCCCGTTTTCAGTTCTGAGATTTTGGTTTATCCTCCTGAGTGCTTCTTGTGGTCCAAACTTTTGGTGTTTGTAAACTCATTTCTGTTCAAGTCAATGAAGTTCTACAGAGTATTGACATTGTCTTGCAAGAGGTCATGCTTCATTTTGCCATCCAGAAGAAACTTGCAGAGATTGTCAATCGAAATATTTAGTTCCTTTTCAAGTTTGACTTGTACATAACGCTTCAGATACTCCTTACAGGCAGAATTCCTTTTGGGTTGCAAATGATACCAAAGTGAAGAAAATTCAAATTTATTATTAAATAAAAATCATAAATTCCGTCTAGAATTTTGCTGAGTCATGATTTGTTTCCTGTAGCACCAAGTTTTTCAAGATATGGCTCTGACATAGAAAAAATGATTTATCTCGAAATCTTTGCAGGGTTTAACCAAATCGAGATACTATTGTTGACCTTATATAGGATTCAAATACCATTATCAATTCAAAAGTAAAAATTCTAATCAGAATAAAAGCTTAATTAAGCACTGTTTAACACCCGTAGCTGTTTGTAACTTCTCATTGAAGTATTTTTCTAATTACTGATAATAATAAGATCGATTGTCAATTTAAAATTTCCCTAAATTCTTGTTTGTTTATTTGATTAAACACAGTTTTCAAAATGCCATTAATTTACGATTTCCACAGACAAAAGATTCATTTTTGATGAGACGTTTCTTTTTACAAAAAGCCTTCAAATTTTAACAGCACACGGTGAGTTTGTTTTAACAATTTCTCCCTCATACTTTGCAAAGAAATTGCATAAAAACTATAACATCGGCGGCAACTGACAATCTTATCTTCTCAGTTGCAATGTCCCGCACTCAGCAAGCAGAGAGGAACACTGACGACAACATCTGCTTTTTCTGAACGCCTGAAGTTCGGAACAGAACAAACGAAGCGCAGCAGTTAATTGACAGGTCGACTAATGAGTTGCGCACACAAGAGACACAAAAGGCTGTCTTGAGTCTCGAAGGCACCTTCTGGAGTGGTGGCCGGAGTCAAGACTTGCTCTTTTTTTATTGTGAGGCCTCAAGTGTAGCCATGTTAATCATGATAATCGAATACACAAATGAACAGTTGGCAGTGGCATGTATGGACCTCTTGATTCTGAGGAATCCAAGGGAATAAAATGTTATGCGTTTTCATACAATAATCCAGTGAAACTATGTACACAAGGTTCCTCTTACATACCTTGGTAAAAACATAGCACATTTGTGTCATGCTTTTTAGTCGTAGGTATCAATTTAACAGTAAATTCATTTGAGGCCATAAAAGGCTTCCCGCAATTGGCTTAAAATGAATCGATCTCAATTGAACGATAAAATTTTGTATTTACATAGAGAATGTTCTGCGAATTTCTAAATTTAAGCAAACGTGTTTTTTCTCGAGGAACGATGTGATCAAATAGTTTACTTCTGGAAACGGGCTTTTTCTTGTCTTAAATTTCACTGTACGCTTGTTAGGAAGTTGAACAATACCTTCTACTTTGAATTAGAACAACATTGCGCTATACTTTTGTACCTTACACTGAAGCTTTCCGGTAATTTCCTGCTTCAATGCTTTCTTTAATTTCTGCTTTTAGCTTCGTTATAATTATTACTAACATGTAACTCATGTTACATTTGTTACGAAAACCCATTTAAACTCATGTAACTGATGGGTTTTCGAAACAAAATTTGAGTTATTTTTTTTAAACAAGAGCTGAATGTGGATAGTTTCCATCCATTTGATTGACTTATTTGTATTCTTTTATGTATGTACAAATATTCTGGCCCAGTTCGGATAGCTTGATTGTCGAGAATGATTGTTAATATTCAGTTGGTAAAAATTGACTTCCCTTTACACTTTTAGTTTAAATAAAGACTATGAAATCATGAGGGATAATACATCAAAGAATATTCAAAAATCTCAAATTTTCTGATAAAATACATCTTTGAATAAATTCTTGAAGCGAGCTCTATAAAGTTCCAGACATATTTTTTGTTCAGATACTTGTCAATATTAGTTTTTTTCAGAAATGTGGGGTCGATTAAATTTTCCCAAATGTTTTACTTGAAAAGACTCGAGAAATAATTCTCAAACATATATCGTCAGAATACTATAATATTTCATTTAACGCGAAATTTATGATTACAGTTATGACACACATTTATCTCTTTGATGACACTTTCAATGCTCTGAATGAAAAAAAATGAAGAACACGCAACTCATATCATTAGGAAATTTTTCAGTATTTCCTCTACTACATAAACACATCACTTAATAAAGTATATAACACTTGTTTGCATGCCTCAAAAAAAAACAAGAAAGGTAGGGGAGATTATAGTCTGACATTTGAATCCTTTCACCAGAATCGATCCATCAAGTTCAGCTGAAGTAATTTAATGAATAAAAATACAAATACCTCATTTCAAACGCTATGCTGTCTCCTAAAAAGTAACGTTAACAAGGGGAGATGTTCATAAACAATAAATTAAGTTTAGAAACATCAAGTACTCATTGCTGACCTGTGCTTGCGTTTAGAATCGCGGTAAAATTCTCGTGTAAAGTCGGAGTCACGCGAGTAAAATTCTACTTTTATCGCGTGACATAGACATGCGAAGTGCGACACGCAAGGAGAAAACACATTTAGAACTTTTTATTTGGCATTTCATTCATAGTAGTCACACACAAACAAGAAGTAGTTTATTTGTGGTATTCATAAAAAAATAAACTGATAATATGTGTATGATGGTTCCATTGCATTAAATTATCATATTAATAGAACATTTTTTGTATGAGATCTCAAATTGCAGTTTCAGTTTTGTAAGAAATTTTCCTCGCTATGTACATGAACTAATTAAAAATCGACGAATATTCTTTTTCTGCTTTAGCACCGAAAGACATGGTAAAAAAATTAAACGTAGCTTCATTTAACTGTGATAACAAATTTAAGCTGCAGTCGACATCAGATGACAATACTGCAATTTTCTGACGCTCACAATGAATATTTTGTTTATAATGACATTGAGTAATTACGAACAAATTCATGGTTAGTTCCGTTTAATCAATTTTTCCTCTTTGACATTGTGATAGCTGTAAATATTTTGTGATGATGTTTTTCAAAAAATATTACCAATTCCCAGAGAATTTCGTGTTTTTATGGAAATTGTAGCCTCAGTATCACCATCACATAAAGATCAAATACAAGTCTGTTCTGATAAATATTTATTTTACTAAGAACTGTAACGGTATTCTTCGCAGGCGACTAAGCTTGACTGTTACTGTAACTTCACTTTTTAAATGTTAACACCATATCAAATTGTAGAGCGCAAGTTAAACTTTTATTTATATTCCTGAATTCAATATTACATATGGGAAAGTTGAAGTAACTCTAGATACTACACGAGTCTTCTTTTTAAGGCAAAAGTTAAATACAGTAATTCAGTAATGTAAATACAAAAAAATATGCGGAAGAGGCACACTATTATTCTGAATCCTACGATTAAAATATTTCTGCAGGATTATTTGTGTCAAAACATTCGGTATTGGCAAATTTTTTAGTGACTGATGAAAATGATGAAAGTTATCGCCATATTAGGAATATTAACAATATATGTTATTTTAGACACGCTTTTTTGTAGGCATATTGTTAAGAACAATAATATATGTTATAACATTACAAAACTTTCAAAAATAAAATTCTTCGCAATGAATAATGAACGAAAATTCATAAGTGGGAAAGGATGGATTTTTTGCACTCAAACTACACTAGCACTGATATTTTAATGGCAAAAATGAAAATTTATGCATCAGCCGAAAACAAAGTGTATGAAATTGCGTTCACATTTACATCGCTTTGCATTGGGCAAATATTATTTAAAAGAAGACCAGCTACTTCAGTTACATTAAACACAGCAAATGAAAGGCCTAGGGAAAAATGCATGAAAGACTACCTGAATTTTTAAATTAAAACCTGGAAGTGTAAATTTTACGTCACCATGTACTCCATTCACTTTTAATAAAAAAGAAGTAGTTGCCTCGACAGTGTCATTATAGACGATAAATAAGAAGGCATGGTGGAGGGCAGGGCTGTGCCATCTGAGGGCTTCTTGGCTCTCGTTCCCTCAATTTGCTTGGTGAGAGGAGCCACCCTATCGATTGCTCTCCTTGCCTAGACAAAGAGAATTCCTGTCATGGCACCACCTCGTGGTCCTTGGAACCTGTCTTCTACATTTAACCGAAGAAAATGTATAATTTGAAGATCTTTTGGTGTTATCTTATTGTAAATGTGAGTTTTAAGGCTTGGAAGTGTTTAAAATTTGATGTGGGACGTGTGTGACAGTTTTGGGGGTATACAAGTGATTTATCGTCTCTGATGCGGAAGCTCTGGACCATTCTGGGCGGGGCCTCCAAGGGAGAGGGAAAGAAAAGAGGAAGAAAGAGCGAAATGAGAGTGGGAACGCGGGGGAAGCAATGGGGAAACTCGATGCACGGTGAGGAATGAAAAAGGGATTGAGAATTTGGGGGTGAATGTGCTTGCTAGAGCGGGGAGATGTCATGCAGTGGACGAGCTGGGGTGCAGCACCAAGTGGACTCTGCTTGGAGGCTTAAGAACTCTGAACTGTCACCTCAGTTCTGTTAGTTTCAAGGGCACAATGGGTAAAGTGTCCGCGTAGTTCCGCAGACGGGATGAATTTCAAGAATGATGTGCTTAAAAAATGAAGATTTAGCCATGATACGAAATGTTTTTTCATATCTTGTCGTTCTGATATGAATAAAATAATCTGGATATTTGTCTCTAAAACGTAAAAGCTTATCAGCATAGAAATGTCTTGTTTATTATTGGTAACTAGATGGGAGGTAAACTTTTTTTGCTTTCTTACGTGTAACAACAGGAGTAAATTTGAGACCTCAGTGTTTCGAAAAGAATATTTAATTTATATTAATATTTAAAAGTAGAATATTTTGCCGTCAGCAAATATTTTAAAAACTTTTCCGTTTTGAAACGAAAATAAATATTTTCCACATCTGGGAGTCGTATAAGCAGGGATTTTTCTATGCGTCTTCTTTTTGCAAGAACTACTTTGTACAGGTCTGGTAAATAGAATTTCATATGCGTAGTGAATTACTGGTAAATAAATTTTGTGAGTCATAATATTGTGATAGTATACGATTTTTGTCATTCGAATACTTTTAACATGTGGAAAAAATTAAAAAATAATTTTTGAACAGTTTTCGAGATGTATCAGGGGACGCAAAATTTGCTTCATATATAATGATTTCAGAATGTTTGCTTCCTTTCAAACAGAAGATCTTTTGAATTTTTATCTTATTTTGTATCAGTTGTTCCTAGTTAATTGGATAGTTGCATTTCTTTCTAGTTTTTATAATTTCAGTTCAATGAATCAGTCTACACGCGGAAACAACTTCCTTTAATAATGAGGATGATTACCGAATACTGGAATTTTTCTGAATAGCTTCTTTTGCACATCAATGCTCTATGTGGATTTTATTTTCTCTTTTATACAGAAAAAATAAACACATAATACCTTACATTTTTCTACTCTGTAGCAGAGATTATTATGTGCTTCAGATACCAGACTTGGAGTTTACATTCTTAGGGAAAGTCAACATTGAAACAGTAGGCTCTTGTTTTCAGTCCTATAAATTATACAGTTTACAACTGGTTAAAATAAATACCTGTTTTCCTACATGATACATAACACAATAGCTTTAAAATAATACATATAGGAACATGAATAAATGAGTAAGAACAGTAGCGAATTTTTCTTTTTCGTGGTAATGAGTGCATTCACAGGAGAATGGTAGTAACTATTCACTGCCCTGGGTTTCCTGACTAGAAAGTGGCCACATGCAAGCACTGGATGCCAGCAGCTGGTGCTGGATACCCAGTAGCTGGAGCTGGATGCCCAGTAGGTGGAGCTGGATGCCCAGCAGTTGGTGCTGGATACCCAGTAGCTGGCGCTGGATACCCAGTAGCTGGTGCTGGATACCCAGTAGCTGGCGCTGGATACCCAGTAGCTGGTGCTGGAGACCCAGTAGCTGGTGCTGGATACCCAGTAGCTGGTGCTGAATGTTAGACGCAAAAAATGTCAGAATCTAAACGTAAATCGGATTGCATTGCTCCTACAAATTGCATTTCGTAGTTCACGCATTGCTGCTGCAAAGATGTTCGAAAATTTTCTTGTGTTACAACAACGGCAATGCTAGAAGTTATTGAATTTATTACATTTTCAAGTTCAAATTGGCCGGCTTCTGAATCGAAAATGTTTACAATACATACAGTACTATAGAATTCTGTGTTCCTGTTGATGCTACGTTGGCAATTATTAAAATTATCTTACGGTAATTTTAATCATTGTTACCAAACTCAAAAAAATTACCGACATTTTACTTCCTAACGGAGCTGAATACCCGCATAGTTTCACCTAATTTCAACATAAACGTTACATGAAAACCACATTTCCTCAACACAGTTCGTTCATCGAAACACAGAAAATCTTAAACCTTTTTTGGGTTCAATTTTATTTACTTCATGTTATTTGGTTTAAAACAAATAATTTTGGTTTTAGTCCGTAGCATTGGGAAATTTTTTAAATAATTGTATTTTGTAAGTATACCCTTATAATTTGAGCATCTGAAGCTAATATATAATACCTTCATGATATGTTTTTAACTTATTTACTTAAACTGTTAAGAAGTCGAGGAAACTCAGCATTTCAAGCCTAATTTAGGTTATATATATATATATATATTATTGTTACAGTATATATGATTATACATACAAATCACGTCATACTGCGATTTATTTATGAAATTTATCATCCAATGACATGTTCGCAACTAACTACTCACTAACCTTAAAAACAGTAAGTTTTTAACTTGAACAATATAGTAACTAGTTGGATTTAATGAAAAACATGTATGATGTAAAATAGTTCTAGGAAATTCTTATCAATCCACTTATTGGATTTAATCTAAAACAATGCAATAGTTGGATGAACGTCTAATTAAATTTATAATAACATTCCTTTGGTAGTTCTAAGTTCGCAGAAATTTAATTTATACTTACATATACAGAAAAAAACTAAAGAAACCGATATTGGTACAATTTAATTTTCACTACAGAATGTAAACCAGAAAATTATTTAAAGAAAAATGTTTGGGTTCCAACAAATATGAATGAGATTACTATTTTTGTATAATTTTAATCAGAAAATAATTTTATGGAACCTGAAGCCCGCTATATTTTGAAGCTGCTTCTTCTGGCAGGAGTTTGGTGGTTTTTAATAGTTTTAAAATTCATGGAAAATACCTTAGAACCTGCAAGAGCATCTCTGTGATGCTCATTTAAACACAAGAATTTTAAAAGTTTTTATCAGGACAAAAGTCAGGTATCCTGACTTTTGCATACATTACTCTCAGTAACAGGAGTAGGCTAAATCTTTTAATAACTATTATTATAAGGTTCTCTGTTGAGAGTACTAATACATTGAAAGAAGTGTAGGAGGCAAACAGTTTTATTTGCAGGAACTGTTTTATCTTGAAAGAGACAGAACTTTTAATGGTAGTAGGTACATCTCTAAACCAAAAAACTAGGCTTCTATTTCTTAAGGGACATAAACACGCTTACGCGTCCGTAACTAAAAATATAATATATTAACTTTTGGGTCGGTAGCAGCATTTTTAATTCATAGCCGGTATTTTATGTCATTTCACAATATTTTCAGGTGCAAAACTGCCTTCAAATGAAATTCAGATCAGCAGTCCAGTGCTTTCAGCCTGTGTTCATCAAATACACCATTATAGCTGTACATCATCAGTCGTAACAGGCCAACCAGCGAGTGAACAGATATGATTAATTTTTTGATCTACGTGTACTGAGCACGGCATGGTAATGCTTGATTATCATCATTCTATAGTTACACAATAATTCATGTTTAAACAAATAGCATTTCATGAAGGAGAAAAAGGTTTAAAATTCATGGTTTTCAAGTAACTGACGAAAAAAGCAGCTCAATTGTAACTGAAGTGTTAATTTAACATTGAATCATTAAATTCAACATGGTCACATGACACACGATACTTAATTAATTTACTAAAATTAAAATTCAAATGATTTTTTTACATAAAACCTAAGTACACTAATTACTTCCCATATCGTTTTTGCAAAAACTTTTTAAAAAAGGGCACTCATTTGTTGGGTTCGTGATATGAAAAGAGCACTTGAAAATGATTTGTAGTGTACCTCGTTCGTCATTTTCTCCAAAGAGTGTTTGCACCAGCAAGTTTTCAAATGTTAGAGTTGAATATTTGAAAAGAATACCGTAGTAAATAGACGAAAAGCTTTATCCTTTATAAAGGATATATCTTTATCTGTATATTATACTAGTTTTCAAGATTTGTTCACTTTGATCATAATGACTATGAAGCTAAGGCATGCATGACACGCATACTGGTTTCTCAATTTTTAGTGCTAACATTTTAAGACCAGTGATCGTGCTTCCAGTGGCCGCTCCCGTCATTCATGTGTTGAGACGTGAGGTAGAGGCTCGTAGGGACCTGCCTCCTAGTGATGATCTGGAAGTTTGTGGAAATTGTCAGCGAAGTTAGTCACGCTGTCAGTCTCCCTGGTCCCATCCGTCACTAGCAGGAAAAAAGTCAAGCGTAGCGTATTGACTCGAACCGGAGACAGGCAACACAAGTCAAATGGTTAACCACTCGACTACAGTGGAAGGGGGATATCTTTTTGCATAGTATATTATATCAGTTTTCAAGACTTGTTCACTTTTATCATGATGACTATGAAGCTTGAACTGTTTCATGAAAAATATTCGAAGTATCATAGTAAAATGCAATTTAAAATGCTGGATGAACTCTGAATATTATGTTTAACTGATTAATTTAAGATTTTATGAGCTTTGAGTATGTTTTCCTTCAAAAATAATTATCAAAACTCAATTGAGCAGTAAACTTTAGTTGCTTGAATTCTTCAGTATCTTCAGTTTTCCTAGTATCAAGGTTTTCAGGCGTGACCTCTGAGAAGCTCCATTTATAACTCAAACTAGCATCTAAAGTTCAGTGGTGCGAACGCATGGCTTCAGTGCGATCACCATTAAATTGGACTCGATCTCTTTTTCAGTCTTGGACTTTTAGAAATGACTAATTCCTAATTCTCGGAAATCATTTCTCTTCACGAACACAAAATTAATAGGATGAGATTTTAGTAATCCTCAGAATGATTGTGCAGTCAAGGTGTGTCTTTATAGGATCACGAGATCATCAAGACTCATAAAAGACATGTATAGCCTATCATTTTTTGTAGAATTTCCTGGAATAGTAAGCCATCATTTCACAATGTCATGAAATAAATAAAACTTAGTCAAATTCCATCATATAACCGAAACTTGAACAGAGTAGGATGCTAATGATGTTCCTACTTTAAATTCCATATTAATCACCGGGCCTTCTAAAAAGAATTCAGAAGTTTAGCCACCTACGCATAATAATGTATTCTCGTTGGCTTGATATTTTTTAACTACCTCTAAGTGTACGCCTGACACGATCACTGCCCAGCTTTTAAGCTTCTTAGTTCAAGTGATAGCTCGTCCTAACTTTTCAAATCGACCATCCATTAAGTGAAACAAACACTCATTTCAATCCTTCACATCCAAATATTTTAACCCTAAATAAAAATCATAGATTTTTAATGAATAAGGCAGTCCTTGATTAATGGACCGCCGATATTTTTAAGGACTTTTGATATTCAAGTGCACCAGGTGTGTCAACTGCGTCAGTCATCAATGAGAACTTTTGCCAAAGTCCCCGGCGTATTTTTCCCCTTCTCACCAGATGAGAGGGAGAGCACACGAGTTTCTTATCAGTTTACTCGCCAAGTCTTAATTTGATCTCGTGGATTCTGCCCAGATTTCGGGCAACTGCAGGAAAACTAAAAACTGGAATTTTATAGCTTCGTTCGAAGATTTTAATTCCATACAAATCTAGTACTTTTTAATTCTAATGAAATGTTTTTGCTTTCAGAATTTTTCTTAAGCAAAAATGAAACGGGAATCTAAAACAGGCATAAGTGCAGCGAATTAATTGGGAGTAGAAATTTCAGAACAAACGCATCAGTTCGAATTTTTCAATTCCGTGCATCGAAGGACTAATTTGAAGTAAATCGCCGTTATCTAATTTACAGAATGATTTTTGAACGTGTATGATATTGACAGAACCATCAGCGAACCATTAAGATTACAACTATCTAAGCTTTCAATTAATTTGCATCCACGGGCAAATGAATGCTCTTGGGAACGACGTAATGATCTGTATTGATCCAACAGTGTATAGGATTTAGATTTAATTAAACATTAATTAATTCATTCTATTTGTTTTATCGAGGTTCACATTAGTTCTATTTGATGCTTTGGGATCGTTACAATGTCTGAAATAGGTTAAATTGTCGTAGTTTCAATATCGATAAGTTTTCGAGTATTGCTGTTAAAACGAGTTCCTTCCAAGGTTACAGATGCAGTTTTATTTTCAAAGTTTCGGGAATGATGATAACTAAAGTAACGGATAATTTTACCTTAAAATGGTTCTCCATTGTGCATTACCTATCACGGGAACTGAAAGTGTTTCCTGTCAAACGCTACCGCACAAGAATATTTTGATAAAATATGAAAGTTCTATAATTATCGATGATAAATTTCATTTATGGGAGCGAATCGAAGATCTCTCAGTCAATAACGTATGTCTACTCACTCGCTCACCAAAAAGTTCTGAACTCTCATAGTTGTTATATAGTTTGTAGTATAAACACAGATGTTGATCGATAGAAGAATATCCGTAAAAAATTAATGAAGAATGTGTGCATAAAAGAGAAATATATGATTCAAAAACAAATATCCGTCTATTTTTTCGTTCTAAAAATGTTATTCAATGTCATACTTCTGCCATATACATCGCTTGAAGGAATAATAATACCTAATTTATGAAAATATCATCGAGGTCGGTGCCTATATTTCTTCAGAATTCAGCTTGTTTCTGTTGAGTTATGCATGTGTAGCCTTTCGTTGTAGAGAGGCCATTTGCGTTAATATTTACTGGTGAAGAAACTACAGAGTGTCTCAAAAAAATGTACTCGCACTTTGAATGACGAGAAAACCTTTATATATGAACATAGAGTAAAATGGAACATCTTCGAATACAGGAGACAAATGTAATTGAAGAATCATGTTCGCAAATGCTCAAAACAAAAAAGGCCTGCAACACAAAAAATGCAGCATGTTAGTGACAGTTAAAGTGTGAGTACAGTTTTTTGAGACCCCCTGTATTAATTTCCTTGCCAATTTCTATCGTTTACACAAGTACAAAATCTATTTTCAGCAAAATAATATCAGATTACTTCAATTTTAATATCCTAAATTGTATAACACTATAAATAAATTGATGCACATGATAGTCGACAAATACAAAGTTCGAGTTAACACGATATCGAATTCAAGTTCAAGTTTTCAAGTTCTGCCTTCACCGTGTATGCCTTTCTAACACCGTGTTTGAAATTACTACAGTACTTGATATTCCAGTTGTTATTCAAATAGTATATGGTAGGTACAATCGTAATATAACTAATCGCATGTTGAAAACAAACATGAATTTTACCATTTTATGACTGACAGCTAAACTACAGACGACTCAAGAAATAAATGTATACGAGTCCAGATCTACCATTCTACAATAAAAACCTTTTAATATATGTTTAATCTTTAACTAATCCGTGGGATCGTGGTAGTAACAATTACAGAAGACTTGGATATATATTTAAGCAACTACAAAGTCTCCGGTTTTTATATTTTTGCCGTGAGGTGTAAAATTTTGTGCTCAATTCTTTTCAAAAACAATGTTTCCAGAAATTTTGAAAGACACTCTACTTACATCACGTTACAGCCAGAATTAACATCTTAAAACGCAAAAAACACATAAATATTAGAATTTTTGTAAAAAAGAATCTTAAAATCGCGTACTCTGTGTAATTACGAATGAAAAAAGATGAATTCATATATTCAAGTAGTTTCATTCAATTAATTCGATTTCTTAATCAAGAAATCTTAAAACTGTTGCAAAAACAGGCTATACTCAGTGTTATATCTCAGATGTTAAATTAGCTGTCTCAATACCACACTTTTTCTGTTTAAAGAAACCGCAAGCGTAAAAAAAACATTTCATGCGCAACGTAAACAAGGTCTTTGAAGAGATGATGAGTGCCGTCAATTTTTTAACGACGAGAGAGCTGCAGAATTTTGTAATTAAGTAATGGAATTGGATTTTCAGTCTGGGCCATTGAAGTTGATGATTGCGAGACTCTAGGTTTGTCGTCTTGGACGCAGGAGGCGTTCATCGCACGGACTCACCCGGCCAAAATGAGCCAAAAATCAAATTGATAACCGAGACCTTTCCTCCCTCGGGCCCAGGTGAGTGATAGCGACTACGACCGGGTGCATTAGCCTAATTGTCTTCACCAACTTGGTCCCGAGTTTACCCAGTTAGAGGGTCCGCTGAAACCCATGGCCAACTCCTCATATAAAGACTTTTTGAGTTAACTACTCGGGCGCTTCTGAGAGCTCATGAATAGGCGCTATTTAAAAGTTCGCCAGAGAAGATGAAATGCAAGCGCCATTTGCTCATATATATATATATATATATATGCTATAGTTTTATGTAGATTTACTTTCGAAACATTAATGAGAATGTATGTGTTGGAATGCAGGAATATTTCTGGGGAGTGTGACGTAGGATATCATACCATTTATTCCTACGAGTGTAGATCCATGGGGCTGCACATCGTAATCAAGATAAAGTCGTCCAAAGACTGAAGGTGGTCACATGATTACCTCAAAATGCAAATGAGCTTTGTATACTTTTGCTAAAAGACTTTTCAGCAACTAATATTAATAAACAGTACATTTCCACCTACAAATGAGTGATAAATAATTTCCAGAGGTAAATAATTCACTGACGTAAGGAAAGGCTATTATGTTCACAGTGCTGGTCAGTGCCTGTACGGCTGTTGTTCATCATAAGACAGGAGACTGTTCATCAATATCATGAGATGTTTGAATGTGTAAATAATCACTAAAAGATTCTCTATCAATCTTTGACGACCATTCACAAAATTGGCATTTGTGTTTGAAGAGTTGACTTATTGTAAGGGTCTGCATCTAAAGATAAGTAAATACCAGTTATTGAGACATGAATCGCATATCATTTTGATAACGGCTGCATAAATGAAACTAATTCACTTATTGTAAATACAAAGTACTTTAAACGTTAGGAATTTTGTTTAGTAAAATTCCCACATCATATTTTAGCAGCATGAAATTGCTATAATTGGACACAAACGTCACGAGTCGTCTATTTCTGTGATAACAGTGATTGTTCATCGTGTACTGTTTTAACCTAATATATTACACTGAATAAAAAGTTTAAACTTTCCCCTCTAAAATATAATTTCATTATGAATTCCAGTTAATACCATAATATTTTTACTTAAAAGCCGATGGCGGCCACCACAGTTTTGTTAATCTTTCAGGGGTATTTTTTTACAGTTTAAATCTCCTTGGACACTTGGCTATTACCAACTCTGTCTATTATTTTAAAGTTTCAGATCGCTAAATAAAGCAGGTTTACTATAATTTCTAAGTTCTTAGATTTAAGATACCAAAGATGCTGCCTCAAGGCAATTACTTCGACAGTATGTGGGAATGTTCTGACGTAAAAAATGTTGTTGTTGCTGAAATGTTAGCGTACCTCATGTGTAACTGCACACTTCGTTCAAAGCAGCAGTCGTCTGTGTGGTGGAGATGGTGTCTGTGCTTAGACCAGTCACTGGAATGGA
Organism: Trinorchestia longiramus; assembly: GCA_006783055.1. Lineage (NCBI taxonomy): Eukaryota > Metazoa > Arthropoda > Malacostraca > Amphipoda > Talitridae > Trinorchestia > Trinorchestia longiramus. Next base: position 122,034 of record VCRD01000310.1, read on the forward strand.
ACAGGCATTACACCTCAGGGCAATGAATAAAGGACAAGATGGAATTGCTTGCCCCGGATGCGAAGGCCAAGGCGATTCCAGGCGCCGAGGGCAAAGGTTGGATTTACTTGAGGACGTTGATCGAAAGCAAGGGGCACTTGAGGATTCCTAGACGATTAGTTTGCCTTAGCTAGAGGAAGTGAGAATAGAGACAAGAAAAAATAAAGGGAACTGACGCAAGGTGCAACTGAAGCTGTAGGAAATACAAAATAGTAGAGAGGGAAGAGAGAGACAAATTAAACCGTGAGAAATAGAATTTGGAAAAATGTAAAGTTAAAGGAAAGGGAAGATTGTGGAAAGTGAAACCAAAGGAAAATGAAGTCAGCAGCAAATTAAATACAGTAAAGTGAGACTATAGTTATGTGAAAGTACAGGAAAATAAAGCTAGAGGGTAGTGAAACTAGAAGATAGTAGAACAAGAATTGCAGCATGTTGCAGGGTGTTCAATTAACAACACCGATACTACAACATAAAATGGATATTTTGAAAGATTCTGAACAACGCTGTGGTATACAAAACTGCAAATATCGATATCATAGCGAAATAACGACAACTTTGCTTACTCGTATTCTAAATATGAACAAGGAACTACATTTAAAATCGTTTGTTCGAATGTTTTCAGTCTCAAAAGTCCTCAATTTGAACTGTTCAGGATGATAAGCCGTGCATGTCCATGCATGATAGGCAGTTTTTCTATTACATGATCACTTAAATTCATTGCTAAACATTACATGTGAGCGTAAACTAAGCATTCATCCATTCCGTGTCGAACTGTACTGTACATTGTGTAGCGGAGACGGGGGATCTGACTGACGATGGCTGGCATGGTTTTCATAGTCCCGTGTCACGAGAACAGTCCTGGAAGCGTCGCGGTATCAGGGGAGCTGGGACCTTCTCTCAGCAAGCAGAGAATTGTTTAAGCTCAAAATAGCAGAATGGGAGGTAAAAAAACTCCGTCTGACCACACCCATTGCCGCCCTGGGGAGCCGAACCTGACCTCTCCGCCGGCTGGCCCGAACCCATTGAGCGTTCCCTAATTTACCTTAACAAATTAATGACTTTTTTGGCCTCGAATGTTTGCAAAGCTGAGAATTTCTGGTTCTAAGAGTTTCCATCGTATTTTTTGTTGTTTTTCTGATACTTCAATATACTGTTAAGAATACCGCCATTAATGGTTAAACTTGTCCATATATTATGTACAAGTAAAAAATGCTTGTTTAAAGAACTTCGAAATTAAACAATATATGTACAAGTTTCATTTGGTTAGCTGAGTAATTCATTATTCCCAAATAAAATTAGTACCCCAGGTTAGTGTTCAGGGAATAATCATAATTTTTCATTGCTGTTCAATTTAAATTGAAGGGTAGGAGGCCAATATAAATCATATGTTATTAAGCATTCTTCGAGAATGACTACGGTTGTTATACAAGTCCTCGTACGTACTCTGCTATTCAATTTGAAAATTATATTTAAACTTCAGTAAGTAGAAAAATGACGTTTTAGATCAAACTGTCTAGTGAAAACTAAACTGAATTGGACGTTTTATTAGGTATAAATGAGAACAAATGGAAGTTTATTTGTTAAAACATCATGTATGTATGGCCATCATGTATATAACAGGCTAAAATTTTTTCAAAACTGATTTTTGTGGAAATGTTGATTTCAAAAATTAATGCAATAAAATTAACTGCAGAGTAGAAAAACTAGCTAAAGTACTTCTATCAATACATTAAATATATAGGTTAATCATTGTAAAAACTGAGCTTTCATGTGAATGCATATTGAAGAGTAAAAAACAAGAATTCTCAATTCATAAAATTACTTATCCATGCAAATTTCATATGAAGAGTATAGCACGAACATATAAATTTTTCCTAATGATTCTCACGTTTAAACATTTTTGCGACGGAAAATAACGTGCGAAGCTTGATCCCTCACTAACGACCTATCAAGAATATTCCTTGCAAATGTTCACCTAAGCGCACATTATTTTAAAGTTTACTGCATAATCAGAGGGCTCTACACATGAGGGCTCTGCACATGAGGGCTTTGCACATGAGGGCTATGCACATGAGGGCTCTACACATGAAGGCTCTGCATATGAGGGCTCTGCACATGAGAGCTCTGCACATGAAGTCTTCAAACATTGTCTAATGTGAGCGGTTGCATGAGATAAATGTAAGGTCTCTTCAATTTAATCACTAGTCATAACAATCTTCTTGGATCTCACGAGCTGAGGCTTAACAAGTCTGGACCAGAATACCATCGACAAATTATGACAATACTGTACATGTACTTTGTATAGTAAACACTCTCTCAATTATCTTCAGCAGGAAAAATTTAATTTTTGAAGGCAGACTGATAGATGGAGAATTATTCTTGATGCCATGCAAATACATCAGCAGTTCAATTTTCAACATATCTATTTCTCTTTGTTGCACTAAAATAGAAAGTACTGAGGTTTGTTAGTTCGGATGCTTATAATGAAAAAGAAAATTTGCATACATGAATTTCTGCATGATAGAAAACATTCTGACCTGAGGATGAAATATTGGGTCATGACAGTAAATGTTCGTAATTTGTTTAGAAATAATTGCTGCTAAAAAACCATTTATATAAACAGGTACCTAACAAGACGAGAGATTCAATATTTTTACTCTGCCAATGAGAATTTGAAATTGCATTTCGCAACATTTCAGAAAACTCCTGTGAAATGGTATTTGTAGTCAAAGCACGCATCCTACGATACGAACCATCCTTTTTATAATTGTCACATTTCATCATAAAGAATAGAGTCTAGAAACATTTTCTTCGAAGATTTGCGTCCTACTCGTAAATGTTAGAGCGACGACCTAAGCCACAAAGACCCACTCTCCAAATGTCCAAATGCCATTCTCCAGATGGTTTACTTGACAGGTCCGTGGCAGGTGAGTAGACTGCATCGTGTCTGGGCTTAATGGTCTCCACTGCATTAGTTTACAGTGGCTTCAGTTTATTTATTTAAATACGAACTTAATAGTTATTGTACCTGGAATAAGCTTCGTCGTGTTAAATATTACAATTGTTGAACGCTAGAGACCATCAAAATAACTCATGACTTCCTCGACATGGCATTCATTCCATATACAATAGTTCTAGGGTGGAATGATGAGTTCACTAGAATGTAATCTTAAGTTTGTCACTTTTATTCAAGTGTGAATGAAATAACGTGAAACAAAAAGTTTTTGGTTTTTACACATATCCACAACAAAAACATGAAAAGTTCACTCAGTATATTAATTTTGATGTTTCAAAATAGAATGATGTTACTCATGAATTAAATTCACATAAAAAATGGTTGACTTGAACCTTAAAACAATTTACTTACGTGCTGAGAAAAAAAATGTAGCTTTTTATATAAGTTCTGACATTATTTTTAGTCGAAGATGGCATTAGGTAGGGTGACAGAACTATTACCCCTTGAGTGTTACTAAACACTACTTAATTTAAATTCAACTTCAGGTTAAACAGGTTTATTCTAAGAAAATGTGCTGAAATGAGCAGCATTTTTTAAATAAATTTATTCAAGAGTTGTTCAATACTGTACTTCTTTATATGACTAATTTTTTCAGAATAATATGAAAAGAAACTCATTATAAATAATCAAAGACTTCGTTAACGCTGACATTAAAATTATTATGTTTCAAATTCAGTCTACAGTAACCACACGGAAACAGCAATAATCACAAATGTATCACAAAATTCGCTTAATATTGAAATTGAAGGACTCTCCTCCAAGAATTTACATGTCAAGGTTCGACTGATAAACTTACAGAATTTCAATAAAGCGTGACTGCCCGATTCTCAAGACCTTCCACAAAAGGTATTCTATTCTCTGCAACCGTGGGTGCCCGGAAATGAACCGATACTGGAGGCCATAAGTTGTCCCTTTTTTATTGAAAGAATCGGAAGTATTCTACATTAGAAGCTGAGCGACGGCGGATATTTTTAATCGGAGTTGGTTTAACGGTGCGAATATATTGTTATTTTTGTAGTTGGAGCGCTAGTTGCCACGTTAATTCCAGTTGAAAAATAAACTGCAAGCCTAGGTATCGGATCTAAAACGAAACAATAAGAAGCGATCAAAAAAATCTTGCATCTGCAATATTTAGAAAAGATCAATTTTTACGAGGGGGCAAGTGCGCAGTACATATATCAACGATTGCACGACGGAAGTCAAGTGAATTTTTTTCCTATATCTGACTGATTTGAAAGGAATTGCCTGGCTGACAGATGCCAAGAACTATTTCATTCAAAGGCAGAGCCAGAATCAAATTTTCAAGGCGTGGTGCAGAGCCTTTCATAGGAACGAACCTTCAAATTCTAAACTGATGCAGTTAAGTTCTTTGAGCTCATGTAACATGCTTTTAGCTATGATTTAATTCCAACTTGTGTTTTTCTTAGCCTTCGTTTGATGTTTGATAAAATCGATACAACCAAGCCATTTGATGTGTTTTCATCACGCGACTACATGAAAGACAGCTGGGACCATGGAACTTGACATCGTGCTTATTTTGCACGATGAGTAAAATTATTCAAGTTCATCTTTAACTTGTCGAAAGATAACTCAGGTTGTAGGTAAAGATTTTTGGCCTGAATATTTTCACTACGGTTATTTGAATGTTTTTGTTAAATTACTTTTTGCAAACACAAGTGGGAATCGAGGCCAATTTCTCGACTTTGAATTTTTTGAGAATTGATTACGGTGTTCAAGTCAAAATTTGAATTTTCAATATATAGTTTCTTCAACTAGGTAAGCAATGTAGTAATTAATAATATTTTTTATTGCGTTAGTTTTTTCTTTAATTTTTGAAGCATGCATCCTCTCAGAAAATGAATGGAGAAATTGCGCTAAATGTAAGTTTTACTTATTGACCTTCAGCACGTAGAAAGAATTTGTCTCATTTTCATTTCCCCGAGCTGAGAAATTGTGATCATATTGTCAAACTTCAACTCTTTTTCTACTGAGCTAAATTCGAAGCGTTATCTAGCACGTCTTGATATCACTAAAACAGTTACAAAAGTGATTCCTATTATACAGCTTTATTAGTTCATTTCCAAAACTCAGGAAACATTTAGAAATCTTAAGAAGACGGCCTTCAAAATTTACAGCGCAAAGGCTGTCGCTGAGCAAACAGAATTAAACTCTTTAAAAGGCAGGGGCAAAATTTTAGGTCAAGGGGGATATCGCTTGAACTGTTATGGTTATGGTTACGGCGCAGCCCAGGCCGATTATGGACGAGTTTTGGTCGCTTGTTACTGCTGCAAAACTGCTGTCCGCTGCAATATGACGTCCGCACATTGAGGTGATAGGCGTTTCATGTAATTTTTTTCTCTATTTACTTCAGTATTTATTCAATAATACTTGTACTGCATCCATATTACGGAACCCTTTAATACTTTATAATACTTACGAATAATATTTTTGCCGTTGTTTGCTTCAACAGTTCATCATTTAAAAAACTGGATGTAAATTAATAGTTTTAATTGTGGTTTCTTGAAGACAATTAGCTCTGCATGTTTGAATATTAAAATTAGAGAATGTAAAGCTAATTTTGGTAGAGGGTGCACCAATTTATTCATGTATAATTTTTTACATATAACGAAATCACTTGCGTGAAAAGTCAGATATCATTTCTACTATCAGTAATAAAAACATAATTTCAAATTTCGCTATCATGAACCATACTTAACCTAATTCAGGTTCTGCATTGTTGAATATTTAAGCGCATTATTTTGAAAGTAACTGCTAGTGATCATAGATTTTTATACCATTTTGTAACATGTAAAGAGGCGTGTCAATATCTTACTACTTTTTAAGTGTCCACAGCAGCATAAATTTATTGCTGAAAAATTTGAGCTGAGAAAAATTCGAAGATTTAGTAATTTCCTGTCTCATGGGTTGGGATTTATTTTGTGATAAAACAAAAACTTTCGAAAAAACTTTCTATTTCGATGAATGTTAAATGAACTATGCACTGGAATCCAGATGTAGAAAATACTCTAAAATCATTGACACTTAATAATGTTGTTTCTAAACCAATCTTCACAAGAATTCGGTACAGAAAAAGTGCAATGAATGAAGCTTTAAATAGAAAATAGAATGAACAAGGTTTAGTTTTTGGATAATGGTAGCTGGATGAACTTTCATACCGCGAGAGCAAGAGAATTATCAAAATATTAGTGAATCATAAGTTAAAGATTTACACACTGTTCCGAAATACACTAATGTTAAATGTGTCTTTACAGAGAGAATTGGTCGCTGTAATCCAGCAAACAATGAAGAACATTTTATACTGGTGTATGAAAAGAAGTTTTTATATACTACTTATTCCAAGCATTGAAAAATAATGAGCAGGCGAACAATTATCTATAACTACATTTAAAGGAATGATTTGAATACTTATGTTACAAAGACTAACAAAACTGCTGAGATCAGCTCAGATAAAAACTTGAATTACATTTCGTGCTGTAAATAATACCAGGAAAAACAGCCATTTTCTGAAGTCTGCAGCAGCAGACAAACTTGTAATTTGCGCTATGTATTCACAAGACATGTTACAAGAGTACGACTTCTATCAATGCATTCTAGGTTCGAGATTCAGTTTCAGCTCAACATGTGTAGATGAACGAGCTGTAATTTACATGCAGTAAATTAAAGCTTTAATGTTCGTACTTTTCATTCATGCGCACAGCAGATGAATTGAATAAACAACTTAATTATGAAGTAAATTACTCAATTAATGAATAGTGAAATGCATGGCACATGAAATGAGTCCGCTGAACGCAATGATGAGGCTCAGTTTGTTTAAGAATAATTTTGCTTTGGCGAGAGAAATATGCATCAAACAATCACTTGCATTAAAAAATATCTATATATGTTTTTAAGTCCCTTTACACAATTACAGTTCTTTGTAGCGCCCCGACTTGTTTTTCATGGCAGAGAGATCTGATTACTAATAAGATTTTATAGTTTGCGTACTAAAAACAACCTTTTAACCCAAACATCTTTTGTATCAAAAAGGAAATCAAAATACCCTGAATGGAGACTTTCAAGCAAGAAAGCATAATTGCAAAATACTTCGAGAGAGCGTTAGAAAATGTCAATAATAATCATCATGAGAACGATGAAAGCCGGAGTCCAATTAGTAATAAAAAATAAATAATCGACCTCAATGAAGCAACCTTTATCTTAGTTTTCTGTTTCTAATATAGGTAGGTGAATCATATTTTCTAGGCGTAAATTCTGAATTGAAACATAAGTTCTTCAGAGTTTGTGACCCGTAAAATATTTTAATTTTTCAAAAAATGTTTTCTTTTTATTATAGACTTATTTTGAATTAGCGCACATTCTACATGCCAATGTATCAAATACAAATCAACTAACGTGATATTTAGATGCTAACATGAAAAAAGACATAACTGAAAATAACGACGCTTATAAGAAAAATATCAAGCAACACTCAGGTCAACAACGTGTTCGATATCACAGCCACAATCACGTAGCGTGTTTCCACGTTTTCCGAAAGAGGTTCTAGATCAAAAGTTTCTCTATGTTATGCATGAATTTTACGACCCAGGATGAGGGCCCCAGGAAGCGGATGGACATCGTGTGATATGGAATGCATGAGAATCTACAGCCTCTCCCGTAAACCGACTTCCTAGATAAGATTATTTAAAAGCATCATCCGTATGAATATTCTGCTCAGCGCCCGTCGTGTATCATAAAATTTGAACTGTTTTCAACGAACCTTGTTGTTCTGTGAAACAAAGTGAATGGTGTTGCAGGAATTTCAAGAAAATTACTTGAAATAATTTCACGTTCTTGAACGTTAAATTTTAGGACCCACGGACTGTGGATTCATTATGTCCAGTTTGAGACTCCAAAAACCACTGTGATTGGTTGAACAATATCAAAATATATTATAGTTAATGCCAACGGTTCTCCTTTCAGTTTTTTGTCGATTGACCAAACATCGTATTATGTATTTTGCCGAGTTCCATGACCTTGTTTATTAAATACGCAGTCAAATTTACTGTCTATGAACACAGGTTCAATTAGTTTTATTATTTCGATTTGAAGTTATAGCAAACATTTTCTTCTGGTACATCCCACTGTCCTAAATGAACTTTGAAAATCGATTAATAGTGTTTTGATATTGTGCACAAGTTTCCTCTAAACGATGGAAGTCTAGTTTTACTAGGCTTATTAATAACACAGCTATTGCTAACCCTATGAGCAAAAAAAACAGTGAACCTGGTAAATTTAATACTAAATTCTTCAATACTGAAAGAGTAATTTTACCACTGAAACTAACGCTGGTACCATGTCAAACCCAAGCATTTTACACATGCTGTATGAACGTCACTTTCTTGACAGGACAGTGCTGTCCATTTCGTCAGATGGATACAGGACTTCAAACCTGTCTATTCCCACACCACGTAATGTCATGAGCTGATCCTGTCAGACAGAGCGCTTTCTCGACAGAGAATCCGTCTTTAATTCCCGTCTGTCAGCAGCGCAATCAGCCCTGGGAATCGTGTTCCCGGTTCGTAATCAGCGGGGGAATTGTCATATCGAACTGCAACTAGACTTTGCTCATTGCAGAATATCGTCTCAAATATGATCTTCGCCAATTACGGTGAAATTCGTTCACTACGTAGAGGAAATAGAAAGGGTCAAGTAGGAGTTTGAATATATTTGTAGAAGAGAATGGAATTGTAAAGTAGATTTATTGGTCTCAAATTTCTGAAAAAATCACAAACAGGTTTAATTAAGATATTTTTGTGAATATATTGATATTTCTGTGCCAGATGGTCGGTATAAATTTTGAGAGCAGATTGATTCTTCACAATAGTATTGACTCGAGTCATAATTAGTCAAAAATTTCGATTATGGGGGTAAAGTATAACGACGCACGTCAAACTTCTAATTTTACTTTAAATAAAAGTTACCTCTTTAGAATGGGTGTTTAATTGTCATATTTACATCTGCAGTAAATTAGCACACATCAAATTTTGAAGTTAAATTACATACCCTAATTTGAAGAAACTAAAACTGCATGTATAACATGTGATATGGGAATTTGAAAATAACTAAAACTCTTCAGAAACTACAAAGACAACTGGTGGTGCTCATGTATTTTCACTTTAAGTTCTGGAGTTTAATAACAGAATTAACAGATGTGCTTAGACCAAGGCGACAATAGGACTTTGATGAAAAAGCTTTTATACAACCGGTGGATAAAAACCCCATAAAACAACCGATTAAACGATTTACCATAACATATCCCAAACCTCAATCTGGAGCAACTTATGAAATGTAGGAAAATTGAATCATTTGAATATATGAGTTCCACGTGTTCTTACGGAGAAGAATAAATATAGTTGCGTTTACAAAGTTACTTGACTTAACAGAATAAACTTTAGAGGAATCATCAAGCTGGCGGCTGAAAGAAAAGAAATGATTGATGATAATGCTGAGTTTACTCTATCCCGATATTATGAAACCACAACTATTGAACGTACATAATTGATAAAACGAAATATACTTGCAATTCAACTAACAGGCCAATCATTTTTTTCAGTAATCATCGAAAGAAGGGTAACACTTTTACATATATTCATTTTTTGGTTTCCATTTTACAGTTGATGAAGTCATTTGGAATGAATGATTAAGTTAGAAAGTTCAGGTGAGCATAAAATACATACAGCTACTGTTATTGTTTGTGCATCGTTGATATGTTGAACATTTCGAAAACAAAGTTATCCTGCATTTCATTAATTAATTAAGTTTTATAATTTGTCATGCAAGAGACATACCGACATTTCGAGCTAGTGAAATATAACTTCAACTGTTAGTTGTATCAGTTATGCTTCAATTATGAAAATCACATCTAAGATTTAGAAAATATTATTCATTAGTTTTTCGTCCACGAGATTTCTCGGACGAAATTGCTTCAAGATTTTTCCCCTAGCATTTTTAAGAACTGTTTCAAGCTGTGTCAAAAACTCTGGTATAAACATGGCCGGCATGGGACTTTGGGAGCTCCCTAAGAATGGACCAAGTGGCTCTTCTCTATTGCTATATTCTATTCTTCTCTAGTCTGTATCATATGTGTTTTACCTTGAGAGGGAAAGTCATGACGGGTTATTTCATAACAAATTTTTATTATAAAATAAATGAACTAGAAGTTATATGAGTAGCACCGGCGCCAAAACTCTTCATCATGGGTTTCTCAGGCAGCAACTCTCAAACTCATCTTCATTTTGGTGGTAGTAGTGCTGTATTTACTACGAAATTGATAGACAGTTTTGAAATTATTATATACATTTGAGTGTTATTTGAGCGTTATTGCTTCATATTTCCTTTTTTTATGAATGAAGTTTTTCATTGATAGCTTTTTGAATCGCTGGCATCACAATCAGGATTCCAATAAATTTCAGTGTGAATTTATTCCGATGAATCTCAATGGTTATCATTCAGAAGCGAGTTATATTTACTGCACATTTTGTTATTCCCCCCGTAGTAACAATCATTAAAAGTCAAGTAGAATTTTGAAGCCTTTAATGCTTCGTATAATGCAGTGAATTGTGATATGCCAAATTTTAAATACTACTTTAGTGCCTATCTGACTATGAGTGATGGAATAAACTTTCATCAGTTGCTTCCTTCGAATTCGTGTTCCAATTCATTTTACTTTGATAGCCGCCTTATTCTGCTACTTATGGTTTTCTTCAATAAATGTTTTTTCAGAAACTTATTGTTTTTCATAATGAATTAATTTCAATATTAATTTCATTCAACATCTTTACGTTTTATGGCCAATCAATTTAATTTCAAATTCTCTCTTTCATTATAGTTTTGATTTCCTCATACTCAAATTTTCCTTTAAGGTTCTTCACAAACACTTCCAGAAATTTAAAAACAGAGTAAACTAAAACGTGATTTGTCGGTAGTACTCCAGCACAGCATCATGCAAATATTGGCACAATTTTCTTTGAGGAAAATGATTTATTTAGGTAATACAAGTATAAATTTTTACTCTTAATCGAATACATGCTCACAACAATACAGAGACAATGACTGCAGCTCTGCAGCATCACTGGTTTGCCATAACGTCTCTACCTAGCAGCAGATTTTAATAAAATTTATACAAGTTTTAAACGTGATGAAGGCACAATTTCAATAGTCATTCTACTAATCCCTTGAAATAGAATATATGCCTAGCCAGTATATGAAAAAATGACTTATGCGTTTTTGAGCATTTCATGAAGATGTTTGACATTCCGGATTCATTTATGGTGGAGTTTTTCAAATATTTTTATTTATTTATGGAGACTTGTTGTTATTCCAGTTTTTACCGAAAGTTTTCGAAACTGTGAAATCCCATCGACGTTTCGATCGTCACAAGAAAATTCAGAGAATTTTGGCTTTAAAGCGTAAAGTATCTATTCGGCTGTCGTACCTATAAACAATTACTTTTTTAAGTTTTACAAAGCATTGTAAAATAATCCAGAGCCCTCAGTGGTCATCTAGCTCTCACCACCTGCTGGATTTTACCAATCATACCTAGTTACTCAACAGTAGCCAAACAAATTACCTTTCTACTCTCATTTATTCACCAATTTGAAACGAAGTTATTAATTGAGACAATGACGTATACTCGCAGTATTGTTTATTTCCTTTTGAAAGACAGAAGATCAGTTATTTTTTAACGCAACTGTCATTCCGACACTATTGCAACTGCAGAAAATATTTACAACACTAGGTTAATCATTTAAATTAGTACAGTTTTAATTGTACTCTAACAGTTCGTCGAGCTGTTTTGTATAATGTTCAACATTTAATAACGTAGAAGACAATTTTGTGGAAAAGTAAGTAGCTTATAAGTGGTAAAAATGTTCTACTTACAGAGGCTAGGTTCAATAACGTCACACAATTCACCTAATAATAGCGACAAAAACTTCCGAAAGCTGCGACAAAAACCGTTTTTTGCAACTTACGGGTATTTTCTAGAGTATGCAGTCATTTTTGAATAATTTAATGGCTATCTAGCGTAAATTATTATCTAGCTTCGATACAAAAACACTATCTACAAATGGTCGTAGAGGATAGAAAAGGGATAGCCTCCCCAAGCTTGACACTTGATAAATGCTACCAAAAGTTTAAGGGCGTGCTGGGTACCAGCATGCCTTCTAAATCTATCCTTACTAGAATAGTCCAAAAGATGCCGTAGTCTCCCCACGACGTCATCTCAAGTACTGTATCCGTAAGAAACTGAAATGTTTCTATTCATTTCATAAAAAGTTATGTTCAGCTGAGCACTAAAAGCAGTAGCCTAACAGCCATGAATAATAAATATTAAGTTGCTAAAGGTAGGAAGTGGGATACAAAGTAATACTTACGAAGAGTGGTACATTTTAAGCGTAGGAGTTATTTGACCTAGACTACATTGTAAGATTGGGTAGAAAAATCTAACGGGAACGCATATGATAATTAGAAGTTCTGGATCTCAATGATGTTGCATCAAAACTCGTGAATTGTGACGACTTGGTGACTGATAACCAACATCATTTTTTTTTAAATACCCACAAAAGTCTTCTACGATTGGAAGCTCAAGAAATAGGGGCAAAGTGTTAATCCTATAGAGTATTAAAGCTAGTCCTGACTAGAAAATATTTTTGGTTTACAAATAAATGAGCATTTCTTTCCTTAATTTTGCTCAACTTGTTGTGAGAGACAAAACGTATATTTATGCTATTGCTACATATATATATATATATATATATATATATATATA